>WHYT01015204.1:35742-66548 GCA_009806455.1 Tetrax tetrax | reverse complement strand
CAAAACACCCTCAACCTGTAGATTATAAAGCCTAATAACCATGTATCTTTTTTTTTTCGTAAGAGTAACAGTGACATCCGTACTTCCCCATGGGACTCCTGCATTTACTCTTTTTAAACAACAGAGTAAGAGCCACAATTCTATGTTTCAAGAGTCTGCTAAAAGTTACTGCTTCTGGTTGGTTTTGTTTCTTAGACTTGCACTGATCTTATTTTTATTATCTATTTATTTTTATTACCATTCACCTAATTTAATTCTGTTATTGGTTTACCACTGCTAGGAATACATGCTTGGTATTCTAATTTATACAACTTTATTTTGATTGTTGATCAAATTACTCTTGTGGTAAAAACGGAGTCTCAAAGTAATAGCAACATCTAAGCCAAACTTAACTACAGACCTTCCTACCTGTTCTTACAGAAAAATCTCAATCATTTACCACTATTCCACAAGAAGGTTGTGATTTTTTATTCTTGGCTTTCTTTGAACAGTAAATAAAAGGGTACTTATTCTAAGAGTGAACAGTCATTGACAGACACTATGCAGAAATCTTTGTTCAGCTGAAGTCAGGAGAATTTTAAACTGTTATCAGCAAGAGGACATGATTCCACAGTTTAAATTATATGAATTCAAGACTCAGAGAGCTTCAAGAGATCAACACTGTCTGAGTTTTGAATTCACATAATTTAAAGAGGATTCTGAGCAGGTTACTTCAGAAATTCGGGAACTGAAAACTCATTGGATGTTCAGGCAGCTACTAAGTTGCCAACTTAGTGGCGGGGGTGGGAGGGGTGGAACAACACAGGAATTCATCCCTAAAGCACACCAGCAGTTGCCTTCCATGTGTGATGGCACAGTCTATACCCAAGCTTGCTGAACACAGTGGCAGACTTAATTTGTTTTTGTTTTGCACAGTATGTTGTAGCTGAGGGAGGTTATTCCAGTTTTCGAGACACCAAATTAAATCTGTGGTCATTGTGTTCCACTTAACTTGCAGTGATGAATGAAATAAGCTCCTTGTTTATCCAGCCAACAAGCAGAAAGGCTTCTAGTGCGATCTCATAATCATATTCTTAAATCCTACTCTGGCTGTATTCTCTATCTCAGTGCCTCATATATACATGTAGATATAAACCACTGAATATCATACTGTCTCTTGACTAGGTAGCAAATTCTGTGTGTGTAGGTATATAAACATATATATATAAACAAACACGACATTTCCGTGTATGTATGTACACAGAAGATATATAGATCTATTTACACACACCTACAAATGCAGGCACACAGTCATTCATAGGCAAACGATCCCTTCATAAGCCTCATGTTTTCAGGGCACCACTGAGAGAATTACAGGCAGCATTACAATTACAGACCATTAAGAGAACCCAAACAGAATTTTAGGCACAAGGACAGAGCATTCCTGTGGCACTGGGAGCTGAAGAAAGGGCATAATGTAAATGTGGAACCTTAGAAAACACAGGCTGAGGATTTCTATCTTTAGTATTTCAACAACTTGCAGCTTTTGTCGAGATACCATAAAACAGAACTTACAGTTCAAACACTGTGTAGGTATGCGTGTGGAGGAAGATCAATGCATTAGATATTACAGCTTCAGAGATAAAGCTCACAGCAGTATTGAGGAGAAGGGCTTGCGCATTTCATCAAGGTCTGGCTGTCCTGCAAATGCTAAATCACTTGTGCTTGTGCTTCTGTAGATGGTTAAGTCAAGCTATACCACAGCAGGAGCACAGAATTACCTAGCACTGCCGTGCACAAAGCATAAGGCACAATCAAATTTTCTGCGACTGAAAAGGCAATGTTAAATGTTACACGAAGCTATTCCCTATATATCCTCCATAAAAATATAGCTCCTGCTTAGACTGTATTAACTGCTGTCAAGTTCAGCAGAGGGATTAAAGAGGGGACAGTCAACCATTTCGCACGCGGGCACGTGTTTTGGACAGGAACCATCCCTAGTATGAGAGTAAAACCCTGTACTAGCATTCATCATCTCCTGACTAATGTTAGGCAAACAGCTACCTGAAGTCATATATCACATTCAGCAAGGAAGGGACCTTCTGCTTTCCTATCTTAACTTGCTAAAGGCACAGAGGGCTGCTTCCTCTGACACCCTCCTCCTTTCTGCCACGCAGGAAAACATCCCCTCTGCATCAGACAAGCAGCAGTTTGGCAACCACCTCTCTGCCATACAGTTTCTGCTGAGAGTTATGACAGCAGAATTTGAGTATATTTCTCTGCAGAGCTCCAACACTTTATTCGCTTTGCAGCGTGGAAGAACTGATAACTTGACATGTCAAAGCTACTTCTACTTCTCTGCTGCTTCCAAATATTTTTCCTGCAATTCCTTTCCTCTTTTTGTGCCCTCCTGCACTGCAAATATTCTAATCCACAGTGACAGCGCTTCAGGCTGACGGAAGTGTTTACAAGTGATAGCACAAATATGCTCAAATAGCAGACTGCTTGCAAGGACAGATCTGCAACAGAGAAGGAAAATTATTTATGAGCAGAACTTGCTTTAAATTTGCAGTAGAGTCATTACCTTCACCATCCTCAATGCATCAGGAAAGCAAATAGTTGTGATTACAGATGGGATGTAGCTCTTGCATATTTAAAATACTCAGCTGTTACTGGAGTGAAGGAAGTCAAATGCAGGAAGTAATTTTTTTATTTCACAGAAATTGAACAGATTTAATACTATCCTTGTCAAAAATCCATCCAATTCTTTAATTTAATATTTGTTTAAATTATATTAGTCTTAAAAAGAAGATAATAAAAATCTGACTCCTATGCTTAAAAAAAAAATTAGGGTTATGTAGTGAACTTTTAATACTTTTTTTTTTTTTTTTAAATGGGAGATTGATAGCACTTTTTTGGTCTCTAGGTAGTGTGCCTGTGCTCAGTGTGCTGGCTTCAACAATTCTCCAGCTACTACAGCCCCCTTTTAGGCACCGTGCAAGACACCACCTTATCCAGAACTAAACACGGGCTATTGACATCACTTGTAGTCTTGCCCAAGCTAGGCTCACAGTATTGTTTCAAGACAATTCTGCAGCAGAGCCTGACACACAGTTCTTCCAAAGGACAGGCTCTCTGCAATGAAAAGCAAACTCGCCGTGCTTCATGAGCTCCAGTGAGGCTCAAAAACTTCCCACAAACTCATCTTCTGTGGCAGAAGAAATTCTGACTGAGATGAAGACAGGAATGAACACCAGAGGATCAGTATGGAAAGAAACATTGCTTAGCAAGTCCATTCTTTGATATTTAACAGAGCATTAATTCCTCCTGAATACTTCCCTGTGCTTACATCACTCATCACCTCTGCATCACGCTAGATGACAAAATAAGGTGACGGGTCATCGCATAGCCTTCCCATCACCTGAGGTCATAAAAGGAGTCTTTCTCTAGAAAATTTAATAGGTACACCACCACTCTTGCATCTTCATCCCAGTGGCAAACTTGGTTACAACCGGCCAAAAGATGAGACCAAAAAAGATTAGAGGGGACCTCAAGTGGTTAACTAGTCCGCTCATCTGCCAGAAGGCTACCATTTCCTGGAATAACCTCCAGAAACGGAGATACCGGTCTCAAACTATTTCCATCACGCCCACATCTTTCTTACTGCAAATTCAGGTGGTCATTTTTTGTCCAAATATGCATTTGGGGGAGGTCGAAAGGACATTAATTTCTCCCCAATTCTTACAAAGCATCAGGTCTGACCCACTGACGGCTTTTTTGGGAGCTAGGACTAAGCTCAGCTGGCCCACTTCTTCTGTTGACTCAAAACTGGACTTAACCATTTCAGCTGTGTCCTTCCCAGGACCACTAACAGCAGTGAAACGCAGACTCTGCTCTGTTTTTCAGACTGAGGGGAGAGAGGCCAGGAACTAATGGCAAATTGGTTCCTACTGACTACAGGAACTGATTTGCTCCCTGTACTAACTCACATCGCCTGCAATTCTTTTCATTATCTACTTCTGTTATCGACTTTCCAACCTAGTGAGGCTCAAACCAGGCAACTGAGCCACAACTTCACCAACAAACGAAGATGAGGGAAACAAATAAAACATCCAGCTGCAGAGTGTCCCTCAGGGAAGCATTAATTCCAGTAAAGTCAACCCTAACTATGGAGGAAGCAACAAGCAAACTTGAAAAACCTAATTAAACAAAAGAGCAGAAAAAAAAAAAAAAAAAAAAAAAAAAAAAAAAAAAAAAAAGAGCCTGCAACTTTTCCAACCCTTTGCTTTTGGTACCACTGAATCACATCTAGTTTTGAAATTAACTCAAGCTAAGTCTTCAGTAAAAAGAGTACCTTATTGTAGTACTGCCTGCTTTCTAGGTTTTTTTTTACTTAGTGCATGTGTTCTGATCTGTAGTGATGTTCTCTTTTACCAGCCAAATCTGGAAAGCCTAGTGATGAACTGCTTATGAATTTACTTAATCTAGGGTTTATGTAAAGGCATAGGCACTTCTGACATTTAAAAATGCATTTTAAGCCTTAATTTGACAATAACACTTGTGGTTCAAAGCATTTCACAATGCCATAAAGACAAAGCTAACAGATAAAATAACAGTGAGTTAGTAAGGAATGGGAGTATCTCTCCTAGTACTAAAAAAAAAAACCAACAACCACCCCTCCACCCCCCAAAATACCCTCACATAATGTGTGGGAATGACAGATCTGCTCCGACTGAAAAGACAAAGTTGACGTGCTTGAAGTACATGTTTAGGATCCTAGACTTGGCTTAACTCAAACAGCTTTGATTGGATGGGGACCCTCAACAGTATTAAAACTGCTCTAATTGCATTCTTCAAGCCAGCTGAAGGCTGACAGCTTCCGCTCTCCCGCTTGCTATCAGGGCACATCAAGGACTTCTGTTATGAGAGGAGCACCTGGTCCAAATTTATTTCAACGGCCCACAGCAAAATGGGAAGGTGCTTAATGTTCAGCCACAATGGTGACATTTTTACGATACGTCCGAAGTTCAGAAACAAACAAATGAAGGATTTGAAAGGCGCACGAACAGAAACGGTGACAATAAAAATTCAACATTAGTATATCAATTTTAAAACATATACCACCCATATTCTTGAGGGCAAGGCCAAAAGTTCAAGGCATAGAAAAGAAGAAATCTGTGTAGCTTGCTTGGAAGGAAAAAAAAAGTCTATACTTTTTTTTTAAAGAAATGCTGACCTTTTACTAAAAATGACATATTTCATTTCATCCTAGTCGTACCATTCATTCCACCCAAATGTGGTGACATATTTTAGTTTTAGCAGAATAACAAGTGATAGGAACTGGAAATATTTGAACTTTTTATGTTAACTTGTCTGGTTTGTGCCCACCCTTCCCCCACAATGATAAAAATCAAATTAACTAGGGGGGCAGGGAGGGATGCACACAGGCTAATATTGTAAAATTTTCAGATGACTAGTGAGAGATGAGTGAATAATTATTGATAAATTTATTATACTGTTAAAGAGGCTTTAATAATGTTTCTCAGTCTCTTTGAAAAATACCATTGCTCTTTCTAATCGAACTTTTATGAACATGACACTCTTGTTCAAGTCAAAATTCGGCCAAGTTTATTTCTGCAGCGACAATTAAATTAAAATTACACTCATCATGTAAATTTATAGAAGATTTCTCATGTACAGAAGGAGTGAAGATTACAGTGCATTAAGCTATTATTTTCTTTTAGAAACTGAAACACTGAAATTGATTCACAGTAATCAATGCACATCCACACAGTAAAGCAAAGACTACAGAAAAACTCACAACTATGCAATGACATAGGAACTCTTCATAAATAATAGCATTTAGGAACAATTTTAAATGTGTGTTTCAATGACAAGAAACAAATTCTTCTACATTAAGCAATTCTGTACTATTTATTATAAAGATCTGATTCCTACACCTTGAAAATTTCGATTTAGGTATAAGGACAGGCTGAAAAAGAGGAAGTAAGTTCTTTAACCAGCATACAGCTTTTGCACTGCAGTAGAAAGCATCTAGTTCCTCCTGCTTGGCAATTACTGGCTTACTTTCCCCATCAGTACGTATGGCCAGATTTGCTGCCTCATATGAAGTTATTAGCATGCACACATGTGGCATTTTTCTTTACCAAACAGATAAAAGTGTAATTTAGTAACTGACTGAGAGAATCTGCAGTACAATCTAAACTACTAAAAAAAGACCTCATTCAAGAAAGACTGAAATACATAACTATAGAGGTAAAAATACACCATCTTTAAAAACGAATCACAAGTAATTTATGGAATAGTTAATACTGCAGTTTCTTTTAATCTTAAACTGCAGCTCTGCCCTCTAATGCCATTTCCCCTCTTTTCTGCATGGTGAATTAGAGAACAATGGCCAAGCACAGACTTCTCTTGATGGCATCTGCAGATACCAATCACGAGTATTGTCATGACTATTGTGCTTGATCAGCAGCATACTTCTCAGAAGTATTTTCCTTCTGCTTTCTTCCGATTCACTAGGACAAGTTTCCATAACGTCTTTCTCAAGAACAGCCTGAGTTTAGGAAACATCATGTTTTTACCTACATAACACTTACATTGAATTTTTTCAGATAGAAACCTTTAGTGTACTAGCAAATGTCTTGTTTTCACTAAATAAACAATGATTGTTATTAAGAAGCGGCATTTGACAGCATTTAAAGATGTTTAAAAATCCAAATCCCAATCCTGCTTTTCCCCCAAAGCCTCTAGTGAAATAAACAGTTTTTAAAATAAAAAAAAAAAAATCTCATGAGGAAAAATGTGTGAAGGGAAGTAGATGGCCAGTGGAAGAAAGAGTTAACAAAAACTGCAGTACACCTCAAAATGAGCTATAAAAGTTCCATAATGAACCTTCTAGTCCTGAACTATCTCTCAGGCGCATTCACTTACATTTCTTTATGCTGCCATCTCTCACTGCAAGTATAAGAAAGTTAAAATGTAATTTTACATGTAGGTATATCACCTCAAATTAGCAACATAAAATTACTGACATTTATTCTAAAGAAAGCCCTACTGGCTAGAGGTAAAATGCTGAACTAGCATCTGTCAGTACTGCTAATTGAGGTAAGGTTGAGAACTATAAAGTACTATTAAAGGAGTAAAATAATACCAAATGGAAATGCTGAGAAGGTACACTACCCTTTTGACACTCTAAATTATTATCCTGATTAAAGCAGCTAGTATGTTTGACTCTTAAAAGTGCCATGAACAGTAACGCACTTCAGAATTGCAAGGAACATTCTTATGGGCCACGGTACCTGAAAAAACACGTTAACAAATTCTTGCAGTATAGTACCTATATGTTTGATGTGTTTTTAATGAAGTGTTCCATCTACTGTATTTTTAAAGAGCATCCGTGTTTTTTAGAAAAAAGCAAATGCCACATTTTCACCTTCAGCAGTTCCACCTGGTCCTCTTCTGCCTAAGTTTCAAGCAGATTTTTGGACCATAAGCTACTTGCACGATTCTTGCCATTATCTTGTGAATGATGACAACAGAATAAAATCCAACACTGGACTCAAAAGTAAAACAATTAAATCTAGAGGAGTATTAACAAAACCAACCCAATTTGACCTTTTTTTCCTTGTTTGGCATATCTACCCCTGTGACACCATAGTATGACAAAAGCTGTAGAGCTCTGCCTGTTCATTTGGGAACACACTGCAAATTTTACTGTGGCATCTAGAAGTCTTCTAAATAAGTTCAGTTTATGAAACAGACATTCCTTCTTTCTTTTTCAGGAGGAACAGTAGGGGAAGAAAATCAAAGACTATTCTGATCCTCATAGTCCGACCTATGCCCACAATTTGTTGCTAGCTGCAGCTTTTAGAAAATCCAAAGACTTACAAAACACCAGTAGCCATGGTACTAAATAAAGGCAACATGAAGAACATTCAAAGATGAGAAGGACTATATTCCTTTTACTTCTGTGTGACTATGTATGGCAGGTTAATTTATCAGCAGCTACCTGCTCTTTGAGAAAATTGCTGAAACCTGATGGTAACACAAGAGCATATCCACTGTTCTTGACAATATTAAGCTGTATCAGTTTAAAAGCAAACATTTATGTCCATATCCTGTGGGATTAAGTTTTGTACAGACTGCTCACATGAGGGGAAAAAAAAACAAAAACCAACAGTATACAACTCTGACTTGCTAAAAACTTTCATAATAGCAGTAGTTAACAGAGAAAAGTTCATGCCTTCCCCTTCACCGCCCAGAAAAACTGAAAAATTTCAACTGGTTTAACATTTGGACATACTAAAATGAAGCCAAATAGAGCATACTTTATAGCTGAGCTTGGAAGTTATTATCAGCTTGTGAAACTTGTAGGTCATTCACAGAATCCTTAACCTCATGAAGTTCAACAAGGAGAAGCGCAAAATCCTGAAGCCAGGCAAGAACAACCCCCAAGCACCAGGGTATGCTGGGGGCCACCCAGCTGAAAAGCTGCTTGGCAGAAAAGGACCTGGTGAACACCAAGTTGAACATGAGCCAGCATCGTACCTCATGGCAAAGAAGGCCAATGGTATCTTGAGCTGCATTAGACAAAGTATTGCCAGCAGTGCTGAGTAGAGGTCCTTCCCCTCTACTCAGCACTGGAGAGAGACACACCTGGGGTACGGCATCCAGTTCTGGCCTCCCCAGTACAAGAGAGACATGGACATACTGGAGAAAGTCCATTGAAGGGCCCCTAAGATGACAAAGGGACTGGAGCATCTCTCCTATGAGAAAAAGCTGAGAGCTGGGACTGTTTGGCCTGGAGAAGAGAAGGCTCAGGAGGGTCTCATCAATGTGTATAAATATCTGAAGGGAGGATGCAAAGAGGACAGAGAAAGGCTTTTTTTTTTTTAGTGGTGCCCATTGACATGACAAGAGGCAATGGGCACAAAAATGAAACACGGGAGGCTCTGTCTGAACATCAGGAAATACTTTCACTGTGAGGGTAAACAAGCACTGGAACAGATTGCCCAGGGAAGTTGGAGTCTCCATCCTTGGAGATATTCAAAAGCTGTCTGGACAGAGGCCTGGGCAAGGGGCTGTAGATGACTCTGCTTGAGCAGGGCTGTTGACGACCTGCAGAGGTTGATGACCTGCAGAGGTTCCTTCCAACCTCAGCCATTCTGTGATTCTGTAAAAGAAGCTTCAAAATTTTTGTGCACTTCGCAGTCACCAAAGAAGTGCTTTTCATTTTCTAAATGATCTGAAAGTGAGTTTTTTGTATTGGAGACCGCATGTATGCACACATGCACGAACTACACACAAACATCATCACTCCTTTTAAAGGACAGACAATCAATATTTAATTCTGAAAAATTCCACATCCCAAGGCCTTCCAAAAAAAATACCTAGCTTGAAAAGTCATGGTGAATCTACTGCACATGAACAGTTTTTGAGAGGGGAAAAGGACACAGTTATTCTTGAGTTAAGAATGTCAGAATAGTCCATCAAGCTAATGAAGGAGTTACCTGCTGTAAAAAAAGTCCCCAGTTTCATAAAAAGAATAAAGAAAAGCCTCAAAAGCCACCAAAGTTCTCTCCTGTATTTTGTCAGCATTCAAGTGACATCCATACTTCAGAATTAACAGAAATGCACCAGTTAACTGGGGCAGAGCTCTGCAGAGCTGGACACTTTGTAAAGTTCATTAGCGCCCAGATTACCTTCCTACAGACTCTTCGAGCCCCTCACAATCATCTGAAAGATCATTAGATTCTGACACACTGTTCTTATATATCTAAATGACCTTTCAGATATGCCCTGCAAGTTCTCAATGTTAACACTGCACGCCAAATGTCACAAAAATTTTTTGAAGTGTCACCAGACGACATTTTGACAGGCCGTTTTGTTGCTCGATACAGCAACAGAATTCTGCTACAGCGGGGGTGGGGGACTGAAAGACAGAAAAAGCTGCTCCCTAGTCAGGTACACCATTACTTGTGGTATCTTGCAGAGTTGTCAGCATATACACAGAGCCTTACAGAGGAAGGAGAGGCCACCACTCCAAGTAGCTTGAGCCTCCTGGCATCCTCAATTACATAGAGCATTTTAATGAGATCTAGGTAGCTGGAGAAAACAGGCAGCACAGGCTGTATTAGAGGGCAGTTCCCCAGTCTTAAACACCACCTAGGTTCCCAAACAGTGCCAGCTCGTCTCAGTGACCAGTTTCAATGAATGCAGCCTGATACAGTTTTCCCAGACCTCACGCATACTTTGGCATATGACCACTGAAGAATCTTGTCTCTTCTGACGACAGGCTCGGGTTACATCCCATCGCATAAGTAAAAACCAGGGCACCCGCCACATAGTGCCTCAAGATAGCTCACACTGCCAGAATGAATATAAGCACTCCTCCCTGCAAGCCCACTGTACCTCTAGGTGCAAAGCAAGCAGAGACACCAAGACTTCAAGAGGATTAGCGAAGACAGGAGGGAGTGTCAGGGGATTCATTTTTATTGGAGCAGGGGAAAAATGCAGTGCCTCATCTGTACCAGTCTGAGTATCTTTCTTTTAACTTGCAGTCTCTCCCTTCCAAATAACTTAATCAGAGTAAGATGACCCAGTTCAAACAAACAGCAAAAAAAAGGCTGCTACATTTTCTGAATCAATCAGTACAAACTAAAACCATGAGAAATTTGGTGTGAATGAGCAACAAAAGACAGGAGCTCACAGAGCTTCAACTTCACAGGGACAGCCAAGAACAATTTTCCATAAAAGGAGTTTCTAGTAACTTCCAGAAAAAATGCAATATTTCTAAGAATTATTCAGCAACTGGAAGAGTAGGAGACCTTGGGTCAGAACCGCTTTCTACTGCATGTCCCTTTTCCCTTTGAAATTGTTGTCTTTTTATCAGCACTACCTACTGCACCATGAGCACTCCGGACCATGGGATTACACGCCAGGAGAGGAAAAACTTCCCCCGTCCTCAGGAGTGTGGCTGCATCTTCAAACGTGCTTCAGGGGCATCTGAAGACAGCTCATCTGCCTACCACCACCATCACAGGATGTTCATTGCAGTAAAATATTGTTAGAAAACCATGAAATTCCAGAGAAGTCAGACTTCTCAGAGCCATTCAATTTCCAACATTACTAGACAAAGAGCTTACCAAGGGAATTTTAACGAAGCACTAATGAACAATCGTGACCAACCTGCTGGACAAGCGACATAAAACAATATTTTCATGCAAACAAGCAAACGATAACATCATAGGACTTGCATAAAATTTCACATCACACACACTGAACGTAGGAACTAGACGGTGGTGTGTGCGTGTGTGTCTGCTCTGTGTGCTACCTGTCAAAGCAGACCGCCTACAGCTTTGCCAGGATGAGACTTTAAAGACCTTGTGAAAATACAGATGATAAAAGGAACTGAGAGGGTGGTACAAAGTTACTGGCTTCTCCAAATAAATACTCTCCACAGCTGTAAACTGGATTTCGAGTTCCTGGGGAAGCAGGAAAAAATCCTCAGATAAAAAACACATCTACTTAATGAATAGATACGTGGGAGCAAAGAAAGGCTGACATTTCTATAGCAACAGAGTTAATGGTGCATGGAAGTACTTAATTCCACATTTTCAGTTAAATTTTCTGGCTTTCACTGTTTGTTTTTTGGTTACAATGCAAACTACTTAGGATATTCTTCATGGTTTGGGAGGACATGGACTTGAGAACTTTGAAACAATAATGTAAGTGTAAAAGTCAACAAAACCGGGTTGATTTTATTCCATCTACAAGCTTCCCCACCCTGAAAAATTTCCAGAAACACGAGCTGAACCTTGAAGTTTCTCAGATGCTCTTTCCCAGGCCTTTATAAACCAAAGGCAATAAAACATTGTAGGCAAAACATTCTGATCTTAGACACCATATACAGTACTTATAGCAACCACCCTATGGAACTCTTGTTATTGCTGCCTATTAAAAAAAGAAATCTGAAAACCAGAAAGTTAAAGCCTTGTTGCTGTGGAGTAAAAGAATGGCCTTTTTATGGTGTGCTACTGCTGCCTTAAGGGGTAAATCCTTTTTAGGGCAAACCTTAGAAACAAAAAAGCCCAGCGTCATTGTTGTATTAAACAGATCCCTCTTTTTTTCTGATTTTATGGCACACGTAGAGCCAAAAACTTCCTTATCAGACCAAATGCTCAACTACTTACTTTGGAGCCAATTAGGATTGTAAGATGACTTTTAAATTAAGGCTTTCAAGATATCCAGCCAGCCAAGTAGACTGTGAGAGCCGGATGCCCGTCCTCAAAAGGTTTAGTGCTAGCGTCCCACCACCCACTCCCTCTTCTTTCATAAATAAAGTTACTCAAAACTCCAGGTTCCTTCTTTGATATATGCAAGCTGGTTTTTGGGAGGATTGGTCTTTTTTATTTGCAGGTAGGGTGCAGGTAGGGGCAGGAGGGAGGGAGAGAGAGAGAGGAGAGAATCAAAACTACACAGCTTCAGTTCTTATTACAGATGGAAAAATCATGGCCATGCTAGAAATTATATGCCAAAAATCTAACAGTGAACAAACTGGAGAGCTCTTGTCAGTAAAAGAAATGAATGTGTCTGTCTGAGGTTAATCTTTAAAATAAAAAGAGGCAAAGCTCAATTTTTACCAAAAGGTGTGATATTTCGAAGCAGCAGGACTTTTAGCAATGGAAACAACTGTCACCTCAGATTCATCTAGATTTCTTTTAAAGGTATTCAGATACTTAGAGAAATAAATATCTTTTAACAGATTCCTCCTCGGCTATTCCCATCTTTAATTCATAAAATTATAGCTAGCCAGACACTTCACTTTTGTTTCACTGCTAGCAACGGGAAAAGAACAAGGGAAAGAAGTAACAAAGTGTTCATTTTCTCTTTTTCAGTAGTGTTTGAAAAGCAGAGGCTCCTCAGTTACATGCACAGTAAGAAAAGATTAATAAACTTAAGACATTTTAATTAACTATATGGTGATCGACGAAACTTAGGCTAGTTGTAAACGCATCGCCATTGGGAAGACGTGTCACATATTAAGGTCCAGTTGTTATTCACCATATCACCAGGTCTGAATATGGAAACACCATTCTGGTATGTTACATTTACTGTTTTCAGTTTTCTTGGAAATCCAAACAGTAGCTTTACAACGTGTAAAAGCAAAGAAAAAAAACCACCAAACCACAAATGTGTATTTTTTGAAAAACCACAAAACACAAAAATACATTTAATATTGAATTAATGCCTAAGAAACACCATTAAAATAATGCAAAACTCTAATTAAAAAAATTCACATCTTGCAGTGGTGTTTACTACCAACAGCAAAGAAATCTCTCTAGGTCTGTTGTACTGCATTAGACACAAGAAACACAAAACATTACTACAGTAAAATCTCTAGCAGGTAATCATGAAGTATTCAATTTTTTTTCTGGTTTTAAGACAACACTAAAGCCTGCTTAAAATTAGCTTTTTAAGAAATCACAGTAAAAAAATAAAAATATTTAAAGGAAAATCACACACGGGGTTTAGTTACATTTTGCTAGTAGAAGCCTATATAGGTTTACTGAAGTTAACTTAGCCCAGGTGATGACCATGCTCAAATCCTTGTATTTAACTGAATATGTTTTTAATGCTTTTCCCCCTGACCTTCACACTCTGTTGCAGCAATTATATTTTATCTATAAATTGGTGTTTAGTGTTGGTTTATGTTGTGGATAAAAACTTCAAGGTATTAACACTACAAGAATTTTTTGAAAAAGTTATTGCACACATACTGTGTTCTAAAATATTTATGACAGAAGCATATACATGTATGCACGTGTATATACGTAGAGACCCACACCGAGCCTAACTTCCACCAGGGAGCAAAAGGTAGCAACCTTTCATCTCAGAACCAAAGTCATTTCTCAGCTACAGAAATATCACATACAGATGAAAAAATTAGCAAGTCTGGGGCTTTTGCCTCTGCTCAACTGATTTTTTTATTTTTTTTTTTCAGTATATCTGTATTTTAAATTACTTGCTTACAGTCTAGAAGCCTATGGTATAAATTTCATCCCAGAGTGAATTTTTATGGTGGAGTTATAAACCCCTAAAGAAACAGGGTTTACAATGGAAGTGCTGACATAACTAACTATAGCAGCGCTAGCAGTGCCTCTGTAATCAAGGCACATTATATTTATGAGGTAGGTAAAAGTCTGTAACCATCAATCACTGGAATCATATTGACAGATTCTAAGTTTGAGGTCCAGCAGAATTAATGTATTCAGTTTCTCACGCCATCGATATGAAGGGGAGAATTTGCAGGCACTTTTATGGGCTTAGGCTTTGACATCTTTACAGAAATCAGTGAGGGGCTGTCTTGCTGAAACATTTCATTAATCTGCTGCCTCAGCATTTCTAGGTTTTGCATCAACCTTTCACAAAATGCTAGAGGAGTAGATTGTCCAGAAACCAAATGTAATCTTATTCACATAAGTATGCTTCATGAGCTGGTCATTACAAACATTAATTCTACGTATATGCAGCAGACATTTAAAATTATACCTAAGAATGATTAATCACCCAAAGAATATCCAACTCCTAAATTATAACTCAACATCCCTATATAAAACAATCTAAAATGTCAGCACCTCAGTCTTTATGATATCACACCGTTCCAATAATTCTGTTTTACAAGTAAATTCCTATTATACATTAATAAGTGCTGTTGGTGGCTAAACTTCATGCCTTTGAGTAATGACCAGGTTGAAGGCAATTAGGCCGGCCAGGTGCAGCTGGGTTAGGTACTAATAAAAAGTTTTTAAATTTTACTATTTCCGTTTGGATTTTGGGGATGCATTCCAATCTGCCCAAATTAGGGAGGAAATTGTTTCCATGTTTTCAGCTGTTCCACGGTCTGACTATTACTGACCAATAACCCGCACAATTTTTTTTTTTTTTTTTGCTTACACACACACACACACTCTCACTCACCAGACCCAATGTCTTTATTTTTCAACTTGTCAGAGCAGTACAGTAGGAAAACTAAGAAAGTATCATATAAGTTTGCAGAAAGAGTTTTCAATTCAGTCACAGCACTAGCCAGGCCTGAGAGAAAGCTGCCTGAAAGCAGAAAATCTGGGTTGGTTTTCAAAGTCTTTATCAATGTATAAATGCAGAATACGAATTGAAATGCAGCTATGTCATCCTCCCTCCCTCCATTCCTCTGAAAGTCCTGGCTGTTGTGAATGTGTTTTCCACAACATGCTTTTTTTTTTTTTTTTAACACTTTTTAAAACAAACAAACAAAAAAAATCTAGCTGACAACACCATTTACACTAATTTTAAAAGCCACGTTTTTATTGAAGTGTACGTGGCACGTGCAAAGTGCTATCGATACCTGTGGTTTAGGTCACAGGAAGGCTTTCTGAAGTGATACCGCTGCCATCAGCCTGCAAGAGTCTTCCGTGCGTGTTCACATGCACATTTACGTACGCCTTCCTACCCTCTTGCCCTCATACCATACCCGTGTTTTCATGTGTGAACCTGCCTGAACCACAGCCTGAAGTTCTGTACTGAGAGCATCACACAGTCCGTATCCACAGGCGTCAGAAAACCTCCAATACCACTTCTCCCCAGGATTTTCTGAAGGCAAAGCTACCACCAGGGACCCAAGGAGCGTGGGCACGGAAGAGCTATCCTTCCCCACAGATGAGTCCTAAGGCCTTGTATGGCCCTGAGCTTCTCCACTGCACTATGAAGTCACTCACTCACAAGAGGCTGTTTTCTGTTTTCCAGAAGTAAAGAGACATGGATTCTTTTTAGGTCCACACAGCAGCATTTATTTATTTTTGTTATCTACTTGTAAACCATAAAGAGATGCCACCCATGGCTCTGGAAAGCCTTGAGCCACAATTTGCAGGTGACTGGGAGAATATTCTCCAGCAGGATCAACACAAACTTGCCCCATTCCTATTGACATCCTCAATGAAGCCTCTGAAAAAAATGCTGCGTAACATGGACCTCCACCCCCCTCAAATAACACAGCCACTTCTGCAGGAAAGCTCACAGCAACGCAACCATGCCAAGGACGCATTGCACCAGTGGGTGGGTGACTGTAGAGACACATTTTTCTCCTTCCCAGTGCCCCAAGTTCAGTATTAACAGGCTCTGCCACTCTTTGATAACCAAATTTGCATTCTGAACTCTTTTTAAACCTCCATCAGAAATATAACCTAGGAAATCTAGGAAAGTCCAATGATATTAAATGGAAAGCGTCACTGAAATGGATTTAGCCACAACTAAACTGCAATCTCTGCTCCTTCTTTAGCTTTTGCACAGTTTTGAGTCTAGAAAAAAAAAATCACAGATTTTTGAAGCCAGAACAATAATATAATTCTATATGCTAATTTTAAAAAGCCATTATTAATTCCTATGACTCTATAATATGAAATTAAACATGGTGTACATTTACTTTTTTGAAGGCACTACTTTGCAGGCAAAATGAAACAGTAGTGCAGCATGCAGATATGGGCATATAGGGAGCTCAGAGAAAATTACTTACTTTGCTTTCCCACAAGTGAGCAGTGCCCTGAGGAGGGCAGCATGTAGGCACGTATTTAAATATGTAGAAAACTGTTCTGAATCACATGCTTTGCTAAAACTGCCTTGCCTTTCAAGGGATTAGTGAAGTACCACACACAGAGTCAAACATCATCATAAAAAGCAGGTAGAAAGACAGCAGGCTATTAAACCAAAGCTCACTGAAAAATGCCAAAGCCCTGGCTTTCATGAGTATCAACAAAACAGATTTTCAGTATCTGTAAGATCCGAGAATCTCTTCACGCTAAAGCACTGCCAGCCTAATTTTAAATGTGTTTAACAGAAATAAGATGTTCAAGAAACAGATCGTGTAATACTGATTATACAAGTAAAATGAAAACTATGATCAAAATCTGCAAAAGCATAGCTATTTTTAAATAAGATCCCATTTTAAAACAATTATATTTAGTTTTTGGGTAAGTCAGTTTGATTACACAAGTGATAATACCTGTGATCCCCCAAGCCGCCCCCCAACACTGCACATTTTAAAACTCAATTGCTTAGTCGGAATTGGTCAGTAAATTTCATTAAAATAAATAAAGATAAAAATATTAAAAATAAATAAATAAATAAAATGTATCAGTTTCCAAAGAGTTTTCTCAATTACTTAACTAAATCTCCAACTCAGTCACGTTGCCTTAGACGTTACAGGAAGGAACACAGTTTCCAGTTACAAAGATTCTCAAGGCCAGGTTGGACGGGGCTCTGAGCAACCTGATGTGCTTGGAGATGTCCCTGCTCCTTGCAGGGGGGTTGGACCAGATGACCTTTAAAGATCCCTTCCAACCCAAACCATTCTATGCTTCTATAAGAGTGGTTACAATGCTTAGAGAAAGCAAGATTACAGGCAAACACACCATACGTTTGCTCTGCTCATAAATAAAACCGGAGGCAGTTTTTTTTTAAAGCTTTTAACAAGGCACTGTCACAACTGCCTAGTCGATCTTTCCCTACCAGTCTTATTTTCGACAGCGGCCTCAGGATGATATTTTGAGGTGATAAATAAAACCGGACTGTAAAGAGCGAGAGGGTGTGTGTGTAAAAATAAGTAAATACATTTTTTTTTCTTTTTTTTTTTTTTTTCCCCGCGCTTGACAAAAGAATTGAAACGTGGAAGTACGGGTAGCACCCGCACCGAAACAGACGGGAGATTTCCAAGCAGGAGGTGTCGGGTTTGGGGGCGGGAGCGGCTCCCGGCACGTTGAAGCCCCGTCCCGCCGCCGGCAGCCAGACGCCATCCCCTGCCCTGCAGCGCCCTCTGCTGGCGCTCCCGGGGAAGCGCCGACAGCCCGCTGCGGTGCGGGACGCGCGGCCCCCCCGCAGCCTCCCCGCTCCGCCCCCGCTGCGGCTCCCGGCGAGGGAACCGCCCCACGCGGGTCTCAGAGACCCCTCGTCGAAAATCCTGCAGCCCCTCCAGAATCACGGGCGCGCGTATTGAATGTAACGAGCGTCATTCTGGGAAAAGCGCTGAGCTGCTCGAGGGGCCACGGGGACAAAATTCCACGAGGAAATCTAAACCTAGGACACAACTGTTCCCTGAAAAAGGAGCATTCAGCAAATTATCCCAGAATATAAAAATATACAACGAGGGAAGGTCAGAATTATATTTCCACCTGTTTACAAAATTCCAAGTCTCATATTTCTCTTAGTTTTCGGAAGCTACAAAGAACACAATCCCCTTCTTCCCAGCTGAAAGACAGATAAACACCCATAACCTTAACCACAGAAATTTAGGAATGCTTTATTTCAATGCCAGTCATATTATGATTTTTTTTTTTTTTTTAATTAAACCAGCAATACAGACAGATGGATGCTTTCAATAGAATACTCTCCCAACAACAAGAGATGCTTTCGAAACATGAATGGACATTAAGAAATTGCACTTGTCTCCAAACTAAAAATATCGCAGAATCATAGAATAGTTTGGGTTGGAAGGGACCTTTGAAGGTCATCTTAGTCCAACCCCCTGCAAGGAGCAGGGACATCTCCAACCAGATCAGGTTGCTCAGAGCCCCATCCAACCTGGCCTTGAATGTTTCCAGGGATGGGGCATCCACCACCTCCCTGGGCAATCTGTTCCAGTGATCCACCACCCTCACTGTAAAAAATAAATTTTTTCATTATGTCCAATCTGAATCTACCTCCTTCTATTTGAAACCCTTTGTCCTTTCACAACAGGCCCTGCTGAAGAGTTTCTCCCTGTCTCTCCTGTAGGACCCCTTTAGGTTCTGGAAGACCACTATAAGGTCTCCTCAGAGTCTTTGTCTCTCCAGACTGAACAGCCCAACTCTCTCAGCCTGTCATCACAGGAGAGGTGCTCCAGCCCTCTGATCATCTTCGTGACCCTCCTCTGAACCTGCTCCAACAAGGTTCATATCCTTCTTATGCTGGGGGCTCCGGAGCTGGACGCAGTGAGACCCTTCAGAGCAGTCTGGAAAGACTCAATTAAGCAGTCCGCATCCCCTACCCACACACATTGGCTATCTTAGTTTGGTTTGCTTTGTATTCCATAGGCAAATGCTGCATCTTGAGGTAAGAATCCAGACATGGCTCTGCAGCCCCAGGTGGCCATTTCTGCAGTGGAACTACCTCCAGCTCCCCAGGAAGAAAGCACAGGCTCAGCACCGCTGCCGAAGAGGCTGCCTACGCCAAGCTGAGCACCTCCATGGTGAAACTCGGGAGCAGTCAGCACTGGTGCTTCAGTCCTTAAAGTCAAGGGCAATATTGTCGCTAGCATGAGGATGCGGAGCTGTACAATCCCAGATTCTGCAGGCGAGATGAAGTCAGCCCAAGTGCTCACGACAACACATCCAGCCAGCTAAAACTTTGGCTCAGGACTGCTACTAGGAACCTCCTCCGCCCTCCTCAACAAACAGGGAATGTCAGGAATATTTCAGACCCCTGACACTAAAAAAAAAAAAAAAAAAACCCAAAAAAAAAACATTGATGTGCTGGAGCGCATCCAAAGAAGAGTAACAAAGCTGGTAAGGGGTCCAAAGAATAAGTCTTATGAGGAGTGGCTGAGGGAACTGGAGTTGTTTAGCCTGGAGAAGAGGAGGCTGAAGGGGGACCTTATCACTCTCTAAAACTACTTGAAAGGAGGTTGCAGTGAGGTGGGTGTCACTCTCCTCCCAAGTAACAAGTGATAAGACAAGAGGAAATGGCCTCAAGTTGCACCAGGGGAGGTTTAGATGGGATATTAGGAAAAATTTCTTCACTGAAAGCATTGTCAGGCACTGGAACAGGCTGCCCAGGGAAGTGGTTGAGTCACCATCCCTGGCAGTATTTAAAATACCTGTAGAAGTGGCACTTAGGGACATGGTTTAGTGGTGGACATGTAGTGTTAGGTTTATGGTTGGACTCTGTGACCTTAACGGTCTTTTCCAACGTAAATGATTGTATGAACATTCAAAGCAACCGTTAAAGAAAAAAAACTGGCCTAACACAACTTTCTTCCTATATATCTCAAGTTTTCTGCAAATACATGGGAAGGTTGTGGTTTTTTTTCATCATTAAGCCAAGTTTTGCTACCAATGCTAGAGCAGAGAGGTTAGCCGCTAATCATTAACCATTGTTACAATTACTTCAGAAAGGCTAAGCTTATTGCAGTGAACAAGTATTTAAATAAAAATGAACAGTATTTCTAAATTTAGTTACACCAGAAGATTCTCCAATCGCAAGTTATATGCACTTGAAGCTGCAAGCAGTGGCAGGCATGGGCATTTAAGGTTTCTGGAATAATCAAACCGTGCAACCTGAACTGAAGTTATTAAGTTATCTCTCAATATTAGTTCTCTCCCTACACTGAACAAAACCACACTTCCTTCTCTAAGCTGTGTGCATTTTACTTGCATCTAGCGAAACATAAAACATGTATTTCTATTCCCACCACAAGTACTTCCATTAAATGCTTCTTCCACTTCAGTGAAAGATGTTCCAGTATTTTCGAATGATGTTTCTTCCACTTACAATAATTCTTTTCAATTGTATTATTTCAGCGTTTCTTCAGAATTCCAGACAGCAAAAATATGACAGAATCTTTGTAAAACAGACAATAAAACTGCTAGTAACGTCAGATGAATTGCAGTCATTGTGTTTGTATTTTCTAACTGTGAACATTCAGGCATTCAATAATGGAAGAAAAAAATAGAAAAAAAAATTTGAAAAAGAAAGAAAAAAGGGATCACTTTCTAAAATTACCATTAATGAATTGGAAAGAATAGTGTTAACTTTGGTGGGTCACTGAAAAGAAACAAAAGTAAAATACAAGAATCAATCATTTATGTGACAGAGTGCATACAGTTTAGCACATCAGGCACTAAAATGCATGTTTTTAAGACAGTACTTCGCAGAACTGCGCAAAAAGTTCCCCTTCTGAGCAACAAGGCACAACATCCAGCTTATTGGTAGGGGCCACCAACCCAGGCTAAGCAGAGCAGTAGCCTGGAGAAGGCGGCTATGCTTGAAGAGACATGATCATACACTTCACCGAATCACGCTATCTTAAAAAGTGCAGGAAGATATTTTTCTGAATCTTGCTCAGAGAATAATAAATGTGGGAAAGCAGCCCTAGCCAGTAATTCCTTTTCTTCTTCATAAAGCTGAGGCTATAAGCTACATGGAGACAGCACATTATACATGAAAAATAATGACCTCAAAACTAGAAGTTGCAAGCAGTGTTCTTAAACTTTTAAATACATGAAACTAACGCTATGATAACCACAACCGTTAGAGCAGCAATTTCATTAGAATAAATCTCAGTGACTAAACACAGCTTGAAATACAAAAGCGGAAAACTGACATTATCCTTCATCACTCAGAGGATGACTATTAGAAAGACTGGCAAACATTTGGACTTTCACCACTCTGTTCTTTGGCATCGGCATTTTCCTATCCCACCTTTTACTCTACTCAAAGGAGTTACTGTTAAGGTATCTGGGAAAGAGTTTCACTTTTCCTCCCTTCTTTTCTTTAAGACAGTAAAAACTTGGAAGCAGTCTTCTCAAAGTTTATAAACAGAATAATTAAAAAAACCAACACCACACAAAAACCCCCCAAACCAAACCAAACCTACAGCTGGCAAGATATTTCTCACTCTTAATTTTAAGTACATCAGCCTGCAACTCATGGAAGAAGTCATTCAAAGACACCCATTTGGTTGTACTGCAGAGCTTTACCACCAAGGGTCTTTTCCTCTGTCCTCAGAGTTGCTGTAACTTTGCTAAGAAAAGAATTAAGTGCAATGGAATGAGAGCAAAAATAAAACCAGTATTATGTTTAATTTAAAATAATTTATTAAAAAAAAAGAAAGAAAGTATTGCATGTATCACTGACCCATAACACCTTGTGTCTGCTCCATGAATGTGAGAGCCAGGTGTCACCACAGTTGCGTGTAGAGGTGGGACTGCAAGGTACATGGACATGGCCAAGCAGTGACCTTGCTAGCTGGGGTAGCAAAAGTCATGAAGTCGCAGTGGCACATGCCTTAGCCGAGCCCAAGAAGGTCCCTAGAGCACCCAGAGGACTTGCTGTATAGAAGTCATTTTCTCCACGGCATTGGTGGTTTTGATACCAAAGAAGGATGGATTAAAACTCTGCTTTGGCTATGTTATCACACAGTACTATTTACTTCCTCATTCCATCAGATTTTGAAACTGTGCTAATTCACTCTAACTGGTCCAAAACACAGAGGCACAGTATTTCAACCCCCAAAACTCTACAGCTGCCTATTGCAGAGTACTTCTTCCCACTCCTGTAAGATGGAGAAGTTTTGCCTTTGGAAATGAAGCTGTTCAAAGACTAACTGGAATTATACAGAGAGTATCTTCGAGTAGAAACACAGTACCATTTTATCCAAGACAGTTTTTCTCCACTGTTTAGGAGGAAAATGGAAATCTTTGCTCTTTAGGCCAGGGTGGGAATAAACACACAAGTTCAAGACAGAGTGCTGACTATTCAACCTGCTTTAAACACCTTAACTACCTGCAGAGCTTCTCCTCCCTGGACAGAACACACCTCCTCAAATGATCTTCATGTCCTAACCTATAAGAATAGGGCTCTTTATGCTCTACAACTTAAAAATTAAGTACTGCATTGAGATGAACTTGGAATCCACTGTGATCAGACTGCAGTTTAACCTGGTGAAAAAAAAAAGGAGAGGCTTTTCATTGCATTCAACACTCCAATTGAAAATCAGGATTTTTTTTCTAGTTGCAAGTGTAAATTTAGGAGCTGGATCTATTTATTATAATAGGTCTGTTACTGGTTTGTATGTATCTGCCAGACCCTGTGCAGCTGAGCACCTACTTCGACAGTACCTAGGGGCAAAATGATGGAAAAAAGAATCCCGAGGAACTGTAAAAAATGGAGAGGGGGAAATGGGGGAAGGAGGTAAAGAGATAGTGTGACAACTCAAGGAAGCTTGTATCTTTCAAAATATCACGAACTATTCACAATACTTCATCATTATCAAAACAGTACCAGCTAATCACATTTTGAAACTAAGTGAAACAGAACATAAAAAGAGAAACCCCACCACTTTTTAACTCTCATAGCCTCTTTTATTTTGATGCTGAGTTAAAAGAACATGTCTGATATATGTTCACAAGATTATTTCTTTTTAAAGAGAATTATAAATCCCTCAAACAGAAGGTTTAAAAGAAAGTAGTAAAAATTTAAAATCTTCAAATGGCCACAAGAAAAGGCAAAACCTGAAACAGAAAAAAAAAAATCTTCATACAAATCCCTTACCAAAACATTTGCTGGTCTTATGGGGCAAAGTTATTTGGTTTTGCTTATTTTAAAGAATACACAAGTTTCTTAAGGATTAACCATATTTAACTAACAGTAACACAGAAATTAGTCTTACTTTTAGTAATAAAATTCCATTAGGCATAGTATTTTGAAGTTTCTTTTTTTAAAGATAAAGTTAGGACTAGCCAAGCCATTTCACAGGTCCTTAGTATGCATGACATCTGTTAGTAGAAATAATTAAAAAAGACGTTAATACTAATTTAATTGAACAATAAATAATCACAGAATCATGAAAAAGTTCAGGTTGGAAGGGACCTTGAAAGGTCACCTAGTTTGACCCCACTGCAGGCAACGGGGACATCTCCAACCAGATCAGGTTGCTCAGAGCCCCATCCAACCTGGCCTTGAATGTTTCCAGGGATGGGGCATCCACCACCTCCCTGCTCAATCTCTTCCAGTGCTTCACCACCCTCAGTGTAAAAAATATTTTTCCTAATATCTAATCTGAATCTTCCTCCCTCTATTTTAAAACCCTTACCCCTTATACTGTCACAACAGGCCCTGCTGAAGAGTTTCTCCCCGTCTTTCCCGTAGGCCCCCTTTAGGTACTGGAAGACCACTCTAAGGTCTCCCCCCAGAGCCTTCTCTTCTCCAGGCTGAATAGCCCCAACTCTCTCAGCCTGTCCTCATAGGAGAGGTGCTCCAGCCCTCTGATCATCTTCGTGGCCCTCCTCTGGACTCACTCCAACCAGTCCAGGGGCAGAATCACCTCTGCATAGACAGAAGCGGAACAGAGGCCTTCTCAGGTGAGGGACTGAAACTACATTATTTCTCTACCCACTATAATAAGGTGCCAAAAAGCACTTGCTTTACCCATGCTGGTATCAGCCTGTAATTCTACATGTTCTGTCTCCCCCATCACCCCACCAAATCCCCTAATTACCCATTATGAAGTCTTAATACATCTCTTCCTCCCCAACACTTGGGGATGCTGGTTACTCAGCTAACACCCCACCACAGTACTGCATAAATTTTTAAATACAGTTTTAAACTCAATTCCCCACTTCACCGACTGAACAGACTAAAGACGGATTACAAGTCTGAATAGGTTCTTAACTGAGAAGTCATCACAAGCAGATGAGCTTCTAGCAGTACCACTGCTACGCTAGTTCTTAGACCCTTATTATGCAACTTTAAAAAGTCCATGTTACTAAGCAAGTTACTACTGAGACGTTTGCCGAGGATACAAATCCTGAGATACAGAGAAAAACTGCAGAATGTTGCTGATGGGAATCAGGATGAAAGAAACCAAAACTGGTCCACCTGTCAGAAGTCACCTCAAAGGTGCCTGCAACATTAACAACATGGTGGAGGTGGGTATCTGTCTGGTAAACGTTTATTTTGGAAAGACTAGGAAATCAAGGTGGATAGCTACTGGGCAGTGGGGTGGGAAGGCTGCTATAAAAAGATTTCAAATTTTAATTTACAGGAGTCCAAATTCCTAATAAAGCACATGTTTTTAACAGTGAGAATAAACCACTGAAAGAGTTTGACAAGTATTAAGATGACTGGATACCAGAAATGTTAAGGTCAAGGTTAGAGGGTCTATGGTTTAAGAAAAGTATTAGAGCAAAGAAGTCCCGTAATCAGTGCTGTGCAATAAGCTCAGAGTAGACCAACACAGTGAAGCTTCCTGGTCTGCAAACCAAATTTTGATACCAGTGTTTTGTTGAGTTTTTAAAAATAAAAATTTCAAACTTGAAACAGCTGCTGCACTCAAGGGAAGAACAGACAGCTGGCTACTACTCTGTCTCAAAGCCTAAACATAAATCACAGTCGTACACAGTCACTTTTATCTGTGCCTCTGAGCCAGGATTATCTACAGAAGCACGTCAAACAGAGCTAAAACTCCTGCTGCTCAAATGCACTATAAAGCCCAGGAAATTCTTACCCCACAATTCATATCCCTGGAGCATGGGGTCAGCCCTGGAAGAGCTGAGATTTCCCTTATGCAACAGGAATCCCAAACCAATAAATAAATAAATAAATGAAACATTGCCATTTTAAGGCAAACCTGACAGAGTGGGGAATTCCACTGAAGAGAGCAATATTACTTGTCTACCAGCTGCAACATGTAATGTTTTCTCTCAGCGTGAGACATCACCACAATAAAAAGTCAGAAGAACCCACATCACATAGTCGTGAACCTCTTCCTCCCTCACCTTACACAGGCAAAACCCACCCAACCTCACCGCGCTTCTGGACCCTTCCCACATCACTGATGACACATGAATGTCTGCACACCAGAAAGCACGTACTTGATGGGGACTGAAATCCATTGCAAATATTTATCTTTCCACTTGTGCATTTCCACAAATACCCAAGCTGTCTGCACAGTGTTTATTCCTCTCTTTCCCTTCCTCAGAAGTCATCTCACTCCCATGAATTTGGTTCTTTGAGAGAAATGAAAGCTCTAAACGGAACGTACAGATTTTGCTGCCTGACACACACATAAAGACAGTCAAGCCTACTGTGCGTTCAAAATCAGCTTTGTTTGTTTGTTTTTTTTTAAATGTGCTGTAAAGTTTTGCCAATCTTCATTATGAAGTTGCGGAAAAGATTGCTAGCAGCTCAGTTTTGTCACAGTGAAAAACCCAAACCACTAAAAAGAAGTCCACTGCAGATGTACCTTTGCTGGCTTGTTTTGATAGCTGTCATTTATAACAGTATTCAACAGTGTAGAAGCTGGAGGTGGAAACCTTGCTGACTTCTGTACTAGGTTACGCATGGGAAGAAAGTCCCAAAGCAGCATCTAATCCTTAGAAAAGTTTGAGGTCTAGCTAATGTTTGAATAAAAGACCACTCCAAGCTGGAACATGCAAAGCTGGAGTCTTTACAGATGCTGTGCCCACATCCAGGGGTCTTCTGGGCACTGACTCTTCCCCTGTTCCTGTTTGGAGCACAGTTATCATCCACTCCTCTTGCCAATCCAGTAACAAGTTTACCAAATATCTTTGGTAATCTTGCCTATGGCAGAAATTTAGGAGGAGGAAGCGGTTCTCAAATTGTTAGCCAAAGACAGTAACAGAAAACAAGCCATTAACTTGGCCTCTGAAACGAGG
Organism: Tetrax tetrax; assembly: GCA_009806455.1. Lineage (NCBI taxonomy): Eukaryota > Metazoa > Chordata > Aves > Otidiformes > Otididae > Tetrax > Tetrax tetrax. Next base: position 40,083 of record WHYT01015204.1, on the reverse strand, counting down.
CTCCATGTTAAGAATAGACTTTTTATTCTTATCTGGACCTACTGGATAAACAAAGATCACTTTAAGATACTCTTGTGATTAAAGCCATGACACAGACTCCCACCAATATTCCCTTAAAGTTACATTACTGCCAGCTAAATTCATCATATTGATCAATACCTAGAGCAGTACTTTTTGAAAAATCATACATGAATTTGTTTTTTCCCCAAACAAGTGACTATGGATTTCTGAGAACACGTATTTAAAATATCAATGATCATCAACAGTCACATGAATTTACCAACTGAGCTCTCTGGTAACAGTGTTGATAAGGAACAGAACTGAATATGAGAAAGGTTGAAATACAGGTATGCCCACCGCCAGTTCTTGCAGCAAGGCATAAGAAATTAGCAACTGTAGAAGGTGGTAAGACTAATGAAAACCATGGAGGTTGTTTTCTACATAGAAAAAAAAACGTGGAAGACAGTTCAAAGAGCTATAACACTGTAAAGGGCAGAAAAGGAAGCAGAAATAAAGGCAAGTGAAGTCAGGCATTATTTGTACTTGCATGTATAGTAGATCACCTTGTTGCCATTGAGGGAGCTTTTCAAATTGCACTAAAATCCCAGCTAGCTGCTTCCTCTATAACCAGGCAAGAACAAGAAACAGCAGCTGGTAAGGAGGGAGGGAGGAAATTTAAAAAAAAAAAAAAAAAAAAACAAACAAAAAAAACCCCAACAAAACAAACTAAAAACCTAAAAAACTGAAACTATTACAGCTACATGCTGCCTTACCAGCCTCCCCCCGGCAGGCGGGAGCCGCAGCCGGCCCCGGGGCCGGGCCGGGCCCTGCGGCCGCCGGCGGAGGACGGGGCGCTGCCCCCGGCCGCCACGGGGAGGCTCCCGCCGCCCGGGAAGGCCGCGCCCGCGGAAAGCGGCGGGAGCTAGGGGAAGGGGGGGCAGGGTGCTAACGACAGGCGGTTTAAAGGCGCGTTGCCTTGAATTACTAGAGAGCCACGCGTGAACTTCTCAGCTGTGGACGTCGATCGTCAGAAGCAGTGCTAGCGTTAGGAAAACGGCCTTGCCGGTCCAGCAGTGCTTATCCAGTTCACGGTGAAAAGCGAGGCCCTTACTGCCAGCTGGTGACTCACCTCAAGGGAGACTCAGGCTTTGACGACAGGGGTTAAAAAAAAAAAATATTCAATAACCGATATCCAGGTTGAAAAGACATTATGCATCAAATCAAATCAAATCAAAGAGACAGGAACCAAGAACTTCTGCTCAAACTCTGTCCACTTTAATCTCTGAAAAGTAAGGGGCAGCAGGGCGCAGTGACGCACGCAGGCCCACGCAGGGTCCACAGGGGAGATGTAACCGCTTCATACTGCTCTAGGGCAAACCGAGCGTGATGATCTTTAAGGTCCTGTCCAACCCAAACCACTCCACGATTCTGTGATCTTGTCCACCAGAACATTGGTTCGCTGCCACTACATTTTAGTCCAGTGTCCTACTAAGTCACCGTGTCAGATCACTTATGTCAGGAGCAGACAGCAGAAGTCAAGCTTCTTCCCCCATAAAACCATCTCTTTAAGGATGTTTTGCTGTCAAGAGGCTTCACCTCCATTCCCTTCTCCATCTGCCAAAAAAAGTTCAGATGCTGCCAATGAAGTGGCAAGTGGCAGCTCTGGCACCACACGATGCAGTCATGGATCAGTACAGGCTGAATAATGTAAGCTGCAAAGAATAAAGAGCTTGTGCTCTGTCGTATTTAAAATATGCAAAATACAGGTTTCTGCCTGAAACATTTCACTGATAGAGAGCGCAGGTACTGAAGTAGCAAGGCAGACTCTTCACCTCTCCAGACTGAAGGGGATCTCCATTTTTTTCACATCTAGGAATAAAGGGTGCCACAACTGGACCGAAATGTTGTTTCCAGGACAGATGGACTCATAGCTTCCCACTGGTCCCAGAGGGTCAAAGGAAAACAGTGGAAAGCAATGAGAAGAGAATGGAGAAAATAGCCCAAATGAGCTTCAGATCCCAACAGTAATTTGAAGTAGTTCCTCACTTTTCAGTAGCCTCATCATAATCCTGGAGAGGGCCAAGCCAGCTCTGCCTCAGTAAATGGTTTACAGTGGGTGCCTCACTGACTTTAGTGGACACTTGCAACAAAACCAAGAGTCCCAGCAGCCAGGGAGCCACAGCAAGTAGTAGGGGGATCTACTAGCTTTTAAAATTAGGAATTTTTGTTTGTTTGTTTTTACAGTTCCCTTTCTTTCAACAGATTTCTACTGGCAATATTCTACAATCAACTTTTTAAAAAGGTAATAATTAAAAAAAACTCCAAACAGAACAACATCACCATCATCCCCAACTAAAAAAGGCTTATATGGTGTTGGAAGCCACGCTGAAAAGCAGGACTTTGGTATTCTAGGTGCAGTTTGCAGTGGCCTTTCTCAGTGACAGCCCAGATGAGCACAGAAAGATCAGAATAAAAGTAGCAATGAAGTCAAAGTACTGATGCATCACCCGTGGTTTACTTCACTCCATCCCACTTGTGTGGTTTTGCAACTCTTTTCATTATTCCTACTCTACATGAGTGGCAGCAACACTGACCCACTAGTTGGTGTTGTGTGTTACTGGACATTTGAACGAACCAGAGCAGTAATCCAGAACTGAAGTCTTTTGACTCTATTCATAGTAAAAAAAAAAAAAAAAAAGTAAGTCTATATTCCATTTGCTATCTGTGACATTTAATTATTAAGGATTCCCTATTACTGGGCAGTGTTTTATTGACAAGCCTGTGCTGCTGGGAAACATTTGCTGCTCAGCAGCAGAGCAGTTCAGTTCAATATGTGAGCAGCCCGACTGAGGAAGCAGACATACCACAGACAACATGTCACCTTGATAACCCACTGTCTGCAGGTGCGATGGGGACCAGAGATGTGCAGAGACCTGCACTTCTGGCTCCTTTTGGAGCTGCCATGGGTACAACAGACAGACTAAACTGAGATCCACTCCCCAAAATCAAAACACAGACACCAGGCATGGGAGAGTACTGCCAGAATGAAGTCAGAAAAAATATCTCCAAGTGTAAAATCTGTTCAAGTAAGTAATCCTTAGGAAGCGGCAGGTGTTGCTGTATTACATACAGTTTGTTTGCTAGAGCAAGTAGGCAGAACATTTTGTGCCAGGCCATTACCAGTTTTAAGAACACAGGCAAGGGTGGTTTCAAAGCATGGGAACTCCTGGGGTCTGGGATTTTGCTTTTGCATTCAGAATCAACGGCAAAAGGCAGCTCCAGATGCAGATACCAAGTGGACTGAGGGGTATGTGTTAAGGCAAGAGGTACAATACACTATAAAGATTATCTCAGCCAATTTAGACAGCTATTTAAGTTTGGAAACTACCATAACAACCTCACCTGAATTCAGCGTTCCCTTTGAGAGGGTTGTACTACATGAGTTCCCAAGGTCCCTTCCAACTTTAAGGAATGAGTGATCTTAATAACCTGCAATGATCCAGTGGGGGTAGGTTAAAGGAGAGGCAGCTGACATACTTCCACAACATCAGACAACAGGACGTACAGCCAATCTTCACAGGTTCCTAAACTTGTAAGTGCCTTAGGGTTTAGCTGTCCCTTTCCAGGCACTGCACAAGCCAGGAAGCCATACCAGCTTAGCAGATACTTTTCTTGCCTTCAGGAGATCCAGAAGTTGGTTCCTAGAGGCAGGAAGCAACCTAGGGAGATGTCATCCTGGCTCTGCAACCTTGGATGCAATCAGCCTTGAAGGGGCTCGAAGTAGTATCTCTGCTAAAGACTTGAAGGTTACAGAGGTCTGGCCCAGAGAAGGTGGAAAAACTTGGGTCAGGAGAAAGGATGCAGATCAGCAAGCTCCACCATCAGCTTCCAAGGGGCACTCTCTTCGCAGACAACAAGCTTTAAGTGCTGCTTTGGAGTACCTGGCTGTCCTGGTTCTGGCTAAGATAGAGTTAATTTTCACCTGAACCGGGAGAGGAACTGGAGCTGGTGGCACCTGTGGCTGGGGCACACAGCTGGGTTAGTTTACTAATTAGCCAACAGCTGGGGTAAGTTTACCCAAACTGGCCAAAGGGCTACTCCACACCATGTGACAACACGCTCAGTATATAAGCGAGGAGGGTGCTGAGGGGAGGTTCCTGTTACTCAGGAGGAAGCTGGGCATCAGCATCCATTGTGAGCTATTGTACTGTAAATTACATGCTTCAGTATTTTCTGTTATTGGGGAAGGGGTGGTGGTGTTTGTTTCTATCTCTATTTTTTTCCCCTCTGTTGTTCTCTTAAACTTTTTTTTTTTTTTTTTAAATTTCAATTCACAAGTTT
>WHYT01015204.1:0-28124 GCA_009806455.1 Tetrax tetrax | reverse complement strand
GGAGGAAAATAAAAAAAAAAAAAAAAAAAAAAAAAAAAAAAAAAGAAAAAAAAAAAAAGAGAGAGAGCGAGAAACTTTTACCTACACCTGGGGGAATTGAGCCTAAGAATCTTAATTGACTCAATTAAATCTGCAGAGAACAGAGATACTGTAAATACTAGAACTGGCTTGGAAAAAGGAAGGGAAAACCCCTCCAAGGCGAAACATTCTTTTATTCTATGATCTCCATTGTGCCACACAATTCAGAAGACAGAGGTTTGCCTCAGGGCTATATTAGGGGTTATGCTTTGTGGTTTACAATTTTGATATGCCATTTCTGAGGTTTCTCAGGATATCTCATGAGAGAGCAGGATTACAGCATATGACAGAAACACTTGTTCTGTTACAGAAGTTCAAATCTGGGGAAGAATCCATTGTAATATGCTGAACTGTCAATCCAACTGCCTATTTCCTCCTGTAAAGAAAACATAGGAAAGCAGAGCCTTTACTCCTTTTTTTTTTTTTAAGCTATTAAACAGATTCACAACATATAAACAGAAAACCACATGGTGCCTTTCTCCTTAGGATGTTATCAGTGTAACGGAAGAACTGTCCGGTAGCGATGAGGTGGTGGTGTCAGTTTTTATGGTAGGACCACAGCTACATAAACCCTACCACAATGGTGGCATTTGGCCTCCTGACTGAGTATCCGAGAGAGAAACACTCCCAAACAGCGTCACAGCTGCAGCAGACAGAAAGCAGTAATGGACCTGGCAGTCTCATTGTAAAGTGCATCCTTACCCCCACACATTAGCCGGGGTTTTTTAACATTTCAGCTCCAAAAACACACATTAAAGCCACGACAGAGGATGCAAATACTCCAATAAATATTGCAAGTGTCAGGCCACTCAACAACAGAATGAAAGACCTGAGTTTAAAGAAAGGGATTTAAAACCTGTGCGTAGTTTATAAACTGTACAGGATAAAGTGAAAGTTTAGCCTCAAAAAAACATTATCTAAACCAGATGTTGGCTTCACAACACTCAATTCATGATAAATTGTTTTAATATTTATACATAGCACAGGGGCTGTAATAAATCAGACAAAGGCAAAATATAATGAGCACTCTGAAGTAAAGAAATTACACGCTCCCGCTTTGTTAAACCAGTTTGTTTGGAAAGCAAAGGGAATAAATCTCACAGTGGCTGAACGGCGCTTTTCTTCACCTGCCGAACCACCGAACTGTGAAGTCGAGAGAGAAACCCCCTCGTCTCGCAAAAAAAAAAAAAAAAAAGATCTTAAATTTTAATAAAAATTTAATTTGGCACTGCCATTAGTTTTTTTTTTTTTTTTTTTTAAATCTCAATTCACAAGTTTTGCCTTCTTTTCTTTACCAAGTCTTCTCCCTGTCCCATTGTGGGGGGGCGGTGAGGGGTGAGTGAGCAATTGTGTCATACTTCAGCTGCTGAGTAGAGCTAAACTATGACACTGGCTGATCTTTTTGAATGGGCTGGTGGCTTTTTTGGGGAGGGCTGAAGCAGAATTTTTTAAGTTAGTCCAGAATTAAACACCATCAAGTACAAGAGGGCATACTTTGACAGAACTGTTATTCTCTTTGAAGCTTGAGACCCCGGCTACCTCTGTTTCATAGGGAGTGCATACATGTCGCATGGCTGTCAGTTTAGTAGATGCTGTCCTCAAACATTAGAAAACCACCCAAGGAGGGAAGAGCTTATGTGGCCAGTTAGGGGCCAGAAAGTGACGGTGCCTACTTAGAAGATTCCTACATGTCTGAGACCCGTCTCTCCTACATATTCACATACATGAGGATTACACTCCAGAGGAAGGATTGCTTGAGTTTTCCTGCTGGGCTAGAGAGGGAAGGAGTCTGGCCAACTGAGAAGTAGGAATTTCATTGATATCTGAGTTGCATCAGCTCCAAGGCAAACTATTCCAGTTATCCTCTCTTTTCCAGTTCACGCAGGAGGCACACACCACAAGTAGTTCACTCAAAATACGTGATGTTGTTCTGTGCTGGGCCCAGAAAACGCAGTGCAGAAGGCAGGACCTTCTGGCAGAATCCCATGCCTGTGGCGCAGTATCAAAGGCAGCAACTTATGGCCGTTGCTGTAGCCTTTGGGCTATCCAGAACAGCCATACATCAACACACAGTTGTTAAGGAAGAACAACATGGGAATTCTTTCTGGTATAGAAATAAAATGGAAAATTGTGGTCCCATGTCCCTTTTCACATTGTGAATTATGCTGTTGCAGTGGGCATGCTGCTCCTTCATCCACCTGAAGCTCATCACATCATGCAGGAAGTCAAACTATTACAAGGCCATAAGAGAAGTTACAACTATGAAGAAAATTAGTTGAACAATAATTCTGGGGGGACAATAAAAAGGCCCAAGAAAAGTGGTCTCCATATACCATAGAAAGCATGTGAAACCAAGCTGGAGGGAACAAAAAACCCTGACTCATCATCACACTAACCAAGCATTAGAAAAGTGAGGCTGTACAGTCAAGAGATGATGTCAGACACAGTGCCGGGGTCCAATTCATTTCCACAGCCAAGATCAGAAGAAAAACATAAACAATCATTGTCTCACAGCACAGCGGTATGCATTGAAACAGAGGGAGCAGCCAGTCCAGAATCCAGAAGGATATACAGGAGACAAGCTGCTGGACTACATGTACCCCATGGTGCAAACAAACCTTCTCCTCCTCAGGTGATCTGTCATCATTAACTGGGCACCACATCAGGGCTTCCAGCCAGAGCCGTATAGCGCAAGTCCCTTCCTCAATCCCTGGACAGTATGTATTGCATTTGTAGGGATATACGTTCTGCGAGTGAGCTGTGCTTTGCCATTCAGTCTCACACTTCACGTTTCTGCTATCCTTTCACACATCAGGACCAACTGTGCAACATCAGAGAAGCAGAAGGGACAGGGAACTGTCACCTTTATAGTATGCCTTCAGACAGCCTCATACAGAAATTGGATATAAAAATAGTGTTAAATAGTAATTTTTACTCCAGGATGCCAAAATCACTGTCTTGACAATACAGCAAGAAAGATATAAGTAATGACTTAGCAAAATCAGGTTCAACAACTAGCTCAACCTCTTTGTTCCTCTAATGAAAGAAGTTCAGCTTATAATTAGAACTCCTACGAAGAAACGAATATAAAGATGTTGACTTAATGTAACATTATGTCATAACATACACACGTCTATGCATTAAAACATAAGTTGGCAAGGAAGCTGGAAAAACTAAGTTTTGAATAATACCTTAGGGAGCAAAACCCAAACACACATCAATGTTTGAATACAGTAAATGCCTGAAGAACAGTATTTTGTGACATCATGAAAAGAGGAAAGATGGAACAAAAAAGTCCTTTTTCTGTCCCCTCTTCTTGTCCCTCCCTTATTCTCAGTACCTACTTACAAATTATCAACCATTTTCAAGAACTCCTGGTGCCTTCTGAGGAAGGAGCTACAGAGTTGCAAGAAGTGCAAGCAGGTTATTAAAAGCTATCAACTAAAACATCAGTAGAACTGATATAATTTCACTTCTTGTCTCATCCACACATGGAACTTCAGCATTATAATGGCGCCAATGTATTTGCCTTCAACAATAAGACTTCCTCCTCTTCCTCAAATTGAAGACTTTGGTCAAACATAACCTGCCCATATTAATACTATACATGAGACCTTTGGAGAGGTAAACTCTGACCAAGAACTAGCAACAGCTTTAATGAGATTTAAAGTGTTTTCTTTTATTTCTGTGCACCTTGAAGTACCCATGAAGCTGAATTTTACAGACTTCTATTTCAAATAGAAATATTGATGTTGCTGCATCAGAGTCACGAAGAGTAGACTGTGCCTTTTATACCCACTACAACATTTTATGGGCAAGGAGGCTGGAAATCCTTTTACTTTCATGTTACACAATCCTTTCTACGCTGCAGCCATTCAAACAAAATATGCTGGATATCTCAAGTGGTATGCAGTTCCATGATATATTTAAATTGCTGTTAACAATTAATTAAGGTATCACCCAGATGGATGAATATCTGCTTTTAGGGCTATGCAATCATGCTTACCCCCTGCGAAGAGCCTTAACACAAAAGATTACACTGATGAGACATAAAAATTACATACTGATGACAAAAAAAAAAAATTGCTCCCCCCACATTTAAAGTACCGTTATAATAAATCCAGTAGGTTATTATTCTTAAAAACCTGACTACTGCAGTAAATATTCAAGACTCTAGGTCATTTTTTTTAACTGTATTAGGAGTCCCCTTTGGCTGTCCACTGCTGCTGTGCTTTTACTAGTTCTGTGGGAGGATATCCACAAATAGATTAGGCTTACTAAAATCATGTAAACTTCTACCTGCCAGCAGCTAGCAACAGTATCATCACTGGAAACTCTCACGAAGAGTAAAACATGTAAAACATGAGAGCAGTGGAAGGTATTAAAAGTTTCTAACAGTCACTTAAAGTAATATTTAAACAGAACTAGTAGACAGCTTTGCTAAGTGATAGCTCTGTCTTTTGTTATGTCTCCCACCTGAGATCCTGTCCATACCTTAAGGCTGAAAGGCTTCAGTGTAAAAAAAAAAAAAACAAAAAAAACCAAACCATCAAACAAACCCAGAAACTACATAATTTCTACATGAGGATAGCCATTTACATGAAGTTTTATTTAGACACAGTTGACATTTGTAAGAGCATTCTGACTTCAAGATTTCATACTGAGAAAGCTAAGTGAAGTTATGTCTTGAAGAGAGAGGCAGCACGAGCGAGGCACACGAGGAGCGAGACACACAAGCCCCTACCCGAGCACGCACATGCTGTACCCCACCCTCCACACTGAAGTCCTCTGTTCAAATTTGCTCAGTTAGTTTTCTGTACTCAGCCTGTGCATGTTATAAGGCTAACTATTTAAAAAGCTGAGTAGAGCTTCTGAGTTCTCCTGGATCTTTAAAGTTACTAGGGTTCGCTACACGTAAGCGTGGGGTTTTGTTCTTCCTATTCCTGCTGTAGGAACAAGAACTCTTTCTGCTACACTGATGTACAGATATATTCCTCCTTTGTTCTTGTGGGGCTCAAGCTATACAGCTTGTACGCCTTCCTTCCCGGAGTCAGAGTCTCCGAAAACCGCTGAAGAACTGCATGGTCACAGCTACCAACACATGAAAATTAGAAGTATCCAAACGAGAATTTTGTTGTTTTAAGGACAAATAAAATGAGTACTGAGAAAAAGCTATTTTAATCAGTATTTTCCAGTAAGGAATGCAACAGGTGCTAAGAGCAGAAGGAAACTCACATCTGCTCGACTGCGACGGTAGGCCCTGCCTGATCAGATTTTATAATACATATTTTGAACATGCATGGATTACTCAGAATCTGAGGAATGCAGCCCATACCACTGGGAGACCATAAAAATATAAGGAATCCATGGTCTTTCCTGCAGCGTGGATCTGGAATGTCTGTACTGTTTACGTATATTACAATAATAGCAGCCCCAAAACTACTGTGAATACGATTAAAGCCAGTAGTGCTCCCAGCCACAGCCAGAAAGCTATGAGTTTACGCATCATGCCGAGACTTGAATCCTTTTAGTTCTGTGCAGAAGGTAGACGCTCACCTTCCCACTTCATTTGACCACGAAGGTGGAAAGAGAAGAATTACTGCTGCTTTTGGAAGAGATTAAAAAGGGATATTATCGGGCCAGCCCTCTTCCTGGGTTTGCAGAAGTCTGGATGCTCAGTGATGCTTGTGAGCTACTGACATACGAATAACGGCTGCTATCTGTGCCCAGAGTCGCCCTACCACCAGCCTCTCACTGCCTGCCTTGTAAAAAGCTTTGGGGTACACGAAGTGAGGACTGTGTATCTACAGCAAAATCGTATTCTGTCTGGTTTGGTGGGGTGTGGAGGCAAGAGAGTCTCTCTTTGGCCTTGTAAGGAGCCACATTCCTTCAATTGCCTTGTAACAAGTTTCAGGGGGATAGCCACATTTACATGCACCACACAGATAATGCACTTGAAATGCTTTGGGACTGATATGAATAGGAACTATTCTTCCCTTTAATTAGCATTTTTGCCAGATGAACACTGCTGCGAAGTGCCAAGCTGTGGAGTCCTCCTGCAAGTTCCAAGAGATACACGACCGACACCTCAAGTATACCCATACTTGGAAGATTTCCTTTTACAGCTACAATTTGTTTTGCCCACTTGGATGAAAATAACAAAATTATCAAACTGATCACCCGGGATAAGGACAAAAACAGTACGCTACACAAGCCCTGAGGAGTCATACATAAAACTCGGCTGAATTCTTGGGCAGCTGCATGATGTTCTTTGAATGGTGACTAACATTATAAACACAGACCACAAAAAAGGAAATGCATTAGTATACTTCAAAAAAGATAGCTTATCATCAAAACATCCAGAATTTATGTGTTTGCTTTTTCTTTTTTAAACAAGACAAACAGCTGATCTTAGCCATGATCGCACACACAAAAAGTAGGCATGGATTATGATTAGATCATTTATAAGCATATTTCTCCAAAACTTCACCATAAGTTCTGATAAGTAGGAAAACTATGTGTCTAGAAATGTAGCAAAGACATCAGTTATACTGTTTGAGTGTTAGTGTTCTTGTATTACCAGATGAATTACCAATTAAATAGAATGAGAGTATGGATTAAGAAAAAAAAATTACAAAAACATTGGCTTGTTTCCTAGCAACAGCTCAGCTAAAATTACTTAACATTTCTACTCAATCAAATGTAAATTTGACTATGTTATCCCTTAAATGTTGATTATAACAGCCCTTTTCAAATGCAAATTCAGTGTGTAAAGTGAATGTAAACGTTGACAAAGCTGATACGAAAATCTCCTGATTAACATCATTTGCATGTACACAGCAACATTATTACAAACCTTCTAAAGACAGAAGGAAATGGAAATTGGATAGAGAATCACCTTCTCTATCATCTCCTTCCTTCCCCCTTTGTTTAAGAGCAAAACAGACAAAAACATAAAACCTTCTGGATTGCATGCAAAATTCCAACAGTTTAGAAGTGCAACGCGTAAGCTCTATCTGAATGCCATACCTTATGCTGTTAGCAAATACAATGGAGTGAAAAATTCTGTTTTATTTGCCACAGAACTTACCAATTATGAGAAATACATATAGCACAGGGGAGACTGTAAAGCTTATAATACCACATAGCTATTGACAGCTTGCAAGTTTTCTTGCCTCTTTTAGCTGTAATTGTTGCATAAAAAAAAAAACAGGGGGGGGAATGAATATATGTTACTCCCAAAGTTTAAAAGTTTGTTCTTTGCACAGTTAATCAACTATGGGATTCAAACACCTTAGTCAGGTATGCATTCACTCAGAGCCAGATTATTTTTGCAGAAAATACACAGAAGTTGCTTCAAAAGAGATGTTTAAATATTTCTTCTTGTTGCAGCATTCCACAATAAGGGTATTAAAATACATTGGTTTACAATATTTGCATTACATCAGGCTGATTTACCACTACTTAACCAAAAGTCAACAGGAAGCTGAGAAAAGATGCAGTGTACCTTCAGGTCAAAGCAAGTACTCAGAATTAACCTCTTCGGTTGACAGTATTTTCTGGTAGAAAACACCACCCTTCCTTCTTAACCATCTCAAGAAGGACACTAGACTCAAACATAAGATTTACATCCTCAGACATTACACAGATTTGTGTTGCCAATAGGATGAGATTTTATTTTCTATACTGATGCAGGCAGGTACCTTGACAGCTCACTGTGACAGGCATTTGCTAGTCTAGCACATTTACACAATCAGGATTTGCATCACGCCAGCCACATCAGTGCAAAATGGGTAATTTTGCATACATCATCCATCTTCTAGTGTTTTATGGTGCTACATTTTTAAAGAAAAGCAGAAACGCTTTCTTCCTCCACTGCACAATTTTATAACACAGCTATTACAAGCCTGTTGAGGATTATCTTTTCTATTTCAGATTAGAGTTGCTACTTTAAGTATTTTAGACAGGACATAATCTCCTCCTCTCTACAGCCTCAGGCTGAAAACTTTAGCAATGTCAGATCCTAAAAGCTGAAAAGAGTATTGAGAAAGCACGATCAGTAAAAATGTTTACATCCATATTAAGAACAAATCATCCCCTTCTCAAAAAGCCAGTCCCACCTCAAAATCATGGGTCTGGGACACAGCTGAAAGTGAGTTTTGGGCTTGACTAGGAGCTGGGAAGGAAGGGAAACCCAGGATGACACGCAAGAATATTTTATCCTCCCATGCCAGCTCCTGCCTGCTCCCCCACTGCTAACAAACTTTTTGTATGTGCCAGACAAGGATTAGCCAGAGTTCAGTTTCAAAGATACAGCTCGTGTCTGGAGATGCATCCTGATCACATACGAGCTGGTCTTATGCAGCAAAGCCTGAAGCAGCAGGAACTGTAGACCTTACTTCACTGATCCTTCACCCTTCTGCTGCACATTTGCTGCTCCATCCAAATCGAGCTTCTGGTAGGAGAAACGAGGAGAGTAATGGAGACGTTCATTAAAATCTTGAGATGCTCTATTTTATTTTTGTTTGGAAATTTTCCAGAAATCCTTTTAGTATAGTATATACACATGAAAATTAATACCATTCTCTCCTTATTAATACATTTCTTTCAAGTGACTTCTACAGTCTGAAAGCAAAAGTCAGTCACACTGAGTTCCAACAATCCATTGCACTGAAAAAGTAACTTTATTTGACCATATGGTACTATAATTAAACACACAGCAAAACATTCTTTGATCTTGGGACTCTCTCTGAATAGATGGCTAACAAACAGATTTTCACAAACTATGTTTTTAGCTGGAACTCTAAAAAAAACCAAGTTATCTGAAAGACCTATATCACTAACCATTAAGGATGCCATCAGTGTATGTGATATGACAGCTGTGCACTGAAAGATCATTAGCGTGTGATTCAGTGGCTAACCAGACTCTCACCTCAAGACCATGACACAACAGGTTGGAAGCTCACACCCACGACAGTGACTGAAAGAGATAAAGCAGTAGCTGTTGAACCAGCAGGACATTTGCAATTGGGAACTAAAATAATTCACTCTTATGCAGCATACAAAGTTCCTGGAGAAAAGGAGCATTTACAAGTAACATGAGAAACATTTAATATGGAACAAAACTATGTAAACAAAACAAACGCAAGACATGCACAAGAAGTTATCCTACACCATATGGACTATCACTGCCAAGAAAGTTCCAGAGACTAAGATTCTAAACAACTGAAACTTAAAAATCAGCAGAAATTAGTTGATTGCAGACAAGGAACCAACAAGTAACCATTACTTCTGTACAGAGAGATCTTAATAGAAATAAATACGCTCACAGAAATAGTCTCAAATGAATTGTTCAGCCTTAGGTGAGGTGCTGCGGAGAACTGAGAGTACACTTACTCAAACTACATGATGCGCTAGGGTTCACGGATTATAAAATTAACATTCCTTAAATTAACTAGTGGCCCAGCTTTTACTGGGGGAAAAAAAAAAAAAAGTTTTCTTCTGAATAAAACACACCTGAAGTCCACACCTCTCACATATGCTTAGTGCCAGCATTTAACTCAGTATACTTACAACAATGACCATGTTTAAGCTCATTCGAGAATTTTTACCACTCATCTCACTCTTAAAGACCAGAGCAGGTCAAGTTAAATGTTCCTCCTTGAGTTTCATATGAAGCAGAGAAGAGCACAAAATGTGCTAAGTTGGACACTGAACTAGTAAAGAGAAAAACTATAAAAAGAAAGACAAGAACTAGCCCAGATTTAGACAGGAAATTTGAGTAAGATTTATAAACATCACAAAAAAAAAATTAGTTTTTAACACTTCGTATTCTTAATGGGAGGCCACATCACAATGTCTTTTAAAACAGAAGGCAAAATACTTATAAACAGGATTATGAGACACAATTGCCTGTGCACTCTGCTGATCCAGAAGACCTCATTCAGTCCTGTGCAGAACAAGGAACAATCCAAGGTACAAAAGGATTAAGGACAGACCAGTGCAAGAGCAGCTAAGGGCAGGAGGCAGCAAACTCAGAAAACAGAAAGAAAAAAAAATAAAACAAACAACTGCAAAATATTAACGCAAGTTCCTAACTCTCCTAGTGAATTATAGGACAAACCAGTTCAAGTTGTAAGCACCTACAGCCAACAGAATCAAAATGAAACCCTGTTCTCACCTGGGAGGTACATATATGATCAAGGTAACGTGACTCTCACTCTAGCCCTCTAATACCAGGGGCAACGTTTAGCTTTAACATGACCTACAAGTCACAAGAAAACCCTCTTTTGGTCTTCGGATATTAGCATTCACATGAACCAAGTGACAGATTGAGGAATGGCACAACTGGAGTTTAAATAAAAAACTTGGTTATAACCACACACATTTTTAAATGACCCTGGCAACGACTTTAATCTTTTATCTTACAGGCAAACCACCTGTGACCGTATGTGGTGCTCGAGAACAGCGTGGTGACCCAGAAGCACTGCCCCGCCTCATGATGGAGGCCTCAGACAGTCACCATTCATGCTCTCCACAGAGTGCAGGAGTGTGTGGGTTTGGGAGGAGTGGGAGGGGGAAGGGAGAAGAGAAAATAAATACAAGCAGTCTTCATGGCAGTGTCAGATTCCAGAAGATGGCCTTAAGCCAGACCACAATTTGGTTTTGATTCATAGAAAGAGAAACTACCGTGTGTCCATACCCTCTGATTTCTGCCATAGCTTCTTTTATGGGCAGTAGATAAACTACCTGATTTAAGAGTAAGTAGCTTCAGTAAGCATCTTTAAATTAACAGAGTAGCACAGGCACACTCCTTTCCAGCTACCTAGTCTAAGAAAGGAAAATGTGGGATAAGCACACTAAGAGTATAAAGATGTGGCAAGCAATACTCATTAAGGGACAAGCTGCTCATCAGCATCCACTTTGATCCTTGGTAACTTCACAACTCTATTTTTTGGGTGAAAAAGCAATCATTCAGGAATCTTTTAATACAGCTCTGTTTTAAAAGAACTAGCTAATCTGTTCTTACTAACAAATGTAATCCTTTGCCACAGCATCAAAGTCTCTGTTTAGCTGAATTCTTTATGTTTGTAAAGAACAGAGAGGATACCCAAGGCATGAAAAATAAAATAAAACCAAAACAGAGGAGAAGAAGAAGGTTTGCTAACTGCAGCAAAGAGTATTCCTTCTACAATCTCAGTCCAGCCACCACTTACATCAATTCTTTCTTCTTCCAGTTTCCTTTTCCCTGCTACGACAACCTGGCAGCATCATATTTTTGTTAATCAATACAAAGCCAAATATAATCCCAGATCACTGAAAAAGAGGTAAAGTACTCATCCAACAGCTGCTCTAGTAAGAGTCAGAAAGAGCATCCTGTTACTCATCTAAGGTCTCCATCTCTCCGTCACTTTCCTAGAGCTATTTTTGGCACAGTCTCCTAGTCCAAGCACACACAACTGACACACGATACCATCATAAACAGAGGCAGAGAGAAAGGTAGTTTCCCTGCGCTGACCTCTAGCTCACTGCCATTTTTGCACTCCTCTCTGAACCCATCATCCTCCTTGAAAGTGTGCGCCACTGCCTTCAGTGCACCCCTACCTTCTCTGCCAGCCTCAGCAGCTTTACTGATCTACACGATGCGCTGCTGGTCTTCACCGTGCTGATGTGCTGCAACTTCTCTCTCACACTCTACATCTCCTTAAAGGTATCTTTTTTTTTTTTTTTCCCCTCCAAGTCAGGCTCAAGTTCTACTAATATACTTCTTACAGCAGCTTCTGGTTATCAATGTCAAAATGTGAAAGAATGATTGCCAAATTCTGGAGCTACAAGAAAGAACGTATGAGAGTGTCATTCAGTCCTACTGCAGTCAGATGATTTATAGTAAAGTTGTTCAACATTTGCCACATCAAAAGCTCTAACCAGATAAACTTTAGACTAAAGAAAGATTAAAAAAATATGAAAACAACAACAAAGAAATAAAAAACCAGAAAATTCAAAAGACAGCAAGAAATAAATATAGCAACTAATAAAAACACTAAGTCCTTGGAGCACTTAATAAACCTTGGGTTTAGACATGGTCTCACAGACACTGCTCTGAAATTTAAGCTCACAGATGCAACACAAAGCTTAGAAGTTAAAATACTTGGCTGCTGGGATAAATATTTATGGTCTACCTCACCTGCCCACATATTTGGACCATTTAAGATTTTCTCTTTCAGGACCAACTGAGAGAAGATAGTTACCAAAGCAGCACAATTTGTGTGATAAACAATAGTTATTGTAAACATCTGTTTAACAACAACAATGTCAATCAGAAGTAGAAAGCATTTATCTGCTCTCTCTAGGGTAAAACCCATTTTGAATTCGGTCATCTCACCTCCCTGAAAGGGAAACTGGACTTCAGTTTTCTAAACAAAACAAAAACAAAGTGTCTATTTACATGCAACATGTTTACAGGTAGACAAAAGAAGTGTAAACATCCTTCATGCATGTATATGTTCATTTTTATATATTCATGTATAAGATTATTTATGAGCCTACATCCCCCGATATGCTCATTGGGATCTTTTCATCAGAGAAATAATCCACGTGCAATCCAAAAGTGTCAGCCATCACCCAAAGGTTTTGCTTTTGAGAGGTGCAAATTACCTCTTTATGTCCTAGGTGCACAAATCCTTCCTGCCCACACACCTCCCTGGCATCTCACAATTCCTGTAAGGAGAAGAGCCAGCCTTCCCACCGCCCAGGACTGGTTCTATCTCCCTGGGTTGGTTCTCCTCCTCCGCAGTTTGCTGAGCCATATAATCCTTGCAGTAATTTCTAAACTGAAAAGACACATTGCCAAACATTAATGTTTATTATTACAGTCAATCAATTGAACTATAATTCTACCATTGTTATCCACCAGCACTTTTTCTGCTTAAGGGCAAGGTATGTTTACTTTATTACTGAGGAGCTCAAACGTTTCCTTTCACAATGAAGTATTCCCTTCCTCCTCCCACCTAAATCAAGGTGAACACTCATGAATCAGACCAAGATCTGGAACAATGTTTTCACTTCTACAGTGACATGGCCAGATGCAGGAAACCTGAGAATTAATTATTTTCACCAGTTTTAAGATCAGTTGAAAGATTTCATAAAAAAGGGAAAAGTGGCACAGCTTTCAAAAAAACAACCAAACAAAAAAAACCTCCACACTGCCAAACGCAACACCCAACACCGTCACACAGAGTTAGCTTTTTATTCTTTCCTCTTTTACAGTATTACTGCTGAAGCAAAGGCTCGAGATCTGTTACACCAAATGAAATAGCCATGAAGGAAGAGATCAGATGGCAAAACAAGCAACACAAATCTTATTAAAACCCAGACCTATTAGCACTGTGTAGACAAAAGCAGTTTGGATCTTACTCCAACCTGCTTTGCAAAGGGCCTTCCTATTTCCTTCACCCTACTAGGACAAAATCTACACCACTAATGCCGGTTCACAGTTAGATAAAGACAAAAACATGAAAATTCCACTTCTACACTGTATTTAATAAACAGATTTGTTTCTTCTGTGGTGCATATATACACAGAATAGTGTTGGCTCTCTCTTACTGGCAATGCTTTATCTGTTAACTTATAGTCAGCTAAAGGTGGGAAACGACAAAGAAAAACACAGGACTCCAAATCCTCCATCCAGATCAACTAACTTGAAAGCAAGGTGCACAGAAGAAACAACTGAAGTCAGAAATAATGCAGAAATCCCTACCTAGTGCTAAGGTACTGGTAATTATTAGAAGTCATCTTCAGCACGTTCAGTTCTTTGGGAACACTGGATATATGCCAAAAAGGAAAACTTAATCCCCAGTGATGTCTTGTATTCACAGCCAGCTGTGGAGTGCAGTGCAGCGCAGCGCTCGTAACCCACGCTCAGGAAACAAGGAGCACTGTCTTCGTTTTCCTATATCCAGTTCAGGACTGTAGCATTAAGCTGACATCATAAATGTACATCAGCAGGAAAAGATTGTTACCTATCTGAAAATCTTTACTCCTCATCAGAAGACCTCTGTATAAGCTGATCCCTCAAAACTGGAACTGATAAAAATCAGACAACCACATACACAAACTCACTCAGCATGAGACCCACAGATCACAAAACATGTAGGAACTTGTTCCTTCTCAGGAAATACCCACAATCGATCCTCAAATTCAAGTGCCAAACAAACACTAAAACACCGCAAGCCGCTGTGCCATTTATCTAACTCCTTGAACTGTGACCATCGCTGCAGTTATCTGAGCACTTGAACACAACTGACAAACATGCACTTAGCAACGTATCTCGTTATTACTAAATTTTGTAGCAAGCAAACATACAGGCTTTTCTCTGTTCTCCTCCAACCAAGATATCTGCTAAAGTCTGCATCTCCCCAAGCCAGCCAATGTTATTCAAGCCATTCTCGTAAGGTTACGTCATCGTTACTGGATGTCTTTCATATTACAACACATCCTAAGCAATAGAAAAAAAAATTATGGCTAAACAAGTTCCTACTGTATTAGCAAGCCCATCAAATCACTAGAAATGCAATGTTGTCAAATCTGTGCTGCAGCACAGAAATAGCTCTGTGGTCCCCCCTGCACCATGTCCAGAAATGGCATCCAAGAAGGGAGGATGGAGCTGCCTCTACACAGATCAACCTCTTGCTGCCACATCTCCTCTTTCCTCAGGCAGGAAGAGCTGCCAAGCTTGGTTTAGTCAGTACTCCAGGTTTTCCACATAACTATCGATCAGCTTTAACTAAACCATAGAGGTCAATTTTAAAAAGCACTCAGTACCAAAAGGAGACACTGCAAGACCCTCAGTTTTCAGAGGGTGAAGAGCTCAGCACTTCCTAAATATTAAACCCTCTAGAAAAGTATCTAATGCTGATTATGCAAAAACTAGAGTATGTATTGTCATCCCCCAGAAATCACTAGTTATCCCCTCTCAAAGTAAAGAAAACTCAGAGTGTATCTATGGATATATGACAGTCAAAGTGTTACAAATAGAGCAGTATCACAGTTGTGCTTTTCTTTGGGATGCACAGCTCAGCAATCACCTATGCAACCGGAGGCACCAAACACTGCCCGTGTCTCAGCATCAGCCAGCACATGATGTTCTGTGAGATTCCACATAGGTAAGCTCCTGTTTTGTCAAACTCACATGGATATACGCTCAACCAGAAGTTGTATGTTGTTCTGACCAGGTAAACTCATATTGTTTAGGACATGATTACTCACTAGCTGTTCTGTTTGTAGAAATCCTTTTCCACATTGGTGAGTAAATCAAGTGTACAGGTCAAGAGAGGAGGTCCATAAAAACAGTCTCAAAATTAGCCGCAGATTGCCTGCCAGAGAAGCTAATATTAAGAAATCGGTTCTACTAAGCCACCTACGCATGACAACTAGGTAGAAAGCAACCACAGGGTACCCAAAAGGGAAGGCCTTTATGATCTTGAGAAGAGATCTGCTCTGGTGTGGAACCCCTGGAAGAGGAAAGGGAAGGAAAAAAAAAAAAAAAAAAAGAGAGAGAGAGAGAAAGGAAAAAAAGCAATTCTGCTACACCAGCAACAAAACAGTGTTTGTTTACAGCAGCCCAACATTTAAAAAATCCAAGGACTCCAAACAGGATGGCTTTAAAACTGACCTTAAGAGAAAGTCTACTGTATTCTTGGAAGAACAGGAAGAGGATATGTCATATCTGAGAAGGAGATTGCTTGTTTCTTCACCAGGAGTGCTTCACCATACAGAGTCAGTGGCAGAGAACCAGTGCTTTGAACCCTGCCCTTTGGATAGAGCATTCAGCTCTCAGCATCCTGAGCAGAAAAGCCAAGCAAAAAATTTCAAGTCTCAGGTATATAAAGTTTTGTTTCAAAATGAAAATATGGAGGGGAGTGATCTATGTCAAGATCATTAATGCCACTCTTAAGGAGTGTGATCTACATAAAACTAATTAAAAAAAAAAAAAAAAAAAAAAAAAAAAAAAAAAAAAAAAAAAAAAAAAAAAAAAAAAAAAAAAAAAAAAAAAAAAGCACCATGACAGGTCACTGGCAGAGGAGGGAAATTCAAAATACTAAGAGGAATGCAGACAGCTTGAAAAGACAGCCACAATAACCTACAGAAATGATCCAATATTAGGAAGTGTTTAGTAATATCGACAAGAGAGGTTTTCAAGATAAATTAGATAAGGACTTTGAGGGCAGTGTACTCAGGATACTTTGGGCATCTATTAAGAGCTCTGAATCTCATTCAAGTACGCACCTCAAGCAGACTGCATGAAAAACACCGAGCATCCAATTCCAAAGCTGGTCTTCAGGAGAAAGTGAGTGGCCTGTATACTTGCTTCTGAATTAGGGATGTCTCTGACTAACAAGAAGAAAACATGGTTTCTATTCAGGCAGGTAACTCTGTCCCGCTTTTGAGGTTCAAAAACCCCAACCAAGACCTTCTGTTAAAGAGCTTATTTTAAAAACAAACAAACAAACAAAAAACAGGCTCCTTTATCTTTCACAAACTGCTTTCCTTCCTTGCTTCAACTCCAGATTTCTTAATCTGTACTCCTTGCTATACTCTGCTTCTTTGTTTTCTCCAGAAGGAAGAGAGTGAAGATTAGGAAAAAATTATTAGACATTAGTAAAGAATGGCGCCAGTATGTGTAGATCAGAGTCTGCTTGACCCCAAAACCTGGTGTTTCAGCATTAAGTTTTCAGTTTGAAAGACAAACATCATACATGTGGTGAAGATGAGGAAGGCACCTTCTGTGTTTATAGGGTTAAAGCACAAAGGCAGGGGCCTAAACAATACAAGTACAGTGTCTCGTGCTATTATGCCTGTGTAAGTGTGCTGCTTCGATGCCACACCTGCCCTACAGAGCATCACAGATAAATAAATTGGAACAATCAGCATTCGCAAGAAAACAAGGCTTTGAGATTTTACAGAATGAAGTGGTTCGGTGGTTCCAGGACAGAGGAACAGCAGCAGCAGCCGTGATAAAGGCTCCAATAAACCACTCATCTGTGGAGCCACAGGAGAAGGGAACAGAACAGTCAGAAGGGTCAGCAGTAGGTGAGCACAGACCTTTCTAAAAGCAGTAACAGAACAATAGGCAATTTATGATTTGCATGAAAACCCTAAAGCAGGTACCCACCAACTCCTCCAAAGAACGCACACAGAATGCCTTTCTAGGTGGGTACTTATTATGCAAAGGGCAAAGTACTTTGGGGAACCCAGAACCAAACACTGGGGTCTGTGTGTACGTGTAGCAAAATGCTCTGCTGAACATAACTGCTTATCAAAAGTTAAACACTGCCTGAGCTGAGTTTCCTCCACAGACAGTTACAGGTAGGTATGAAATTTATAAATCCCTTTCGTTCCACTGCCAGTCAGGGCTTGGCAAAGAAGAAGAAGGGTGGTAGGGAATGTGGGGAGTTGAATTTTCCTATTTTAGGAAGCAAACATAGGAAAGAACAGAACAAACAAACATGTAAAGGTCTGTCTTTCTCTACCCATCAACACAGTGAAGAAAAAATTTTTTTTTTTTTAAATTACACCTCCTAGTATGTATGTTGTTTTTTTCAGTCATGAAAGGATGACTAATCCCACGCAACTGTCATTCCAAAACACAGGCACTGGAAGGTTTATTTTCTTCTTACCACTGCAGTTTACTATCTTGTGTCAATTTGCCAAAAGCAAACTAAATATGTGGGCTCTTCCTAACCCCCTCTCTTCAGTTCTCACTAACCACCTCTGCAGGCTTCTGAAAGAAACATTTATCTAGTCTTCAATTACAACTAATATTTTAAAATTACACATGCAGAAAGATCAGTGTGAATTATTGTTCCTAATTATTGATATAGCAAGTCTAATGGAATACAATGACTGGATAATAAATTTTAAATTATAAGTTAACAATACTTTCCAGAAAACTGTATACTCAATTCCATGTCATGGTTCCAGCCACACACCACCACTAGAGATTATAAACAAATGCTAACATGGCTTCAATATGTATGCACACCTGCTGCTACAAAACAAACAATTGCAAAATTACGTGTTTCGGCTCAATCTTGAATTCATGAGGTACCAAGTATCTTCAGCAGCCACCTACACCATTGCAGGGTTGGGGTGGGCAGGGGAGCAAGGGGATTTGGTTTCCAAATGCAAATGCTACGGCTTCATATAGGCAGGGTCAGGGAAGAGGCATTCCTTCTATTCCAGAATACTCAGAGATAGTAAGCATTCCTGTGGCTGGCACACTGTGCTGTTTGCAAGAAAAGAAGGGGTCACTAGCTGTACATCCACCATGTTTCAGAGGTCAGTGGAATAACGTAGAATTAGGGTGATACTGCTACAGGAACAGCACTTTCTAGTTAAAAAAGAAAAAAAAGTCAGGTCAGGTCAGGAAAAAAGCCCAACTATGAATTAATCCCGTATATGTCCAGAACATTCAATTAAGCTTACAAATTAGTTTTTATTTTTATTATATTTATTTCAATATTTGAAATGCATTTGAGGCCATACGTACAGTTCAGGTACAGCAATAGCAGATACAGAATTTCTCGTCCATCTCTTTCATAATGATTTCTAACTCAGAGATATGAAAATTGCTACAGAACTAAAAATCATCAGGTAAAGGCTGTTCAAATGCTTTTTTTTTTTTAAATTAAAATCCAAGAGTGCAACCAAAAATATCCACAGAAAGTAACAGCAACAAATACCTTTCCCCTATCCTGGGCATCCAATTATTCTTGCATACCTGAACAAGCTCTTGATATTTACCCTGGCTGTGGAAGCAGGTCGAGCAAGCCACTAAAACCCCTTGGCATATAACTATGTTCCAGATCACAGTGTCCAACAACTTTATCTCCCCGTTGAATCTGGTCTAAAGAGAGCCCTGGGTAATTGCCCCAAGGCAACCGTCAGCAAAGACAGGGTATTTGCTCCGTTCTGAAGACAGACTCTTCACAATCTCAAAAAAAAACCCCCCCAAACTTGCCAGAGAGAAAGGGTTTCTTCTAGATAGTTGAAACAAGAACAAGACCTTACGTACAGATAGCTGACTCTCCAGGGAGCTGCTCTAGGATGGAGACCAAAATCTGGAACCACTGTTAAGCAAAACTGCTGAAGATAAAGCATGAGGACTGATAGAGCCACGGTGTTGGCATTTCCCATCTATAAGTGCATTTTCACAGTTTAGGAATATTCAGCCAATTTAAGAGATTTTCTGAGGTGTAAGGAAAATGCAATTATTACCAATGCTAGGGCTGTGCGGAAAGAGTCCTACAGCACAGCTAGAAAGTCTTTCTAAAGTATAAGCAAGTGCTAACACTGAGCCTGGGAAAAGACAGACTCCCTAGCCTAGCCCTGTGAAATGGAAGTGCATACAAAAAAAACCCCACACGTAACATTATCTTCCCACCCTCCACAACTACACCACTACCTTGCCCCGTATCATCCCAGGAGCACAGAGCACTCATAACTGCATTAGAGAACCCCAGCCCATCCTAGTTCCTCCCTGGAAGACTATGCAACCTTGGGATTTTATTTTAACCCCCTTCCAAGCTTTCCTTCTCCCTCCAAAGATCATAGCAGTACTAAGTAATTTTTATTGAATTTCTTCCTGTCAATGAAGCTGTCAACTGCCTGGTCCATCCTGCCACATCCATCGTCTTCTGCATTTGGATGAATAACTTCCAGCCTGAGCGCACAGAGCAGCATACTCCTGAGCCTCCTCCCCTTTCTGTGCTGTCACTGCTGCAGAGATTTTTCACCCCCGCTTCCAGAAATCCATCTTTTTATACAGGAAGCTCTTGCAATATGGCCCAAACAAATTCATGGGGAAAAGCAGTTATTTGGGATATTCCTTAGAACTCCACTTACCTTTTCCCTCCCTCTATTCCATGCAAAAAAAAAAAAAAAAAAAAAATTTCACATAACAAACCTGAAGCTTCAGTAGGAAGGCTCCGCAGGCGTCCCAAGAGCTTAACGGGCTAAACAGGAAGAAAAGCTCCCTGACCACAAACTGAAATACGACAGGTATATGAGTGGTTCATTGTTACTTTTTTGCATCAAAACTGGGACCTTAACAACTTTCACATCACCCAGTTAACCCAGTACGACCACCAAGGGTGCCTGCGAGGCACTCCTCAACAGTAAGTTAGAGAAGCTGCAACACTTCTCCAACAGACCGCTGGAAAAACACAACTTCCAGGGTTTCCCTACAAGTTTGTCACCGAATTTACTTGGATCAATGTCAGTCCTTTGATCTGAAGACAAAGAAAGCAAGGGTAGACCTCAGTAATTTGGTATGTAGCTTTCACCTGTGAGCAGGCAAGCATCTAAAGTCTACATTAAGCCTTTAAATGCATTTTGAGGTCATTCCCGTAACACTAATACACACACAGGCTCTCTAATGAAGATACACAGCAGGATTGCATTAAAAAAAAATACTGAAATAATGACATAGTGTTGTTTTCTTCACTGAATGCCACTGTCATCTACCACATAAGGGGCTGAATTCACATTCGTGTACCCATGCCAACATCACAGAGCAGTGAAATTGGATCTCTTGGGTCTTAAATGTAGCACCTCCCAGATCCTGGGTTACAGCTCCACTGGCTTCTCAGGGGATAGTTCCCAGAAAGTCGGACGGTGACTATATAACACGCTGCTGAAGAATAAGTGATACTTTACATATATTTCTTCTTTCTACAGCATACTCAGATATTCATCAGTTCTATTTTTATTCAATGAATATTTACTATCTGTCAAAATATTTTTGAGAAAAAAAAAATATTTCCAGAAGGAATAGAAACATTTGCAGCTTACTCAAGTTCAATGAAGTAGTCTTGGGACGGGAAGAGGAAAAAAAAAAAAAGAGGGGGGAGGAGAATCTCAGAAGTGTCCAAATATTTCCTAAATTAAAAAAACATTTTGTTGGAGCAGTTTCAGCAATGCCAACATTTCAAAATGAAAGTGCTCAGCATTTCACAAAAATCTCTTAAAGATGGCCTCTACTAGGACGCAGTGAAATCCTTCTCAAAGCCAGAAGAAATGTTTCAAAATTAATCCACAATTAAATTCTAAACTTTTTGGCCAGAAAACTGACCAGCTTGGCTTCAATATCCCACCCAATTTCTTCCATTACAATTTTCTTCTATTTCTACTCATCCTTTGTAATACAAGATGGAAAGTTTAAAAGATATAACTAACACCTACATTTAAGTCAATTTATTCTTTCATGAATGACAGTATCTTAAATTAAACTGCACAGTAGTAATGTACTCCATCCTGGGCACTCATCAAAGACATCAGCATCTTTGGTGAAGAAATCCATTCCCCTTGTTTATCATGGCACAAACTTAAGAAGCAGAATTCAGGGTGAAAAAGCAAAAATTAAAATAAAATAAAATAATTAAACCATAGATCAGAATATTATTCTGTTCTACAGACCAGAATATTGCTCCAGCATCTTGTAACTAAAGATAAGTTTAATAAACAATACGTACTCCCTCAAAGTACTTGCAAAAGTCTCAAGACAGAGTCAGACACTGAGTAACAGGAATAGGTTGTTTAATTGTGAAATTATTCATAGAAACATTGCCTCAAAACCAGGGACTTTTTTTGTTAAATACAGCTGATTTGTCAAATCAATCCTCTAATTGCTACCATTTCAAATTAGCATTAAGATCTTTGTCTCTGCCTTTCTCAAAATGATATAGCTGCTACTTAGATGTTTATCATTTAAATTTTGAATTACTGGTGCTTACTGGAGACAAATAAAATTCTCAGCGAACCACAGCTTATTAAAAAAAATAATTAGAAATAAAGAAAAAAAGCACATTCAGGAGCAACATAAAGAGTACACTGGAACCAGCTGGCCTCCAATGCTTACTTCTTTTGCATTAAAGCATTCTGCAGCTTGACACAAAATATTTGTGATTACTTGTTTGTATTTGCATTATATTATATAGAAGGAAGGAATGGTAGGTAGGATTGTCTCCAGATTGAATAGGTATGTTCCTTCATCTTCTAGCATCATCTCTTCCTCAGATCATCCTCTGCCTCAATTTAATATATAATTCCTGGACTTTTAACATCCCCCAAGAAATGATGAAGTGACAAAAAGATAATTTGACTGGCAGCCACCTGATTATTTTACCTTTCTCGTAAGGACTGCAAGTTACCTATGAAAACATCCTGTCACGCCCTGAAGAGCAGACACGATAGTCACTATAAATTTCCCCCCAAGGATAAGTATGCCCTACACAAGTGAAATATAGCACAACTGCTAAAAGTTCCTTCAGTTTTTCATTTTCTGACTTGCATTTGTGGAGATCTATTATCATATAAGAGGAGCTATCCCTGGCTGACCGTAGGGACGGAGCCCTGTAATGGGCCTCACCCAAAGCCGCTCAAGCCAACAGAGGAAAAAGGCAAGATCCTTATTGGCTTTACGTTAGGCCTTCAAATTTAAAAAGGAAAAATCAGTTTGCTGCACGTTCACAGATGTTTGTTTTCAGCCCTTTCCTCCTAGGAAATACATCATTCAAACTTTACGCCATTAAAACATGTTATGCTTTAGCCTCGATGTACTTGGTAACCTCAGAACAAGAACATATTTCACGTCACCGAAGTATCAAAAATCATGTTTTAGTTAAAGTTTAATGGCAATTCCATTTACCTCCATATGATTAATATAACCTAGAATTTGTTACAAATGTTGCACTTACATTTTATCCCTATTTAAATTCAAACCCAAAGAGCAAAGGAAATCAGATTTGGAACTGGAAAATAATCCAAACCCCAACTCTGCTCAAGATTATGAGTAGGGAAAAAAAGCGCTGATCAGAACTGTTGGTCAAAAAAGACTATTTGACAGAAAAGCCTTCCTGAAGTAGAAGAGCTCACCACACCAACTTGCAAAGTAAATAAGCTGCATCTTTGGAACATACATCCTTCCACATCACTGTGAAATGCATTTTCCATAAATAGCAAAAATTACAGCTGTAGAAGCTGGGCAGAGGATGAGCTTAAAATCAACATAGCCACAACTAGGTTCTTCTAGTTGCTTTTCATGAATAACAATTAGTACTACTGCTGAAGTAAATATATGCACTTGTTAGTTTATTTTGCAAGGCCACGGGTTTATATGCATTACATAGCATGGCAACTAAGTACACGTCTGTCCTCCCCATTTCGAGACACTGAGCAGATCATCTCACATATCTAGTTGCCACATCAACTCTCAGTGTAAAAAGCCTTGGGTTAAGATCTACCACCTCTTCAAAACAGCCCATCTCCGCTCCAAACATTAATTTACACATTGAGCAAAGTGCTAAAAAAGAGCTACATGACAGCAATCACTTTGACGATGTTCACACTCTTCTGAAGAGCTCAGCTTAAAGCGAACAAAATCTTTCTTACAGACTTAAGACTGCTAGGCCTTCCGTGAACGCCGAAGTGTGTAGCCCCTCATCCTCACCACTAGCAACATGAAAGGGTTGCATCTTTTTATGCTTGTTTTACATAGCATGCTGTGGGCTCCAGTATAGAAGCCGTCACCTATGTCAGTAATGCACTTTATCCAACATGCTAGTGGAAGTTCAGGCAACACAGGAGAGGGGAGCGAAGCAAACATTTTAGCAATACCAAATGCCTTTTCTGCATGAGCTCACAGCCAGCTTGTAATCCAACACCTTTTACTGTCAAAGTGAGGACACAGCCCAACCTTTATTAGTATTTCTGAGAAAATATTGAAAGGGCCAACTTCAAGCAAGCTGCGTGCGTTCAGCCGATGTATTATTAAACCACTCGACCTCTTTGCTGTGGAATCTGGCCCCTTGACTGCCTAATATTAATAAGAATTGAACTCACTGGAGGTAGCAGATGCCAAAGTTACTACCAGACACAGAATTTCAGAAGCCTCCTTCCCCCTTCAGAAGACCTGAATTTTACAGATGGGTAGTATTTTACATACAAGATTTTTGTCTGTCATCTGCAACTACCCTATTATTGAAGAAGATTGGTTTGTTGTTTTTGGTTTTGTTTTGGTTTTTTTCTCCTGCTAATCCTATCACTTAGGAAAGCAGCTGCCTCTGCTGCCACTGCAAGCACTGTTCGGTTGCAGGTCCAACCCTAATATTTGGGAGCTGGTCAGCTTCGAGGGGAAGGATCATAGCTCCCAGTCCCGACAGCAGTACTACACGAATACCTCCCTGGAAGCTATCCAACACTGGGACTTCTTACAAAGTTACAACGAAACGTTCAGCAACAGTGGATCATCTTAATTTGTGTGATTACTGTATAAGCAGATGGCCTTTTTATTTTTTCCCTTCAAATTCTTGTAGCAGTTTCAGTACAATACAATTAACAAACTCTATTTCCATTACGGCAAGAGTGTATTGAGATCTATTTTTTGTATTTCTTCCTATCCACCCTTCCACCTCTTTGGGCCCACCATTGACTGCTCAAACACTTATTTCATTCACATCCATCTTCTCAATGCTCGATGAGTCTCAGGAGAAGCAGAACTGCTCAAATCATCCATACAGCTGCACAGGTGTGTACAGCTTGTCAGTGCTCACCATGAACCAAGGAGTCAATTTAAATATTGGCTCTTCAGCATCAGAGTAAACTTTGTATTAGCAACTAGCTTTAAGGAGCTACTTGACCCCTCCCCTTGAAAGGATGCAGTTCAACTATGGGTAGATTGAGAAAGAATCAAATAATGGCGGGGGGGGACACGCGACCCCCACAGAAAACCTAGAAACCAAACTGTGTGACCCTCTGGACTTCTGTGAACAGCTGAAAATGCCCCAAAAGATTACTTAAACCAAGTTAAGACTTAAATGTAATTTCAGAAACACTTGTGGAACAAGAGGTGTCATTCCTAACATCACAGCTGAAGACACCACCAAGACTGCAGAAATGCAATAAAATTCTACAGTGTGAATGTGGCAAATAGCAGCAAATTAGGCCTTTTGCTCCCAGACTAGAGACATCAGAAAAGGCAACCAAACTACCTGCAAGGGATCAGAGCAGCCAAAATCAAGAGGCAAGAAGACAGCCTAGCAAGGCAAACTAAAGGCCCCCTTCTCGGCACACCTGCAGCACTTCAGGTTGCTTGGACAACGTGCTGGTAGAAAAAGCTCACAGAGAAGCATTTACTCATCAGTTTTAAATCAATGTCTATTTTCAGCTGTGAGACAGAGAAAATGTGAATACACTGTTTGACAGTATCGCTACAGACTTACAAAAGTTCCTCCTGCAGAACATGGTCTCACTGCACAGGACACCAGTAGGGCTTTACGAAAGACTCCAGAGCAGTGCTCTGCAGCTAGGCTAACTCTTCACAAGTCTTCAGTACATAAATGCAAAACAGCTGATATGCTGATGGGCACGTAGCACCATCTCACAGTTGAATATTTCATGCAACGGGCACAACTCTTCCAGGTTATCTGCACTGATACTTTTTCAAGTAATTGGCAATTTATCAGACAGCCACTAAGATGTAGGAGAAGAAAAACAAACCACTGTACACTGGATTATTTCATTACTGTATGATTATTCATGAGTGTTATGTTATGAATAAGGAAAGCAACTACAGACTCCCTCAGAAACCAAATATATGCTGTCCCCAGAATGTCACAACAGTGTTTCCTTATCCTAAGTTGAGCTTTATTTGTAAAGATCCCAAAAAAAGATCCCTTGATAAGTATTTGTTCCCACTTTTTCAGAGACACAATTACAGCTCTGAAAAACGACCAAATTCTTACCAGCACTCCACAGATCATGTGAACGATTGTTAACTCATCCCATGAAATGTGGCAGAGCAGCAGCACTGCAGCAGCCAGACCATCAAGAACCCAAGCCGTACACGCCTCCCAACACAGACCTGTTCGCAGCATCGTTTGCTATCTGCGCTGTAACACTGCCTGCCCAGCAATCGCCCACTTCAGTTTAAACTAATAATGGAAAATAACTCAATCAGGTTTTCCTTATTCCTGCAGCACACACAGAATGTCCAAAGCAATGTATTTTTATACAGCATGTTACCTTTGCTCTCTATGACAAAAACTACAGTCAATTTTTAATGTGACAAATTTCAGCACACATTTCTAGACCGGTATGACAGCAAAAATTGGACGCTGTTTGCATCAGACTTACTGAGAAACTAATTCCAATACAGGCTCTCACTCAGACGTTTACTCCTTTATTTCTCAGCTGTCTTTGGAAAGGTTCATCACCTTTTGGCTGATTCTTATCCTTTGGGGTGTGCCAGGAGCCCCTCACGTGCACCAAACTGTGAAGGTGAGCCTCCATGTGGGAAGTGGGATCCATACTCGGTGTCACCAGTGCAACTCCCTACTGATTTTTTCAGTGTTTGATACAGGGGAGTAACATAATGTACCCACATCTTGTATTCACAAGCAGGTCAAGTGTAACCTGCCATCACGCTGAGGTGAAACGTTAAAGATAAAGCACGAGCAACCATACACCATCCTCCAGCAGTTTGTACTCAATCAGCTGAATGTCTGACATTCTATGTGCAAAGTTTCAGTTCTGTGTCCTGCAAGCATTGGCAAACGACCTGTTCAATTAAATGCATGTGTGTGCTGGATCTCTAATACTTTCTTAACTTTGAGATAGGAAACAAAGTAATGAACTCCAGCTATAGAATTAAATATACAGTTATTAAGAAATTATAGTATTTCAGCACATAGTTCTGCTCGCTGCAGAGAAGCCTCAGAACCAGATCAGGGATTCAGAGCAATGCACAGACCGCATGGGCTGGGCTGTATCTTTTCTGACACCCTGCGGGCTGTGGCACCTAAGGGCTGATAATCCACTCGAGGGACACACAAGATGACTTACGAACTTTGACTTTGGGAAACTGCTTCCCCTAAGCTTTTCTGGTGTAATGTGATGCACGGTGTAGGAAAAGCTAAGAATCTGAGACTAAAAAAAAAAACAACCCAAGAATATCACAACGTTATGCTTGTACCATGTCGAGTCATAAATTACATGGTTTTGCGGTATGTGGTTTTGTTACCTCATACTAGGCATCGTGATAATTATGAGAACCACACCTTTCATCTTGCTGACCTATAACATCACATTAATGTAACATTACACTCACAATTTAAACTTCAGTGATTTTTTTGCAGGTATTCAGGCCGGCCTATTAAAACTCAATAAACTGAAACGCACAGTAGGTTCAGCGTTTTGCAGCAGCAGCGTTGTTTCTTTACACTTGCAGTGAAACCCAGGAGTCTCCGGTCTGCGGGTACTTAAAACTTCTGTATTTTCCCCAGACTTTCAAACTCGGTCTGCTTTAAAGAATGAGCTCAGCTTTTGACAGTTTAAGCGCCGTAGTTTATTAGCAAAAAGAGAAAGCCGAGAAGTTTCAGAGGGGAAGCAGCCTACCAGCCTAGGCAGCACACCTGCCGAGGCCGAAGAGCAAAGGTGCGGGGCGGCAGCGGCCCCGCGGCGGGGCCGTGCCCGGCTCCGGACGGCGCAGGGTCAAGACGCTTGGCTAAAAGCCGGGGCGGGGGTCGCGGTGCCGGCGGGCAGACCCTCCAGGCCGGCACGCCTCAGGCCCGGCCGGTCGCGGACAGGCCGGTCCCGCCGGAGGGGAGGGGAGGGGAGAGGGAAAGTTGGCGCCCGCGGCCGGCCGGGAGCCGCGCCGCCCCCTCCTCCCCTGGGCGCCGCCCGCGCTGCCGAGGGGCGGCCCCGGCGGCCCCTGCGCACGCTCCCGCCCGCCGCCCATGAGGCGCCCTCGCCGGGAAAGCACTGACGAGTCATCGCCCCGCCGTCCGCAGGCCCGGCGGCGACCCCGCCCCCGCGGCCCCTGGCGGGACGGGCGGCCGAGGGGAGCGGGGGACGGCGGCCGAGCGGGTAGCGGCCGTTTCGCGGCACGGGGGGAGCCCACAGGTGATGATCCGGCGCGGCGCTACCCGGCCCGCCCTCCGCGGCCTTGGCCTGGGCTCCGGCGCTAACAGCAACGGGTCCCAGCGCAGCCG
>WHYT01015203.1:166172-197740 GCA_009806455.1 Tetrax tetrax | reverse complement strand
AAAAAAAAAAAAAAAAAAAAAAAAAAATCATTTCTTCACCTTTTCCATGCTACTCATGATTTTATCGCCTTCAGTCACTCTCCTTTCCTCAGTTAACTTCCTCAAGTTTTAGACTCTGTTCCTTTTCAAAAAGATGTCATTCCATATCTTTGATCATCTATCACCCTTCTTTCTATCACTTTGGGAGTGACAGAAAGAATTTGAGACTTCTAGTGTTCTTGAGAATCACAGAATCTTTAAGGCTGGAAAAGACCTCCAAGATCATCAAGTCCAACCATCAACCTAACACCACCATGTCTACTAAACCATGTCCTGAAGTGCCGTGTCTACATGTTTTCTGAACACCTCCAGAGATGGTGACTCCATCACTTCCTTTGGTAGTCTCTTCCACTGCCTGACCACTCTTTCAGTCCTCTCATCCTATCACTAGTTACCTGAGAGAAGAGACCAACACTCGCCTCCCTACACCTCTTTTCATGTAGTTGTAGAGAGCAATGAGGTCTCCCCTCAGCCTCCTCTTCTCTAGACTAAACAATCTCCATTTCGTTAGCCAGTCCTCATAAGACTTGTTCTCCAGACCCTTTACCAACTTCATTGCCCTTCTCTGGACATGCTCCAGCAACTTAACATCTTTCTTGGACTGAGGGGCCCAAAACTGAAGACAGTATTTGAGGTACAGTTGCACCAGTGCCAAGTATACAGGGGCATAATCACTTCACTACTCCTGCTGGCCACATTGCTCCTGAAGCAAGCCAGAATGCTTTGGCCTTCTTGGCCACCTGGGCACACTGCTGGCTCATATTCAGCCGTCTGTCTACCAGCACCCCCAGGTCCCTTTCCGCCAGGCAACTTTCCAGCCACTCTTCCCCAAGCCTGTAGTGTTGCATAGGATTGTTGTGATCGAAGTGCAGGACCCAGCACTTGACCTTGTCGAACCTCATACAATTGACTTCAGCTCATCAATCCAGCCCGTCAAGATCTCTCTGCAGAGCCTTCCTACCCTTAAGCAGCCATATTGTCCTCAGTGAAGAAAATACATATCCTGGAATGGATATACTCTTACTGGGTTTCTTCAGCAAATAAGGACAGTGAAGATAAAATCACTGCACTAATATACTCTACGCTTCCAAGAATTAGAAATGACAACAAAACACAGTCCTATGAATTTGGAAAATGCATATTTAATGCCTTAATCTGTTAAGAGTGTCTAGTTAGTTTGAGGCTTAGTGGAAGCTTATTCTCCATTATACAATTTCTAGTTTCTTTTCTCGTGTCATTTTGAAGAAATGCACTGCCAAAGTCTCAGTAACTTCTCTTGGGATTTTGAGAGATATATTCTGAGGTCTTGCCTACTCACATTTCATTACTGTTCAGCCAGAGATCTTCTATTTCTCCTCATTATAGCTCTATAAAACATTCTTGATAATTGTTTTTATTTCTCTTACTGTACACTTTCACACTGTCATCCCAAATTTCCTCCAACGTATCAACACATTTGTAGAATATTTTTTTTGGCACAAAAAGAGTACTTAAACATAACTCCTAATGCTTTGGAATTAAAGCTAAAATGCTGACTGTGTTCTGCTTAAAATTTTACAAAATAATGTTGGCAGAATGGGTATGCAGTGGTGCCAACAGCAAAGAAGAAAGGCATAACAAATTGGAACAAATACGTCTTAATACCACCAGTTGCTTCTGCTCAAGAAGATGGCTGCAGTTCTGCAACAGCAAAATAAGTAAACGGCAGCTAAAACACAGATTCAAGATGACCCTGAATACATTTCCACATCTTCATAAGCAATGTCGTTCATTTGACAACACATTGCCATTCCCTACTTCAGAAACAGGGAAGAAAAAGAAAGAGGACTTTACTGTAAGTTATCTGTTGAAAAAAAACAGAAGATGGCAGCTTTTTCTCCAAAGTGTTGCTCTAAGAGGAAGGAAGAGGCTGATAAATGGAATGAAAGCAATGCATTCCATATTCCTTATTGAACTTCATGCAGTGTTCTAGCTGGCTCCAGCGTTTAACAATCTGAAGGAGGACAAAAAGGGTTAAAGCTAATTATAAAGCAGTCTTTGATTCCAAAGTATGCTGGTGAAAAAAGAATTAGCACGTTACGCTTTGACATAGAAAGTCATAGTTCCTCTTATAATAGTCAAAGGCTGGGTTATTACTAGTTTGCATATTCTTCTTTAAGGAATTAAATTACATTATACATTCTATAATTATATTCCTTTGTGCCTTGCTCATCTCAAACCTACATCTGTCAGATTTTCTTCATTTTTCCAGCTTAGCTACAAAAAAAGGGGAGATAGATGAATGGAAACTATCTAGAATGATCCCAAACTATCCTTCACTTAATCACAAGACCACCTACCCAGGCCTAATGATCATCTCCCCAACAGGTCTTGTAACTGTGATCAACAATCTGAAATATCGAAAAGGGGAACTAGCATCTTCAAGTTAAAACAGACATAAATGTTACTTAATGAATCTAATTAAAATGTTACAGCAGTTAAATAACATTGGTATAAATATGAATGATCCTTAAAAGAAGGAAAAGAGGAAACTGTAATTCTTAAAGTGGACATAGACTTCTTACCTCTTTGAGAGTTTGTTCTTTTTCTAGTTATTACAGAGAAATATCACTAGTGGGCAAGCTAACAAGCACTGAGGCAACAGGAAAGAGTCAGGTATATTCCCAAATGGCCGTCCTTCTTTAGCTGAGAAGAATATATACCCAGTTGCCTTTGTTGTTTGTATTACTCTAAGTGCATCTAAATGGCTGAGAAATTGCACTGAGGTAACAAAGCAAGTAATAAAACTGTAGTAAAGGAGTTAATCACACCCATCCAAACAACACTTCTTATTCCATTTTAAGGAAGAGTTTGTCTGGTTCCTACGTTACTAATTCTACTGGGTTGTCTATTTCTCAGTAGGTTTCAGGCTTCTCAGAAGAGTATTAAGAAGGTATTTGAAAATTTCCCAACTTTCCTGTTTACAGCTTCCACTTCACATAAATGAAGTGTATTACTATGGAACAATTATAGATTGCTATCAAGTTCTATTTTTTCCCTGCATGGAAGGAAATGACAAAGGTCTTAGATCTCGAACCAAAAGCTAAGGGGTTTTTTCATGTCTCCTCTGCAGACAAGCCTGGTCCTCCTCAGAATATAAAGCTTGTAGACGTTTGGGGATTTAATGCAGCCCTAGAGTGGACACCTCCACAAGATGATGGCAATGCACAGATCTTGGGCTACACAGTCCAGAAAGCTGACAAAAAGACAATGGTAAGAAATTGCATTGAGTTAGTGACTTTGTATGAAGTTTAAACTACTACCTGCTCTGGGAACACAGAGACTTGAGGAAAAGAGTTTAATTCAGGACTCTATTTGTGTCCAAGATGTTCTATGCTATATTGGAGGCAGTTAAACACTGAAGAACAGAACTTAATAAGAACCAAAAGACTAAGCATAGAACTGTATAAAATGCCCAGTAAAAAATGTAAAAAGAGAGACCTACTCTGTACCATCTCTGGTGGTGACTGGAGAGACAGGTCTACTCAGAAGGTGGAATTATATTTTTTATTTGGAATTATATTTTTCATAAATGCAGGCAAAACTGATGGGAATGAAGAGTTAGACTTGAACTCAGATGCTGGGCATACTAGGGTATATACAGGGAGAGGTATGTATGGCAGTCAAACTGGAAAATCTCTTTCTCATGGAAGTTCCCATCAAGTAGTCATGTTCTGAGGACACATCTTGCATCCGGTTCCCTAGGTATGAGTAGGGCTAAAATGTACAGAAGGTTTTTGTTTTTTTTTCCTCATACATCTATCACACCAGTCAGAAAATAAAAGTAACAAAAATTAATCAGCTGATCTTCACAGGAAGTAACATAACGTTCATTTTGCAGGCTAGTGTTAAATACTTGTCTACCTCTCTTTTCCTTGTAGCAAGAAGGATCTCTCCATACCAAAACTAGCTCCATGTATGACCTCTCATAGTATCTTTCTAAACAGTATAGTCTTGTTACAGGAATGGTATACTGTTTTTGATCACTATCGTCGCACAAACTGTGTAGTGTCAGACCTGATTATGGGAAATGAATATTTTTTTCGAATCTTCAGTGAAAATTTGTGTGGATTGAGTGAAACTGCTGCAGCCACTAAAAAGCCTGCCTATATCCAAAAAACAGGTAACATATTATTCAAAACAAAGATCACTAAAGCTGCTAAGTACCAGAAGTAATACATTGGCAACTGGAAAATACAGTACTACTAGATGCACCACTAGAGATATTTTCATTACTTAGTAACTAGCACTTATAAAGTATTTTATCATCAAAACCCCTTATCCTGTACTAACACAAATATTTTAAAAATATTTAATCACCCAGTCTTCCTAAATGGTATTGTTTTCTTAAAATAATACAACTGGGGGATTATATTTACATTCTGGGGTTAAAAGTTTAAGATGTCTGTGGTGAAGACTTCCCCTGTAGACATATATGGTTTTTGTATTTTTAACAGAAGCTGAAAACCCAAACCCACAATTGTCAGGACCTTTTACTTTAACTAAAGCACTAAACATGAAATGTGTTTTGGTATGAATTTGAAGATTTGTTACATTATAAATGCCACAGTTTTCAAGCTTCTCTAAATGATACAGGCAAATTAAATAGCAAATAGATTGTACATAAGTCAACAGAATTGAAAACACAGTGTTTACTATTTTATTTCTTTGAATTGCAGGCACCACTTATAAGCCACCTAGTTATAAAGAACATGACTTCTCTGAACCTCCTAAATTCACTCACCCTTTAGTAAACCGTTCTGTGATTGCAGGATACAATACCACTCTCAGCTGTGCTGTAAGAGGAATCCCCAAGGTACAGATTACATCAGCTGTCACTGATACCATTGCAACAAGCCAAGATGCTGCTTTAGAATTCATGCCAGTTCAGCATGACTGGAGCGTAACGTGACAATTATATTAAGAAAAAGTAAAGGTCACCCAATTATCTCCCACCTCACTCTTAATTGATGCTCAGTCAGAATGCATGGTGCAAGTGTTTGTGTGGTTGTGCACAGAAACAGTGGGGCAATACAGTAAAGGAAACAGAGGATAGGACAGTTATTGCTTATGGTAACACAATGCCATTGAAAATGTACCATGTGTACCTAAAATCTGCTCACTGAAGAAAGTCAACAACAACAACAAAAGTATCTTCTCACATTATGTATTTTGTTCTCTTCAGTCTTTCAAGAAAACACTAGCTAACGTAATAGTATACTGTTACATTAACCTAAACGATAGATAGGAACACCAGTTTTTCTGTTTGTTGATACATCCACATAAATTTTTAAGAGTCCAAGTTATTTTACAAAATTAACTAAAATAAGACCTGCTGTTGTGTGTGATGTTTTGGGGCTTTTGCCTTTTATTTTTTTAAATCTCACAGGAATATTTTCTCAGTCTACATATATTTGTTGAAGTCTCTTCAAAGAGTACAAAAAGATGTACATTTTTGTTAGTCAGGAATAAGCAGTAAAAACGGTATCAGCTAGGAGCTAAATTTAGGTTTCTCAAAAAAGGGAAATAGGCTTTTTGTCTGCAGTGAAGGAATTTACCATATTATGACATAATCCTGTCATAAATTTAAATTAGTAAAATCACCAAAAAAAAATGCAGTAATGTTTGTCCTTCCCCTTCTGGCTGCTTATTTCCAGCTCCTCTCCCTTCCTTATGCCTGCACAAGGACAGCTACACAACAGAACATGTAAGATAATTGCTCAAAGGTCAAATTAAGAACAACAAGCACATTATAGAAGAAATACCAGCAACTGTAGGCAAAATCCATCCTCCAGTAGCCACCTCAGCTTAGATTCATCATGAAGTGACAGTGTTACTAATGATATCCCCTCTTGTTCAACTGACCTTTTTGTGCACCTGTATCCACTTCATTCAGTTTCCATGTTTTTAAGAAGATTCTAAGAAAAACTTTGTATTTTACACCTGTCAAGTACAGTAATCGCAGGCTTTTGAATGTGAGCATGCTAGCTCTTCCTTCCACATTAGCCTGAAGGACACAAATAGTCCAAATCCTTCAGTACACCTGATACTCTTAAAGCAGATTTTCCAGATATATTTCTGAACTTGCATTGCCCAAATTAACCTTCACAAAAAGTTTCTGTACATACAGAAACTCTGCAACAGGTCTTTTTCACAGAGAATAGCTTACATTGATAGGGCTTTCCAATTCTGAATAAGCATAGATGACCAAGCACCCCTCAGATATGATCTGTACGGCATGAAAAAGTTGCCACTTCAAGCAGAGTAAATATCCATGCCCTGGTAGCAGCACTGAAATACAAGACACATACCCAGAAAGATAAAAAGGCTACAGAAAAAGAAAAAAAAAATTTGAAGCAGAAAAATCCAGTTGATATCTTTAAAGAAAATTAAGCATGGCAACTGGCATGCACCAAACTGTATATCACAGGTCAACAACACAAGTGATTCACTTGTGCACTGAGTGCACTATGAAACGGTGCAGTAGGTTGGGTTTTTTTAATGGATGAAGAAACAGAAGATGTTAATTCTGAAAGTAAAACAGATGAATGCAGAGCTTGATCTTCTACTCTTAAAGCCTGCTTATTCACAATACGTACTAACAAGTTTGAAATAAGCAAAAGTAGCTCGCTTTATATCAGATTTTTTCATTTTCAGAATTTCATTTATAAAAATTGAAGGCACATTTTCAGGTACTGGAAATAAAACACAATGGCTTGAATTGGTACAGAGCCAACCACTTTATTGCTCAGCTGAAGCCAACAGGAACTTTATTTTGAAATTCTTGAAGTTGCTAAAGGTACGCTAACCGGTTTGGAAAATCCTTCCCAGGCTCAAACCTTGGCATCCCAAGTTGGCCACTCAGCACCCACTGCTCTTTACAACACTTCTGCTCTAATAATCTGTGCAGTTTAATTCCCCTTCTGCAAGATATTTGAAGCATTCAAATATATTTTAATAAGCACAATTAAATAACTCCTGAAGGAAGGGATTTGTATTTGGTTTGTAAGTTGTTTGGTTTTTTTTAAATTGCAATAAAATAGGGTACAGACCTACATTCTCTACATGCTATTTGAGAGTTAAAGAAAATACAGAACATTTGAATTACTAGTTTCATAACTTTGTTCTGAGTGAGAGGTTCCTCGAAAAACTATTAACACTGCTGTTTAATATACAGCCCTCATAATGCATAAATATTTGATGGCTAAATTAAAGCTGTAAGACCAGCTGTAAGTCTTCCATTTAAAAATTCTTCTTTTGTGTTCTTCAGCCAAAGATATTCTGGTATAAAAACAAAATGGATCTCTCTGGGGATGCCAAATACCGCATGTTCAGTAAACAAGGTGTGTTGACTCTGGAGATCCGGAAACCCACTCCATTTGATGGTGGCTGTTATACCTGTAAAGCTGTTAACGAGTGTGGTGAAGCTGAAATAGAGTGCAGACTGGATGTCAGAGGTAACCAGATTAATCTTATGGATAACACTAATACTGCAATGAAGAAAGAGTAACTGATAGCTTAAAAAAAAAAAAAAAAAAAAAAAAAAAAAAAAAGTCATAGTTTCCCTTTATCTAATCTTGACTTCTTTGGTGTTATATAAAGAGTTTGTTAATCACACGCATCAGCAAGATCGTGTTTTTCATTCTAAACTCTTACGCTAGAATTAGGTTACTTGCTAGGTAATACATGTTTGAAGGTGGACAATTACTATGTTTCTAACTTAATATTTCTAGAGAAGATACTTAACACCATGAGGGAGGTCTATCTACAAACACTGCATTGTGGATAATTTTATTGTCCTTTGTGTCACACTCTGTAGTTTAAAGTTTTAAACTAAGTCATGAGCTGTTAGACATATGTAAAAGGTAGTGCGTGTTACATCACAAACACTTTTCAAACATAAGTAATTTATTTCATTTGTCAAAAGCACCAGGGAAAAAAAAAAAGCCATGTTTTTCTAACATAGTAAGAACTACTGACTGAGTATTTTTGGTAAAGCTGCTATTATTGTATCTATTTGTCAATACAAACCTAGATAGCAGGTTTATAGCAGCATCACTTTAAATGCTCATTAAAATCAGAAACAAACTGCATAACAGCCATTGATGGAGATCTGTCTTCAGCACAGCAAGCCTGAAGGTATTTTTACACAACACAGAGTTCAATATTTCACTCTGTGCTAAGTCAGGAATGTGTGTTCACAGTACGCCTTGCAGTGCTGGGCACGGATATCCTCATTGGGGTCTTTGCAGGAAGCCATTTAGCTGCGTTAGCACGATGACGAACTCAGACTAAGAACTCTGAAATGTCTAGCTGATCTATGCAGCAGCTAACTAACACACGCCATTTTCAGTTCGATGGCTAGCTCCAGTATTTCTGTTCAGTGCTATACTGTACGGCGTAGACATGGCTCAAAGCTTAATATTATCATCTTTTGAAGCTTGCTTTAGGGAGAGTAAATCTCCTTGGAATCACCAGATAAAAGCAACTGCTATAAAGCTTCCATATTTTACCTTCAACACTAAGTCTCAATTTAAAATTAGCACCCTTAAATGTCTGATAATGTCTTAATATTTTTTTTTTCTTCATTCTCCAGCACCTCAGTAAAACCCTGAATCTCCATTCATCTCAAGTCAAGGTATGAATCAAAATAATTCAGCTGGATAAAGAAGTAATGGCTGTTTGCTTAGATATAAGATTAAATAGTCATGAGATATTAATGTTAGAGAATTTCTGGAATTTTCATAACGGTGGGGAGGGCTTGCTTTGATTTATGTTTGTTTTTTCAATCATACTAACATCATGTTCCTGCAAAGCAATTTATTTGGTTTATTTTAAAGTCAGGAATTCATGGATCTCAACTTTTAATATGCTGCACCAGTGTAAAAATCTGTAAGGATAACAGAATACTCTGTTGACTTTTTTTCTTAACTAACTACAAGCACTCCCTCTAGGAGACTGCTATTTTTAATATAGAGCTAACTAGCATCAACAATCCATGTGCATTACTTTAACCAAGAAGCAGAGTTAAAATTACAATGCATCTAGAAGTGTAATGTACATTTTAGACTTAAAAAAAAAAAATAGCTATACTAAACATTCAGGAAATGTATTTAACAATAAATCCTTCTCCCCATTCTCTGTCTCAGCATTGGAATGGAACTTGAAAAGAAGAAAGCTGAAGAAATTAATGAAGGATAATTTCAGTTATTAAAGGAGTCCTGCTCATCTTAAAAGTCATTTAGTATATGTGTATTTCAAGGCAGCAGTGTCCTGCTTACTCAGCATGTTTTCAGACATTATTTCCTCTTTTCATACATCTGTTTTAGTTATGTTGCCCCTGTCTCCATGTGAAGAAATTCAGTGAAATCAAGATAAAACCTTCTCCCATTACATAAATAAGATACATCTGGAAAAAAAAAAAAAAGTTACAATTATGTGCAAATGCACTCCATTCCTAATGTCTGAAAGGATCATAAATTCCCCACTTCTACACTTCTCTCCATTTTCTCTTCTCAGAATTCTGACATTCTTCATAAAAAACAAGAATCAGAATAACAAAACACTAACAAATTCTTTGTAATATTTAATTACCTTTAATTATACTGATCTCTGCACAAGACAAAGGAATTTTTATTCCTACTGCTTTACTATCAGTGCTTGAAACATCACTTCTGTGCTCTTTGCAGAACCATGTCCGAAATACACCACTTGGGAATCTCTGCCTAAAGCTACTGTTCTGCTTTATCTAGAAAAGAGTTTCTTTGATAATTACTCACAACTAGTTTTCTAGCTTTTAAAAAGACACCAGCATAGAATTCCAGTTATTAGATGTTTCTGCAACCACTCATAGACATCATATTAATCTACAGAGAAAATCTTGTATATCAGATGAAACAGTGAAAGATGTAGCAAGGCAGATTATTTGCACATAAATAAAAATTTTCAAAACAAAAAGCTTGTGAGGAATGCAATAAACTTAGAGTCATCAAATATTACTCAAGGCTTTTGAAAGTCTATGAATGGTATGTATGTATTTTTTGCAGATTTTTTTTTTTTTCTAATCAAATGACACAATAGCTTTTCTGGCTTCTCACTAGTTTGAATAGTATTTGCAGTGGGTTTTTTTTTTGGACCTGGCTGTTTCTGGCTGTAAAGTACTTTTTCATGATCACTGTACCAGAGAAGGTGGGAAGATGAAATAAATCCAGGAAGCATTGCTTTTTGGAGGAATCAGCCCTAAGAAACTGAAGTAATACTACTCTCCTGCCTGCAACATGCCAGTTGAGATGGAAAAGCATGGCTGACACAGCATGTTGGTTGTACTAAAAAACAAACACATCTTCATAATAAAAACACTGATGATAATGAGATGTGTATTTTAATTATTTTATGATAGTATCAGATCAAAGAAGGATACTCCTCTAAAACCAAAATCAACTTATCCAAGGTGAACATTTGTCTGTTGCACATTGTCATTTTTTGATAAATAAATAAAACACAACAGAAAACATGCAAACAAGTTTACACTGTTTTGTACTTTTGTTTTCTGAGCAACACTATTATTTAAAAAATAAGGCACATATCACACATAAAAGTGAGAGACATTCTATATTATAAAGAGCCTATGACCAGAACACAGCGGACCATCCCAGTTTTTATAGGACAACGTCTGTTGAAAAGTAGAGACTGAATTGCAAGAGCTTAGATTACAAAGGACAGTTTACCCTAAAGAGAGTTAGGTGCTATACCAAATACATTCTGTTATCAGAAAGGTGTTTCACGAAGAGAATAGACTTTCACGCTGTAGCAGGATACAATACTGAAAGAGTACAGAAATAAATCAAGAGTCACTAAGAAAATGGCATTTTTCCGCTCAATTCTTAGGTATTCAACATGAATACAATGTTTTTGGGAAGAGCAGTGCTTTCACAAGTGAACATTTCTCTGGAGAGAAGAGGCTCCAGGGAGACCTGATAGCGGCCTTCCAGTACCTCAAGGGGGCCTACAGGAAAGACGGGGAGAGGCTGTTCAGTAGGGCCTGTTGTGAAAGGATGAGGGGTAATGCTTTTAAAATAGAGGGAGGCAGATTTAGATTAGATATTAGGAAAAAAGTTTTTACATTGAGGGTGGTAGAGCACTGGAACAGGTTGCCCAGAGAGGTGGTGGATGCCCCATCCCTGGAAACATTCAAGGCCAGGTTGGATGAGGCTCTGAGCAACCTGATCTGGTTGGAGATGTCCCTGATCCTTGCAGGGGGGTTGGACTAGATGACCTTTGAAGGTTCCTTCCAACCCAAACCATTCTATGATTCTGTGATTTATTTCACCTCTCAGTTGTGAAAAGCAGTATACTGCAAACTGCTGTTTTCACTAGATGTTAGTCAATCATTTTTTTCATGAGTCAGAATCTAATTCTACAGGGCCTTCAGTGATAATGCTGTGCTTCTACGTGAAAAAAAACAAATTAGTCTTAACTTCCAGAACTTTCAATGACAAGGAGTGAACCAAATCAAGATCTGAATAGTTACAAAAAGAAAAAAAAGAAAAAAAAAAAAAAAAAAAAACCAAAAAAAACACAGGACACTCTAGTCAGGTTTCTACAAATTATTCCTAAAAACGTGACTTCTGAAAGTTCAAACTGCTCACCACTCCTCACACACTGAAAAGAGAAGGGTCTTTAGAAAGTTGTAGGTACTTATTGCTGTTTTGCAAGCATATAGTATTGTCATTTATTTGTTCCATGGC
Organism: Tetrax tetrax; assembly: GCA_009806455.1. Taxonomy (NCBI): domain Eukaryota; kingdom Metazoa; phylum Chordata; class Aves; order Otidiformes; family Otididae; genus Tetrax; species Tetrax tetrax. Next base: position 185,915 of record WHYT01015203.1, on the reverse strand, counting down.
TGATATTGATCTTGAATTTGCAGTACACTAATTCTCCATTTATTTCATTTTTTTAACATATAAACAAATTACTTTCATCCCAATCTACATAAACTACATAAACAGAACAGTTTCTCCCAAACCTAGCTGGCTAAGAATAACAAAGTACCTCACAATTGTTCCCCATCACATCTGAAAGACTACTTGACAAAAGAGGTTTTAACTATCTTTTCCCATGTGGGATCTCCTCTGATGTAAAAATCACATGGACTTATCTCTAAATGTCATGGCAAATATTCTTACCTTGTAGTTGTTAAGTACTGTCAGAAAAAAAAGTGTGCAAGGTAAAGATCAATAGTAAAAAAATTACTAACATAGGCCACAAATTTAAGAAATTCTTATCTACTAGCATTCTCTTTAAGCATATTAAGTGCCTTTCACAGCTAACAGCAACTATCAAAAACAACAGACCTATTGATGTCCTTTTAGTAGTTTTCCCAATACAAAAAAAAAAAAAAAACAAACCCAAAAAACCCAAACTCTGTTATTGCTTAAGTAGAAGATCAGTCCATAACTTAGACAAATACAACCTCTTCAGGCCTATCATTTCTATTCAGTTGGGCAGGAAATTAACTTTTGATGCTACCACAATTTCAATTTAAAACCTGTCAATTCAGCCCGCTTGTTGCCAGTTCAGCATACGTGCCTTTCCTTTAAAGCAATCACTACTAACTACATACTGGGAATTGAGATACTTAGATGCTTTAATTAACATATGTAAGACTTAGCTGAAGTGCAAGGATGTTGCAGAGTATTACTAAAAACACAGTATCATGCAGCGCAGAAATGGTCAAGCTACCTCAGTGCTTCACTTGAGCCAAGATACCACTTACAAGAGACATCAACTAACCCAAAAATACTAAGACAACATGTAACACTTCCAGTATTTCTGTTAGCGCAGTTCTCTCAGTGTGGCATTGCCCGCTAGCCAAATAAACCCTCAGCTGACACTTTAGCCCAGGGTAACACACATTTCACACCACATCAATTCTGCTGTATTTCATCCTGTATTTGAGCACTATTGTGTAAATATTATAAGCAAACAATGTTTACTTGCTCCTGGCAATGGGAAGCTTCAATTAATGCTCTTTATAAGAGCCACAAGATGGAATTAAACTGTCAAATGCAAGCAAACTATACCAGAACTCCTTATTTCTCTTAGTTTCTTGAAACTGCCTTGGTGCTCAAATCCTGACCATTAGCCTATGTGCAAAAAACAATAGCAGAATGAGTTAATAGTTGACTAATACTTCTTAAAAAACTAACAAAAAAAAAACCAAACCCAAAACCTGTATCAAAACCAGCAGAAAAAAAATTTCAAAAGCTGAAGTGTAATGCACATTAAGAAAACTGTAACTTTCTTCAAATGTAATGATAAAATTGAGTAAACTTCTCAAAGAGGAAAGACCAGCTCTTTCAAGTCTATATCAATTATTTTCTTATTTACTAATCTGATTTTAAAACATTACCCAAATCTTACTTAAAAGGCACAAAACTGAGCTTCTCTTTAGGATGTCCACAGGCTGAACTTCAGAGCACTCATGAGGGGCGGAGGGGGGCTTGCCTTAAATGCCAACACCCGGATTTCGGGTACTGGCTGTGTCAGGCTTTGAGGAGGGTTTAAAATCCACTTTCTTCAGGGCCACAGGTGGTACTTGGTTCACCGTTAGCGCAGCGCTTTCACCTCATGTAGCAGCCCACCCCGGTCCCGGAGCTGCCCGGTTTTGCCCCTGTCGGGGCCCAGGGATGCGGAGACGGAACGAGGGAGGCGCCGGGGCTCGTTACCCGGCCCCTGCGGCGAGGGGGCAGCCGGCGCTGCGTGATGGCGGCGCCCGGGCACGGCGCTTCCCGCCACAGGGGGTCGCGGCCGCCGCGCGCCAGCCCCGCGGCCGTTGGGCCGTAGCAAAGGGCCGGCAGCGCTCAAAGTGCGGGGTGAGCAGGGGGGATAAGGTAAAGCTGGGCTTCCTCCTGTGTCTCCTCCAGTTTTAACTCAGCGCAGAAGCTGTCGAAGGCTGTGTGTGAGTGAACTGATGGTTCCCCCCCGCGGAGATAACGAGTTCTTCCTATTAACAAATGAGAGGTGGATCAGTTAGATCTAAAGGAGTCAGACATGTCCACACTGAAGTCACAACAGTGACTGCGCTTGGTGGAGCCTCTCAGCTTGCAGCCTGTTTTGTGTTTTGCTATCATAAATACGTGACTACTGGTTTAAAAATAGCAGACACATCCATAGTAACGGTGGCAGAATAAACAGGCTCATTGTTTCCTTCCTGAGCATTTGACTTCTGCCTGGTGAATAAAAATGCAGGTAGTGTTTGATCCCCAAGCCACTGTAAATCCACGTACATGCTTCAGTACTAGAGCTGCTCTTGTGGAAAGGGTGCTAACTGCTAAATATATTTTTATCTCCTCAGTGCAGGTGGATCCTTGTGTAAGCAAGCAAGCGTAACCTGTGTAATGAGAACCTATGTTTCCATCCATGTATGTCGTTGCAGATTAGGTACTGATGCATTTTTAGATATTCAAGTTAGGATTAACTACACCAATCAATACCCATTGTTGTTACTGAAGGTGCACTAGCATAGTTATGCTGATGCCAATATCCTAAAATGAAAAAGTCCTACTTTTTCACACATTCACATGTTTGCTAATAAATCATTGCTTGGAAGATCATTCTAATGCTAGGCAGAAATCAAAGTAACACAATGAAAACAACTCTCATTCAGTAATGTGTAGAAAAACCTTGCTTTCCTTAGTAGCTTGTGAACTCTAAATGTTGTCCTTGAAGGATTGTTTCAGTGTAGATGATCACTTCAGTCAATCCATGACCTGACTTCAGCACAAGCTGATTGTCACCTCTCCTATGAGGACAGGCTGAGAGAGTTGGGGCTGTTCAGCCTGGAGAAGAGGAGGCTCTGAGGAGACCTGCTAGCGGCCTTCCAGTACCTCAAGGTACCTACAGGAAAGATGGGGAGAAACTCTTTAGCAGGGACTGTTGTGAGAGGACAAGGGGTCATGGCTTTAAAATAGAGGGAGGCAGACTCAGACTGGATATAAGGAAAGAAATTTTTACCATGAGGGTGGTGGAACACTGGCACAGGTTGCCCAGAGAGGTGGTGGATGCCCCATCCCTGGAAACATTCAAGGCCAGGTTGGACGAGGCTCTGAGCAACCTGATCTGCTTGGAGATGTCCCTGCTCCTTGCAGGGGGGTTAGACTAGATGACCCTTAAAGGTCCCTTCCAACCCTAACCATTCTAGAATTCTATGATCTGTACCCCTGCTTTGCTGTTTAAGTTGCCATACTTAAGTGATACAGTGGGGTGAGATGAAAATTAGACAGATTAAGCTCAAACTGTCCCAACAGAATATCTAAAATGGTATAAAGTGCCTTATCTGTCATGAGCTTATCTTTTTGTTCCCTCCAAAAGAGGGAACAGTTATAATTATTGACTTTTTCAGATAAGTCTAAGCTTATGATATAAAATTACATATAAAATTAAATTCTATTTGTTGAAAATTAAAGTGAAAGGTCAAGAGGTTCCTATGTATTATTGTAACAAACCTTTTCAATTCAGGGTAAGACAGATATTTAAGATAGCTTCAGTACACCTCACCTGCAGGTTTCATTCCTTCTAAAAAGGATTATTGTGCTAGCTATTCCAAGGGAGATCTGCAATTGAGTAGAATGAATAAAAATACAAGAAAATAGTAGTTGATAGTATTTTTTCCTTAATTTAGTTATACAATGGTCATTCAAAGGTATGGCAGCAAGGGAAAAGAAGTCTCTGGAAATCAGAAAAGTAATTTATGTTGCTTTTATCATAGAATTTCTTTGAAATAAAATCTTTGTACGTGTTTAGGAGAGAGGTTTGCCCCTAACATATTGTCTTGGAGCAGGTTTAGAAAAACAAGCCATTCCTGTCTCCTTACGAATGAATTTTGTAAGAATAGTCTGGTGAGATTAAAAATAGCTGCACTGATACCTTTTGAGTGCTTCTGAACCACAGAACTCTATTTTAGGGAAACAAAAGCTGTCAGGGAGATATCCTTTCTTTGGACAGGGTCCACACAGCAGTCTGCATAACCAACACATCCTAAAACAGGTTGAACTGGTGAAAGTTTAAAAGAAACAGATAATAACAGCTTCATTTATTAGGTCTTGATATGGAAAAAATAGTCTAGCATCTGCTTTCTGTGCCAGACAGGAATGTTGACAATAAGCAGCCCTAAAATCACAGATAACTGTCATAGCTGTATAAATGTTTCAGTCATAATTCTGTATTAGGATAGCTTTACAGAAGATAAATAATCCAAAAAAAAGGTTATTAATCCAATATATATAAAATATCAGTGGATACGAATATGTCTCAAAATTGAGATAAAGTGGAAAAATGAGTGGTAAGTGTGCCTCCTTTTTCTTTTTCACCATGGATAATAATCTGAACTTGATTTTATATTCATTACGGTTTATTTAACAAACATAAAAATATCCTACATCATTTCCATTGTTTTGCTTGGAAGTACAGATTGTGGGACCCAAATATATGAACCTAGGACATAGGTGAAAGTAATTTAACCTTCAGTGACTTGATATCTGTCATTTGCTTGATATCTGTCATAATGCTAATAATTGCCCCAGTAATCCAGATCTACTCCAGGAAAGTATGACCAGAAAAAGACAAATTACTAATATAACTCTAAAATACAGTTTTGTTGTTTACTGCTGCTTTTCATATACCAAACCCAGAAGAAATGGAGGAAAATCCAAGTTTTTCTTCTGCTTTGTTGGTCAGTTCATTTATATGTTGCCTTAAAAAACCCCAAGTATAGTAGATTTTGATCATTGGAAAGTCCTCAAAAATTTCTACCTGGAAACAGGACTTGTTCTTCCTCACAGTTGTAAGGAGGGCTAACAGTACTACCTGTTTACAAAGCATGATATTTCCTTTTATGCTTTTTTGTTTCCTACAGCACTCAAAACTTTAACAATTTAGACAATTTGTTAGGTTACAAGTCTAGTTTAGATGAACTTATTTATTTTGAATATCAGATTAAATGGTTAAGCCATTTCTAGCAAGGAATGTAGGGAAGAGCTGCTGGTGGGAGCTATCACAGAACAGCAGAACTAAGACTGGAAATCTTTTCTGTTCTTTCTATAGCTCTCTTCAGCACTCCACCAAAAATAATTTTATTTAAATGCAAAAGGAGCAAGAGTGGAATGAGGCTGAGGGATGAATGAAGATGACAGAGAGCTTGGTAAGAACAGGAGAGAGGAAGATGACAATGACTGGAAGCAGGAAGGGAACAGAGACTGGTCGAGCAGGAGGGAGACTGGGGAAGAGCATAGGTCTGAACTGTTTGGGCAAAGAGGCTGGAAGATGATGATGGTCAGAAAGGCGACAGGAACGTATTAAAAAAATGCTAAGGGAAACAGATGGAGACATCTCACGAGAAACTGAGGTGTAGAACTGAGCCTGACTGGCTGAAGAGAGTGTGGGCCAAGAAACTATGAGAAAACAGTGAGAAATACAAGCAGGGAGACAGGTAAAAAGGGACGAAGAGAGCACTTTGATACCCAGAGCACTGCGGATAGACTGGCACTCACTGGAGTTAATAAGAGAAACTGAAAAGGCCAAAAAGAGTGGAAGGAATGGAAATACAGAACTAGAGTTTTCGTACACTTGAAGGAAGCAACTCTTTAGAGTTTTACTGGTGGTGTTCCTGCCACCGTTTGTTCCTTTTTATGTATGGCTATTTTGGGAGGAGGGGATTTCTATTTCTATGTAGGTTCCTAAACCACGTTTATCACTATAGTAACTGCTGCAAATAGAAGCAGGACTGTTTGCCCCTGGCTGTTGTATAAATAATTATTTGTTGGACTAACGCTGTAAAACAAAATTAGTCAATGCTAGAACTACTATGCTGCAGAAATTTCCAAACATTGTACACAAGTAAACATAAAATTAAGTTATAACTTACAGTTATATTGAGCACATATAAACAGAAAATTCACTTACAATTTTACTAACCTGGGTATAAACGTTGAGCTGATTTTTATCATATCTGAGCACAGACTCTGCCTCACCTCAGAGGCAGCATCTTCTGACTTTCATCCATTTGGTAATCAAGGGGCCTGGGATATAAATATTGCTTTGTGAGAAGCTTAGCTTCTATTTTCTGTTTATTTCTGAATTCAGTGGGAACAGGAGCCTGTGCCTGACACGGGGCAAGAAACTGGTTTGTTCCCATTCTAGGCAACTGCTTCCTCATTAACAATACACTAAGTGAAAACCAAAAGCCCTCCTCTGGCATAAGCAGCATGATTCTAAAAATATCTTCAGTATCTTTGCAACATAAAGGTTCCTAAGAAGGCTTAGAATCATAGCCACATTTTTCCATCCACTCTGATCACTAAGATAGAACTTTAGTTGGAATAAAAATTCTTCTTGATTTACATTTACTAGCAATTTAGCTTTTGAATGCCCAGATGAAATTTTATCTTACAAACTCTGCTATCCTGAAAGTGTCAAAGTAGGAGGGTAAGGATTATGTGAATCTAGTAATCAGGGTGTAGGAAATTTTCACAATGGTTTCTTAAAGTAATGAACCTGTTCCTTCAATGGACATCTTCAAAGTTTTTTTCCAGAGATACGTTTAATAATTATCACTTAATAAGTACCATTGTGGTGACACTCACTGATGTTAAAACCTTTAACCTTTAAAATGTGGACCCACTCATATTAGAAACTGACACTGCATTCACAAACAAAACAAAGGCATTTCTTTTTGGAACATCACAATGAAGATCTGTGATCTAGAAGACATAAATTAGTAACCTTGGTTCCACTTTGAAAACTGCCAATAAGACTAGTCACAAACCCCAGTGTTTGCAGAGAACACCCAATGGTCATTTTGAAAAGCAACTTCCACAAACAAGGAATTGTAGCAGAAAAAGAAACTTGTTCAGGATAAGCAAATACTTTAAGTTTTAAGGCAAGTTCACGAAACTTTATCACAGTTGTTTAAGTGCCTTGGAAATATAAGAGTTAAATTAAAAAGGTTGTCATCTTGAAAGACTTAAAAACTAAGACACAGGCTCCTCCTAGTGGTAAATATGGAAGGATTATTTATTTTGTTTTAAGAATCTTCTAGCATTATTTATTATTACCAATTATTCTCAGTTAGTCTTACATTTGGTTTTGGAAGGTTTAGAAGCCTCTAAGTTCTTACTGCTGTTAAGGAATTCTTATCTGAAGATCAAAGTAAGTGGGATATGACAAAACAAATGCAAATCACTGTAATTATTTTTTTTTCCCTCAAAGTAAAGTTTACGTACCTATCACTGTTTAAGAGTGATGAAGTGAGGGTGGAAGGGATGGAAGACTGCATTCCAAAAGACTTATGCTTTTATACTCATTTCAAATCCAACCTCCAGATATGCATTTGGCATCCAGAGAATAGCCCTGTGTATTCAGTAGTGGAAACACTCCATGGTGTGCCTTTGTCTCCGATGAATATGCTACATTCCCACAGTTAGCAGAACACAGAACACGTGCCAAGTCACCATCATCAAGTACAAGAAAGATTCTGTACATTTCAAAAATTTCTTCAATTTTGAAGCCAAGTCAGTTGCTCTGAACTAAGGAGCAGAAAGCCCAGTATCTGATTCTTCCCTGCCATTGAACATCAAGCGCTATAACTATTTAGCCACACCTGTTCTTTAAAAAAAAAAAAAAGGGACAGAGGGTCATTTTTATTTTCAGGCCCTTTAAAAGTCTTGTTCTGGACTGAAGTTTCTCAGCAGTCTAGAGCGAGCAGCACTTTATGTAATTTATGATTTTAAGTCACAGAAAAACATACTTGCAAAAATACAGCTTCTACGGGCAGAAGAAAAAAAAAAAGGAGCTATATTTAATTATTTTAAACTCTCATCTTCCCCTTAAAATTTTAAGTTAGCTGGTTTGAATATGTTAATAGGCAATTTAAACTGCTAACATAATAATTTACAATTTAAAAATTAATATTGTCTACTTGAGTGGGACTCAGTATTGCAATAAACGGAAAATCTATTGTAGACCCAAGTGTTTTCAGTCTTAACTGTATTTGTAATATAGTAGTATCATGAATACTACAATTGCTAAACATTCAGATATTGCTGTAAGAAAATTCACATTTTCAGAAGACAAAAGAAAGAAAATAAATTAATTACAAAACAGGCTAATTTCAGCATTTGCCAATTTCAGGTTTGCCTTTACATTACAAAAGGATGAAAAATGTTTTATTTTTTGCTTCTACTTGCATGTGTGCAAAAAAAAATTCAGAATTTCAGATGTCTGTTTTCCCTATTGATGTTTTTCAGACAGTTGGGTTTTTTTTAAAACAAATTACATGAAGAAAAAAACAAAAATCAGTTTCAACTGCTTATGTGGAAAGAAATGTAGATTTTCCATTGATAGTCTTCTCTTTTTCATTATTTCATATATATGTATGATGTATTTTGTATATAGCTACACTAATTTCAGAATAAATTGCATCAATAGAAAAGCACAGGAGGATGAAAACCAGTTGCTGGTTGAATGACATTTTATTTCCACATTCAGACAGCTGTACAGTTTCTATAAATAGATGTAGTACTATAATATTTACATCATTTCCTCACCTATTACTAGTGTATTTCATTCAAAACGGTAGACACCCTGACCAATCCAAAACCAGGGTTATTTCTGGGTGCATTTACTCAGAATTCTATGTCAAAACATACAATACATCAGTTTGCATCAGAGCATTTTTTTCCCAGTATTTTACATGTAACTTTATTTTCTCTAGACAGTCTCTCCTCCTAGCATCCTAAGAGCTTTCCAGACAACTGCAGTACAGTTCAAGAACAAAAACAGGATGCAAAAAACATTCATATTCGGCCTACTTAAATAAGGAATGTGATGAATTGTTTGAGCTGTGGGAATTTCATTATACGTTAGCACAGTATTTGCAAGATTACTTGATATATAAGTACAGATTGGAAAAAAGCAATAGCTTAAAAAATTTGAGGACAGCATAATCCTTTGGGCTTCTGAACATGTTCTACAGATTGCTATAGAAATATCCTGTATATAGTTACAGACCCAAAAAGACATGGATCTGCTGTGTGCTTCTGCCCAAAATGTTTCCAAGTTCTACATTTCCTTATTCATGTTCTAATCTCTGTAATTAACTGCTTTAAGTAGTGCTCCTATGTATCTGTTAACTCTACTGCTGGGGTATCTACAAAAGTTACCTGAACTCCCATTTGAAAATCCACACAATCCATGAGGCATCAGGGTTTTTTCACAATATACTGTGAAGTTTCTCTCTCTACTTCTTTTCCCACTTGAGAAGCAGTTGTCTCCCCAGATGGACCAATTTAATAGCCAAACTTCAACTGTCACATGATATTTTAAGACTATGGTAGCTAAACTGTTCATCTCTGTCAAAAGGGTCTGAAGAACTAGGTGACAAGAACACCATATTAATGGGTAAAAATGAACAACACAGAAGGAAAACAATAAAAACACTACATTTAAACAACGTGCAGGACCAGACTGCTTCCACTGTGCACATACCAGAGAATTTGAAAGCAGAAGCCTGCAGTTGCAAAGTGATAAATCTGTAACAAGTACCACCAGAAACAAAAAAAAAACAACACAACTGAACTCAAGCTGTTAGTCATCTTAAGAAAAAAAGGAATTCCAAAGGAATGGCCAGAGTAGGTCACTCACAGCTGGATGCTGATGCTCAAAACTGTCTGATTAACAGCTCATATAAAAACTCCATTAAGGATGAATTCAGGAGACTGAGCAGTGAAGTCTTAAGTTTTTCTATGGGAAAGACTTGCAGGGTCATACACGAATAATCAAGTTCTCAAAGAAGACAGTAAAGTGAGCTCCAGTAACTGCAGTAAAAATGGGAGTACTGCACATCAACGTGCAAAGGGTAGGTATTTCCCAATATTGTGATCAACTGGAAACTGGTCGAGGTGGTTTGCTTTTGTTTTCGGCCTCTTTTCCACGAATGGCAGCCACATAAGAGAAGAGACACAGCACGGAGTAGCAGATCTCATGAGCCTATAAGAATTTAGAAAAGGAGATAATGAAATTCAGATGATTTAGTATTTTACAAAATCCACGGCACATTTTGTATTTTGCTGCATGGGATAACTACTCTGGCTACAGACAAAATGAGGGAAAAGTGTCCCATACAACCTCATAACTGAGATAGCTAGAGAAGAAAAAGCCTTATAACAAATAAAAAACCTCCTGTGGGATAAAAACATTAGTTGCTTAATAGTATGATTCTAATAATTTTTTAAGGTCAGTATGCTAAGCTAAAAAGTTGGCCAGCTGGCTTTAAAAAGAAAAAACATCCTACGTATTTGCTTTTGGTCTGTTGTATGAAGTTACAAGAAATTTTCTGGGAGGGGCTGAAAGAGCTAAAAAGACTAAAACCAAACATCCAGTACTGTACCTTGACTATTCAGATGGTGGGATTCTTCCTTATTCACAGCTATCTTTTTATGCTTAAAAGTATAAGGACTGGTAATCCTTGCAATTTTTAACCAACACTAGTGAATCTATGGATAATATAAGCTCTTTTTTTTTCTTTTTTTCTTCTTCTTTTTTTTTTAATTAAAAAAACCCCACAACCCAGCATTGCATGTTTCATATAAAGAACACCAAGTAATTTTGTCACTACCTTAAAGGAGATGGTTCACATAGCATTAGCAAGATTTACAGCTATTCCTTTTACTGATTAAATGTGCTGTTATTTAACAGAAAATCCTCTTTTAGCATGAGACTGGCAGCACAATTCAGTGAAGGTAAGACTTAGACTTAGTTTGTATCCTAGTTCTAATACCAGCTGTTCTGATGATCTTAAAAGTTCTTGTCTTGTAAATTGACATTTCTAATCTTGTACAGGTAATAAACATAACAACAGGTTTTGTTATATTTCGGTACAAGCTAAAAACACTTACGTAAAATATAATTAATTTTTATTAAACTGGCTTTTCTTATTAAGAGATATAGCCATCTGTTTCTTAAATGACACATATTCTAAGCATTTTGTTTCTAAAACATTTCTAGCTTCTTCAAGTAATTTTTCTCTCTCTCCTCTTGATGGACTGCGAGTTTCCACGCCATCACCAAATGTACAACACTGCACTTCAGACATAAAATAACTGAAGAAATTTCTGTTCTGATGATAATCATTGGCTTCTATTTCTTCCCCATAAGCACATATAAGCCTGATCATTGAACTATTATGTGTAAAAGTGCTAAGTATCATTATCGACTGGTATTCAAAAAACATTACAAAAGCTGAACACTAAACCACAGCAATAACTCACCTATGTGGCAGGAATCAATACTTAACACTGTTCTCTTGCATCTCACTGCTCACTTTCATGAGGAAATGGGAATTTTTCATAAACTCAGTTAGCAATCATTTTATGCCCAGGAACTAATCTCCCTTTCCATCTGTTCTGTGGATTAAGGATTTTCTGCACTGTCTTAAATTTAACAGTTCCACTAGCTCTTATTGTGCTAAAGTTCATGCCAAAGCAGCTACCTTGCATCTTTATCTATCTTAACAAAAGAGACCATGCTTTCTGCACTACTTGTGAGTTCCTCTAGTTTCACAGAAACAACAATCACCAAGTTTTGTTGTCTTCCCTTAAGGAAAACTATCATAAAGGAGCAGCTGGTGTTTCACTGCAGTATTAGCATTGCAAATCCTGCAATCTCAATGTAATTCTTTTTGCCACGTGAAAATGTAAAGATATATCCTCTAAAGAACGACCAGAAGGCATCACAGTTGACTCACCATTGGCGTCTTGTACTTGTGGCTCACCACTTCTTTAGTTTCAGGAACTAAAACCGGACGGGCAAGAGACAAAACAAAAAGTTCAAAAAACGAGAGGAAAAGGGGAAAGAAATAGCACAATGTTCCCATAGGAAAGGGAAGGGATGCACACAGACAGCAGGTGCAGGTACAGGACACCTCACTATCCCTCGCTCCTAGATACTCTTCCTTCCCTTCATTTACATTACCTATGTCCTTGAAGATACTGGTAACGTCATAATAAATTACTCAGATTGGCAAAAATATTTCATGGCCTCTGTTTGGAAAACCACAGTAGATATTTGATGGCTCTTAGCGACTCTGGCTTTTCTCATACTACTTATCCCTGCTAAACAGCAAAATTAGTTACAAAATATGCTTAACGACAAAATAGGCCCAATGTCTACTACGATAAAACATAAATCAAGAATTCCATAGGAATTTGTCAGTATGCAATTCCCAAAGATTTTCTCCTTTAGATGTTTGAATCCTTCTCTAATGAAAAACAGATCTCAAAAGAACTGTTGCACACACTGTAGTAAGTTAGTGAAATCCAGGGGGGGAAAAAAAAAAAAAGGGAGTTGAGGGAGAAAATTTTCTACACTGGAAGACTGTTTTCCAGTTCTATTTCAAGAGTTTCTCAAGACATTCTTTCTCCTGTCTAGAATGTGTGTGATGGTATTTACTTGATATACTCACTGAAAACGTTAACTGCTTTTGAAAAAGTTGCCTTAAAATAAAATACTTATTTTAGTTGCATATATTCTTAAAATACCAAGCTTGCTGATTTCTAGAAGACTATATATATAAAGAGGATTAGAGCACTGATAAAAAAAAAAAATCTAATATCCAGAAAATTTCATTTTGCTCCCTTGCACTGCCTCAAACTAACAGAAAGGAAACAGGGATAATATAGCTAAAGAAAATTTGGCTTTTGTTCTCATTGTGGAATGCATAAAAAAGCAAGCTGTAGCCATCCCATTAGTGTGCATTGCATCTGAACTGTGCCTTTGACCCACATTTGGTCTACAAATATTGTTGTGAACAGATACCGTGAGAAATCACCAGGAGAGAACAAAGACCACACTAAGAACATGCAAATGGCAAATTTAAAATGTTAAGATCAGTCAAATACCAAGATCAATTTTGAATACTTCCTTTCCAGAACAGCTGAAATTTGCCATGAAATTTCTGTGTCACAACAAAAAGATTTAGAAGCAGCAATACAGAAATAATGCAAAACCAAGTCATACTAGGTTCAGAGAGGAAGGGTAAATGTTTTATTACAGGTAGTACTAGTGACAAGAAAAGAAACAGAGGTAGATGAGTTCAGTATGAATAACTAGGAAAAGTCCACAACAAAACCTATCCATGCAGATGTCATCTTTTCAACTATGATATGACACGGCTAAACGCTGGAGAGCGAGACGGATCACACTCTAAGGGGCCACAAGTAGGCAGTGCAGACTGGGTTTGAGAAAGTACTCTAAATATAAACCAGTGCCTACGGATTCTTGGATATCATGATGCTGTCATTCTTGAAAAAAAAATCTACTGAAAAATATAGAATATGATTTTTAAAAGTAATGTCATATTTTTGTTTAATTTTTCAAATCTCTCTTTTCTTGGAGTTGGCAGTTACATTACGGTCTGAGAAACAGGGGAAGTGCACACCCAGGCTGCACTGCCCCAGTGATACCAGTGACTAGAGTCACTGGTGACTAGAGTTGGGGAGATAAGGAGGTGCACATCCAAGCTACCTTACCCGTTGGCACCAGATGTTCCAAATTAACTCCATGTCCCCAGGGGATAAGGGTGGGAGTGAGGCTAGTGCACAGCCAAAGAGGGTAGGGCTTTTACAGCTGTTTAAGTCTCACTGCCCACGGGATAACATACACCTGTTCATGTAGTATTCAAAAAGCAGGAAAGGAAAGCTGAAAGGATCTTGTGCCACAAGGGAAGGAGAGAAGGGAAGCTGTAAAGTCCTGTATCACAATTGAGAATAGGAAGAGAAGGAACAGGAGAGCACCTATGCAAGGTACTGTCTCCCCACTTCACAGTCAGTAAGGTGCCTTGTCTTTAAGTAAAGTACTCCTTCACAGTCTTTCCAATGGGGAAAATTCTCCTGAGAAGACTGAGTTAGGGAGAGTAAAGAGAGTGGGTTTGGATTTCCACTCAGAGAAGTCAAAGCACTACCACTGCAGAATACAAAGAAAAAGAAAAAGAAAAAAAAAGAAAGGAAAAGAGACCCAAGCCTCAAATTAAGAGATTAGCAGAAGCACTTTTCTTCTAACATTAAAATTTATTCCTGATGCTGTTGAACTAAGTGGATGAAGGGAGCAAATTATTGAGCACCATCCTGCAGCCCTTGGTCCTGTGAATGAAAAGATGGCGCTAGCATAGAATGAGTTTAGGGGACATCACTTTACCTGCTGGAGAATGAAGGTTTTCATAGCAGCGGCGGTGAAGGGGCCACAAGAAAGTAAAGCACAAGTACACAGCAGTAACTCAAATTCCAGAGGAAAGAGCCTTACAGTTCCTCACTTACTTAAATCTCCACTTCCATTTCTGGGCAACAATTCCTGAACTTCTGCTTGCATCCTGCTCTGAAATCACAATTCCAACTTTCATGCTGCCATCTAAACCCAGCATTAAGACAAACACATCTTTAATTTCCTGCTGCAATAGCACTATATCACTAAACTTGGAGCTCTCATGCTTGACAAAATCAAATAAACAAAACTTGCACTGAAGTATTTCCCATCAGAATGGAGTACGCACGCTTACCACTCCTTGCCTTTCTAAGAGGAGACAGTACTTCAGTACACTCCCTCTATAAGGAATCTGATTGCAAGGTTCATAATGTTTAACGTAGCTAAATAACTTCATTCTTAAGAAGTCCATGCAAGGTTTTGGTGAATGCTATTAGTTTACTATAAACAAATTAATATGTTAATTTCTCTTGAACAGGAGAGACTTCTCATCTTCATAACAATTTGAACAGCAGCTCGGAGTCTCTCATCTCCACACAAGAAGGAAGGTTAGCTCCCCTGCAACATCTTTCTTCCTTTCTTCTTTCTCTTTATTAGCTGGATGGGCAAATTGTAAATCTCATTTGGTACACTTTAATTGGTTCTTGTCTGTGACCTCTATTTTGGGAGGAGGGTATTTTTAATTTAATTGGTTTAATTTCTCAGTTTTTGCTTGTAGTGTCCAACTCCCAGTTTATTTTAATTACTTCTTAAAACTACCCTTCCTTTCATAAGTTCCACATCACAATTCTAGCTTTTGCAATATGCCCTTGATTACAAAATTTTCTGTTAAAAAAAGAAGTTATTTTCCTTAGAGTTATTACAGTCATTATTTAAGGGCTAAATGCTGTATTACAGAGTCATCAATAGTAGCAGAGTGGAAATAACTAAGTTAAACACTATCTTTCTTCTTGTGCAATATAAACAAACTATTAAAATAAATACTACGAGTTAAAACCTCTCAAAAATGATCCAAAATTCATTTCTGAACCAAGTAATTTCTTTTAAGTTAAAGATTTCAGAAGATGAAGCCATTCTTTAAGGTAGTTTTATGGTTTCTGAACTCTCATCTTTGTAAAACTCATCAGTAATCTTTTACAGTCTTAAGCAATTTCTGTAAGTAGAAAAATGAATCATACTCACAAGGGTAAAAACATGGGATCAAAGGAATATATAACCATAAAGTGCAGACAACTTCTGAACATCTAAACTATTAGAAATTTTTCAGGGTTTAAATACACTGATCTGATTATGAACAACATTTTCAGAAAATGGAGAAAAAAAAATTGTTCACAAATTCAAATCCTAAACTTCTGGGAGATTAATTTTTGGCAAACAACAAGCAAACTGCAGTAGTCATAAGGGCTTTATCATTTTAATACCTTATAACTTGTATCACTGAAAGGAGACAACACATTATTATGGACAAAGACATTAATTTCAGCAATCTCATATTAATTGTTTTTTATATTCTAGGAGAGAATTGCTCAGCCAGATCATTCTATTCACAGCACCAAAGAACAATGAGAGTCTTGGTAAAGGGAGCTGCTGATTTAGATTAACAGCCAAAGTATGGATGCTGATCTACTATGAAAAGAATGTTGTAAATTTTATGTTCCTCTTAAATGTTTCATACATACACTTACGACCTAGACAAATGTCTCACAGACGGGTGAAAGAATAAACCAATATGAGTTTAGGGACTATTTCAAGAGAAATATGTAGATCACACTTCTGGAGAGCTGCATCTGAAGTCACTCTTTTTTTTCAGACACTAGTTAAGTATAGTGTGACTGACACTAACACTGAATAGTAACCTAGCACTTTCCCAAAACTAGAGTGTAGGCAAACTATATAATAGCAATAACTGACCAAAATAGCACAAATTCCCTATTCTCCTTAACCTTTACTTTTCCACTCTTTACCAGTGATGCTCTGAAACAAAAACCACAGGATAAATAAAGTGCGACCTGACAAAACATCTTCTGCTCCATTCAATAAAAATGAAATTCCACATAGAGCAAGGAGGAAACTTTGCAATTAACAGCAAATTTTTGTAATGAAAGCATCAACTCTAAGTCCTGCTTAAACATGTGGTTTCTCAAATGAAGAGGAACATACCAAGCAAAACTCCTGCACACATCCAAGTTTAAGTGTTGTTTTGTTTGCTTCAGAAGACTCAAAACATCACCTTTGTCTAACAAAAAGCACCTAGGCCACAAATCTTAAGATGATGAAAACTGATGTGTAAATTTTTATGCTAAGTCACCCATCTCTCAGTTAGGCAACTTCTCACGTGCAATCTACGCTTTTCTCCCATCTTTGAAACTGCAGTGCAACTCTGAATCTGAAGACTGGAAATTTGAGTTACTGTCATGTGAGTACAGACCTAATATCAAAATAATGTAATTACCAAATTCCTCCAGGACAAAGACTCCTCGCACAGTATTGCACTTTTTAATGTGATTCAGCTCTATGAAAACCTACAAAAACAGGAGGAAAAGCAACACAAAATTAGTCAGGTTTTTTTTTTTTTTAAACTAAAAATCAAAATGAAACAAAAACATCATCACAGCAGATACAACCTGAACTGTTGTAGCATACACTACCAGTTTATTTACAGTTTAATAGATAAATAAAGGGTGAAATAAATATTTGAAAGACAAACTTGCCACAATGCTAGAAATCAACAAATAACTTAAAAGTGCTAAGAAGCGAAGACAGCAGAAGATGAAGTACCTTCCGCTCCTTGCAGGAGGAGAAAGCATGGAAGAGAAACGAAGGAGTTAGTAACTCTGACATATCCAACATTGCTACCCCTTCAGGCACTCAAATGAGTTATTGCAAAAAGAATACCAACACACCTGAAATACAACAGAAGAGGGGGACGAGACAACAGCTGGCTCCCAAATTTGGCATGATTTATAGCTTCTGATCCATCCCAGTTAGTTTCTGCCCCTCCATGCATCCTCCTCCAGCACAGAGGGCAGGTAAGGGGCACTATACTTCCCACCCTGACACTGATCCTCCTAACCTGTCCAGTAGTTGAATTTAATGCAGTGAGGAACCACCAATCATCCTTCTCCCTGAGAGCCTTGCCGTTAAAGATTTTACTGAAGTTTGTGATACATAATCTGCATACTTACTCTTGGAGCTGTCTCCTTTAACAGTCAGTATCAGTTTTCCACTTTAAGCAGGATGGGAGAGTTCAGACTCTTCTCTATTTTTTTACTCACTTCACATATGGCTGCTGCCAGCTGAGCAGTCACTTAAAAATGAAACTGCTTTAAACCCATGTTTTTACATACATGAATCCCAAAAGACAAAACAGTTGAACTACATTACTTTTTTTTGGTCCAGAACCAAGATGCCAAGATTGCATGAATAAAAAAGTTCTCTGAGTATAAGGAGTTTGTTCGATATCCAATCTATTTCAAGATACAAAACAGTCCCTTCTTATACGCACATCTCCAAGAGAGTCAGTCAGTACACAGACATAAGAATCTGTAGAAAGTGCTATAGGAATCAATTCCATATTCCGGTTTCTAATATACTTGCTTTTTTCAAGGCAAGAGAAACACTAAGAGTAACGTTGCCCTAATATTCAGAGTAAGTCTATGTCCGGTACCTTGCAGACCCTTGCAAGATTATATTAAAATATCCTGGATTGATACTTTCAGTGCCTATACCCTTATGACACTGTGATTTCGGGACCTTTTTAAAAAAACGTTACTAGAGAAACTTCATTGTCTTGGAAAGAAGGAAAGGAAATCTCTGCAACCCTTCTGAATCCAATACTAGCAACACCCATGTAATCATAGATGATATGCTACCCAAGAAAGGCATAGGAAGTCAACACCAGAAACGGTCGTGGTTTTTTTAAGAAACAGGCTTATCTGTATCAACAGAGATCAGTAAATGCACCGTACATCTGAGAGAAGCCACGTTGATTTTCACGTCAAAGGGGTTTTATTATTATTTTTATTAGCAGAGAACTAACAAATAGACCCAGGATATTTTTCACTCAATACAAAAAGCTAAACTTTCACTTAATCAGAAAATCTGAAGCTTGCTTTCTGCTTACATTCAAGCACTCAAGGAAAGGAGATTTAATCACCTCTTTTTTGTTTGCCTGTTTTTGCCCATATTCTATGTCATTGAGATAGCTAAAAATATTTTATTTTTTGAGGATCAGTTACAGAGTAAACAAGTCAATAACAGAACACTTTATTGCACTTAGTTTCCTTTTTCTGTAGTATTTTCCATGAAAAGTTTTTGCTACAAGTCTAAAGTACAAAATTCAGAAAGTCAATAGAAAGGCTCAGGCAAAGCATTTGTTGTTTTATCTGGTAACAGTAAAGATGCCTAAAAGACTTGACTGCCTCAGGTGCGCATGATCTGCGTATAATGTTAAGGAGTGCTGCATTTCCACACGAGTTATGAGTGAGATGAGAATTTATCGAGTTTGTCACAATTACAATAAGTTATCAATTTTCAGAAGACATACGAGTCTATGGGCAATTTCTTGTTCTATTGTTTAAGTGACAGAGATGCTCTTCTCTCACTCAATCAGAAAACAAGTGTAAAGGAAATAACAGTTACTTACCCTAGGAAAACTGGTTCTTCAAGACAGAGCATTCAGTGTGGATCCTACTGTAGATGGGCATGTGCCTGCTGCATTTTATTAATATAATTCCATCTATTTTTGACACAGATGAATTCATAATGGGGACAGAGTTACTGAGGTAAACAGGATTCCTCCCTGTTTCAAAGGGCTTCCTCTGACCTGCTAGGCACAGATGGACTTGAACATTTTTTATTCTTAAACTGACACACACTGGCAGCATGGTGAGACAATCTGTGAACACTAAAAACACTAAAGACAACTCTTGCGTGTCACTAATAGGTTGGCCCACCGTACATCCAAGACATTTCCTGAGGAATACGCACTGCAAATCAAGAGCCTTCAAAAACAAGTTTCATGAAAACAAGCACTATTCTAACACTGAAGCAGTATGTTTAGTCTTCTCAGTTAGGACAGAATAGACTCCACTTATCTTTTTTTAAAAAAAAAAAAGTGGAAAACTCTCTTCCTATATTCTAAATGAATTATTTCTATGATGTCCAACCAAACAGAGCAACAGAAATCTCTTCTTTTAGTAAGCTGCATTGCTAAAAAGAGTACTTGGAAAGAGGGCCAAGAAAAAAGCCTGTATATGTAGTGAGGAAGGGAAGATGAAGAGAAGCTGTCCATTCTACACAGACCCTCAAATGGCAGACTTTTGCTATCTACCTAG
>WHYT01015203.1:141151-159344 GCA_009806455.1 Tetrax tetrax | reverse complement strand
AAAAAAAAAAAAAAAAAAAAAAAAAGTAATCATTAGTGAACTTTGAAAGCAATTTCTCCTGATTTATTGAAAAAAAAAAAAAAAGCCCATTAGGTGACACTAGAAGCATTTTCAACAAACAAAAGAAAAAAGAAGTATTTTTAATACAGCTGATTGGAGGCAATTTTGGATAAAGTCTTAAGCAACATAGTCTAGTAAATTCAGTTTCAACAACATGACAAGTTTAGTTTCAACAAGTATGACTACAAGTGTTATCACAGTATACAATAACATTCATGCTGGTCCCATACTCATTATGGGATAATGAGGTATCTGGGTTCCAGTAACATTGCAGTAAATTGGTCTGCTTTTTCCCAATCAATTGCAAGATAATTTTGTGTATTTTCTGTGCATAAAACTAAGTTCCAAATGTAAAATGCTTTGAAAAATTAGGTTTCAAAGGGCCCAAGTTGTATCCACCCTGGTGATGATCGTGTTAAAAGCTAGCTAGTTTTATTAACTTCAGTGTTAGCCTACGTTCTTAATAAGCATTATAGGATGTAGAATCATACAATAGCTTGGGTTAGAAGGGACCTTTAAAGGTCATCTAGTCCAAACTCCCTGCAAGAAGCAGGGACATCCCCAACCAGATCAGGTTGCTCAGAGCCCCATCCAACCTGGCCTTGAATGTTTCCAGGGATGGGGCATCCACCGCCTCTCTGGGCAACCTGTGCCAGTGTTCCACCACCCTCACATTGTCAAGTTTTATTCCTCATGGCACCTGACAGTGGAAACAGTTTTGTATAGATTGCTACAAGTCTTATAATGACCTAGAAACCAATGGAAAACTCCTTACTGTCATTGTCAGAATAAAGGTTCCTGCCCACAAAAGTGATGTTACAAAACCATTAGGGTTGCATAGAACTGTGGTACTGAAGTGTTGTGTTTATACATATTTGTATGGCAGTTCTAATTGATAACTGCATAATATTGTAAACGGGGGTCATACAATCACAGTCTTTGTTCTATACGTGTGAAGGCAGTGTTTAATAATGCAATTTAATTATTTTTAATATTTTTAAACTAGTGTTGCAGAGCATTTATAGAAGAATTTTCAGATAATTTTTTCCTCCACTGTAGCTCCCACAGGTACATCACTGATCACTGTTTTACTTACCAGATTGGCAAGTTTGTCTAGAATATCATTTATTTGCTGGCTGTGCACCAATCCAATATGTGATTTTCCCATTAGACGACGCACCTTCTTCCTAATATCATTCTTGTTCACCTAGAAAGCAGATATCAAGACAGTTACATACTCTTCTCTATTCACAGGCAGCAACTCCTATCTCCCAAAATCAACATAACTTGGTTTCCATTGCTGAGACAGCAAAACAAGTTATCTCCAGCTCAGTCATGCTAGGACCTCTTTAGCCCAGCAGTACAACCAGAAGTTGCACATATGCCACTTTTCCCAGCTACTGGGCAAATGGCACTGCACACAACACATTTCCTGCTTATTGTTGCACAACAGAGCAGCAATTCTACTACCCTCCACTTCCAGCTACTGACATCAAAAGCCTCAGTTCTCCATGTTGCCGTTTATGTGATGGGTCTCATCTGCCAGACTAGCTTCTCCACCTCTTCCTCTGCAAAGAGTTGGTTTAGTCAACTGTGGAGCCCTCAACACAAAAAATATTAACACAATCTTTCAGAATCCTCAGTCTTTCATGATCTGTTTCCTGGTCGCTAGGCCAGGGCTCTAAAACATTTCCAGATAGTCCTCAAATAGCAGCAGGTTCCTCCTGAAGAGAAACTACAGGGAAGCTCAGAAGCAAAACATTTCTGCCCCAGGTGCTGTTTCAAAATACTGTTATGAATGTCAGCCATTGATACTAAAGGCTTCAAGATGGTACACTCATGCTTGAACGCTGACTTCAAGCTAGAACGGACATTCTTTTTAATCATATTGCAATTATGACCTTAGTGCTAGGGAGCATACAAAACAAACTCAACCTGCCTCCTTCCTTTGGTAAGAATTCTTTGAACTTGAAAGAAAGCATTGTATTTTTCAATAATCTTTTAGGTAAAAACTACTAGGCCCTGCCATCCCAAAACAAGAAAAGAAATTAAAATATCAAGATGTTTGGAGGATTATGCTTCCCATGACAGCTCAGAATTCACCTCCCTAGTAACAGAAGGCCTTCCAACTTTTCCGTTTCTACTAGAAGCTGCTCTAAGATGAGACACCTTGGTACAGTCTTTAGTCTCTTTAAGCCTTCGCTCTAACTGCTTGAAAAAAATCCTAAATACAAATAATATATACCAAATTCTAAATCCAGCATCTTTTATCCCAAAAGCGATAAATGGTGGGGGATTGGGGGGGAAGTAAGCACATGAATAATGATAAAAACCCTGACATCCCACAACTCCTCTTTTGCCCAGTTCTTCATCCCATCCTCACTCTTAGCATCTCTGAAGATGCACTAAAAGTAACAAGATTTTTATCACAACTCTCAGATCCCCTGTGTTCCCTTTTCATCTATATAACCCATAGGCCTAGAGTGATATAAGTTTCAAAGGCATAATATCCTGTTTGCCTCTTTATCCCTTTCTCCCAGGAAACTGTTTTCTTGGGGATCTGATTATTTTCACCACACCAAAAGACACTCTTCTGCTCCAGAACTAACTCTGTCAACATCTGCCATGAGATAGCCTTTTGAAACCAATATTATTTCATCTCCTCTTTTGCATCCTGTGATGAAAGCTACTGCACTCGCTATTATTACTTCAAGTATTGCAACAATGCATGTCCTAATGGCCAAATCCCACAGTCTTCTGAAATAAACTCATTCCAAATATACTCAAATCCCATCTGAAAACTTACCTTCACATTGCATTTATGTCAGAAAAAATCAATACCTTCTTTCTCTCTCACAACTCACTCTCACACCCACCCCCTGCCTAAAAATAACCACTAAACCCCATATTACATACAGTAACTTCTTCCACTGGTTGGGTATCAGACACTCTTTATCTGTGGAATGATGTCTCACATCCAAGTTACGAAACTATCACCTGCGTACAGCTATTCTTACTGTCAAGCTGTTGCACTGGACAGCACAGTGCGTCAAGCCTGTTCCAGGTAACACCATGCACCTAAGCTGGTTCTAAACATGACAAATGTTTTAGAAGATTGATTTTCCAGTGAATTTGAGGGAGGATTTGTACTAAGAAATTATTCAGACTATAAGAAAGATAATGCTGTAGGTGGCTACTAGCAATAAGGTGCATACAGACAGCTCACTGAATAAAAAAAAAAAAGGGTTGCTTATTACTAATGGCAACTTTCATGTTAAGTTATTAATATGCATATTCAGTCTGTCCATGTTTGGAATTTGCAACTGTCAGAAAATCAGATTAGAAGACACTCTACTTCATTTATAACCCATACTTTGAAAAATACGAATGTCCTCTAAACTTCCTAGTAGAAATAGTAAATTTCTATTTTAAAGGGCAAAGTATACGTATACCCATGGCACAGAACTGTGTAAACTCAGACAATATATCTCAAAGAAACTCCAGGTACTGAAGCATTTTTTTTCATTAAGATTAGGAGATGTTTTATAACAATTTTATATGTCGCTGTTCCGAGTTCTGTGAAGAGATGTATGGTTTCAAGACAATAACAACAAAATATTTATGCTTAAATCTGAGCAGTGATCTATTAAAAAGAAAAAAGTCACCTTTATCATAAGCATATAAGCGATCATATTATGCAGCAGTGTAGCCAACAAGCGGTCCTCATCATCCTCCAAACGCTTTCGATCATGTTCTCCAAGGGAAAGATACCTGCAACAAGAGCTAGATCTGAAGCAGACTCACAGACATTCTTCATCCAGCTCACTAAAGCACTAGCAGAGGACAGATCACTATTTATAAAGCGTACAGCAAATAAAACCTCCAACAACACTAAGCCAAGTGGACATTTTCCAGTAAAACACTGTGATCACTAATTAAACATTGCCATTAATCATTAACTAGCTGAAGTAAATAACATCTGCTCAGTGGGAAAGTTCTCAGTGGTCCATGAGGCTTATCCATTTCATCTCTGCACTCACAGCTCCATGAGAATTACAACCGCCAGAGGAGGAATATATGACTCAGTACAAGAGCTACCCGCCTGTAGAGCGTAAATGTAGCTGCAAGGCAGAAGTAAACTGATGAAGGAAGTGCACAGGCACCCTCTTTTTCCAGAAAGGTAGGTAGTTTGTGGAAAAAGAAACAGTTTTCAAACTAGCATCCCACAAATGAGTTCTTATTTTGGCTACCAGATCCCACGTTACACGGTAGTATGGGTGTATGTAGGTGGTACAGCTGTAGGTGGCAGACAGAAGAGAGAATGATCAGATATTAACAGAGCTGAGGAGGGGGAAAAAAAAAAAAAAAAAAGTGAGCAGGTAGTGAAGACTGACATCTTAGAAGCAGTCTAGCTTTAGGCAACCATGCAGATATTTCTAGATAGTGGTTCCCTCATGTTTGTTTCTTTTAACTACAAACTGTAAAATAAAAACACCTCTAAGCAATTTGGCATTTTGAGAAGGCTCAAAATGCAGTTTCTGAAGACATAATTCTTTCACTTTATGCAAGCACACTTATATCTTCCTTTATTCCAGAATATAATCATTTTACCACAGAAATCTCTTGCTCTGTTACTGATCTAGCCTATTCCATCTGTTCACACTGTGATTACGCTTACGTTAACCCATTTCTCTGGAAATATCACCTTTCCACAAGAGTTTTTAAAAAAAAAAAAAAAAAGTCACAACTGAAGGCAGTATTTCAGTATCAGGGGACAGTGGCCAGTACAGAGACAAAAGGCTCACTTTGGAACAGTCAGGTATAGTAACAAGGTTTACAAAGTGACAACAGCATGTTCAGCAGAACTAAATTTTTTTTTTTTCTTACTATTTCAGCTTCAGGTGAACCAATGAAGAGGAAAGCGGTCTGTTAAAGAACTTTACCTGTCAATCATCTCCTGAGGTCCCTGGTCCATTCCCATTCCTTCTCTCTCTAACATCACAGCATCCAAAAAAGCATCTTCCCAGAACTGCATCTGGTCCCACAGAGTTGAACGCTCTTTGCCTATGCAATGTATATAAAAATTGAACATTTATTCCATTTATTCCAGTCAAATATGTCAAGATTAATTCCTTCCCACTCCTTGAAAATACCACAAGCCAACACACAATTAATCCATATTAAAAAAAAAAAAATTAACAAAAGGTTACTTTTAAACAAGCAGCAATATCACAACTGAAGAAAAGTATAAAATAGAAGAGAAAACATATCTCTCATTCTAATTCATGGCATAATCTCTTCAAACCCTTACATGAAAGTACCTCTCATCTCTATTCTTTAAGGAGTATATCTTTTTCCATATACTGTTAACACTGCCTAATAGAGACAGGAATATCTCACACAAACACAGATCATGCAAACACACAGAGAAGTGGAAAGATAAGATTATTACTCATAGAGAAGGTTTCCATTGCAGCATCCTCTAACTGGTCCCAGACAGATCCTTTATCCCTACCTGCACCATTCCAAGCAGGTAGGAACGATAGATGGAAAGGATGAAAAACACAGGAAGAGAGCTCTTGATTAACAGCAAGCCAGATAAGTACATTCAAAAAAAATCCAATATACTCCTAATTCAAGGATATAGTCGAAGGCCGTTAGTATTATCAGTTTAGTAGCCCTCTGTTTAATGACTTAAGGATCTTTTCTCAAGATCAGTGATACATTTCAGCACTCCATACATAGGTAAGAAAGTTCCTTCTCCTCTTTCTCTAACAGTTTAAAGAACTCGATTCAAGAACAGCAAGAGACTTGGACAAACAACATTTTATGCAAACTACACCACTCTCACCCATCTCCTCTTACTCTTATTCAGTCTCCCCAGCAAATATTTGGCTTTATTCAGAATGGCCTGACGTGCTCCCCTATTCTACCAATATGGACAATAAGTGGTTAAAAACAGTCTCTGGGAATGTAAAAATTCCAGTCTGCTCCAGACATGACTCCAGCTAAACTTCAGGCTGAAAGATCCCCTCCCATAAAAAAAAATAGCTTACCCAAAAGTCCTTCATAGAGATAGACACGTTGGTTCCCATCCTCTGGGCCTCTCCCTGGAGTACTGCCTTTGCTGTCCTTCACACTCTGCTTCAGGTTGTGAGACTTGGCCTGAAAACAAGATAAGAGGTGTCAGAAAATTTAAGTCTGCACCCTGCAGGGCTGTTTCTTGCAGTTCACTGTTGTACTTAACAGACGCAGTTTGCAAGCTATACTTCATAGATGCTTCTCCCATAACTGTTCACAAAACAAATAAATTACTCTGTTCAAAGAGCAAAGTAATAACAAAGGGAAAACAGAGAGAGACAAATGGAGAAGCTGAAACACTGGGGAAGATAAATGCTTCCCCATAGGAAAACTGAGACAAAACAAAAAATGCAAATCACAGACTAAAGGGAAGAGCAGTTAAACCTTCTCTGTCACCCCCCACATTTCATGTTTATGCATAAGTTTGCCCAGATTACAACAGTAAATCTTTCCCACTGTTTAGAAAATAGCTGAATATCACTGTCGTTGTACCGCCTATGAGGAATGGAAGAAGTATGCAGCCGTCTCAGAACTACACAGAAAATGAATATTCACAAGCAGAAATAGATTACCTGAGCTCTATCTCACATTCAGACTTTACAGGTTTTTCTTTAATTTACCATTCATAAAGGTCTGACATTAAGCAAATGATTACATATCATCTGGTCTGAAGAGCTGTGTGCTGCTTCCAGCCACCAGGAACTGTGATAATAAAGGTGGCCCATCTGTTCTCCACCACAGGTAAACTATGGTGCGATACTTGACATTCATTGTACATCACGTACATTCATCGTGCTTGTTCTGAATCTGTTGCAAGGGTTCTTAAAACTCCATTTAGTTTCATTAATCAAGTAGAAAAATGCAGAAAACTAAGTGTTTGGAAAAAAAAAAAAGTCTAACTCTTTAATAACTGAGAAGACACCCTCTTGAAGTTAAATATGCAGACGTGGTAATAGTCATTTTCATGCTTTTAGAACAAATCTGCAATGAAGCACTACGATTTTGTTTGTTGCTTAAAATTAGATGTAGAAGCCTTGTAAAGGCTTTTACAATCTTATCAGAATTATAAAATAATGAACACAGTGAGACCAATCTTAAGGCACTGCAAGTTGTTTTCAAATTTGGCTGACAGTTTGATTTAGTCAAATTGAATAGATAATTATTGTCTTCGTGAGATGTGTATTAGATGTTATACCCAATAATCAAGGACTTTAAAAACCAAAATTAACAAGAATGCTCTCAGATCATTTGAATTTTACTGCATACAGATCTTCCAACTAGGAAAACATATTTAAAAGTTATGATTACACTTCAAATAGGATTAAAGTAATATTTTAAAGAAACAGAACAGCTGCTAAATCGAAAATGGGTCATCCCTTTCCTGTATCAAACAGCTGCTCCTAAGAAACAGAGGAATCCATTCCTTTTAGTTATGTAAGGTCAAACAATGCCCATCGGTGTTGGTTTTGGCTCTGAAGGGCAATTAAATGTCCTCCATTTGGTTGATAGAGATACTCAATGAGGGGGAATTAAATATTGCTAGAGCCTGTAACATGGTGCAATATGTGAATCTACTATTCTCAAAGAACCATGTATTGTACAGGAAATGAAGAAAAGCATGCCGATCCATACAAAGTTATATCTTTAATATTTTAATGTTGTAAGTCATCACTGAGTAACCCTTAGAAAAGAATCAGAGATCCTCTTCCACGCGCATTGAAATGATTACTGGACAAGATTTAATTAAAAAAAAAAAAAAAAAAAAGAAAAAGAAAAAAGGGAAGTCTGCAATGCCCTTACAAAGATAGAGCTAGTAGCAGAGTTTGTCTCGATTTCACTGTCTGACACAGTGCCTCTGGATCCTGTCAAATTGCCACCATTTTCCACACTTGGGCCATCACCAGCATTGCTACTCAAGTCACTGTCTGCTCCTAATGTCTCTCCAGAACTGTTACTAACCTGTGGAGAAAAAGAAAGCAGTTACTTTCAATAGAGAAAGACACTGTGGAGAAAAAAGTTGTAAAATGTTTCTTCTTAAGGCACAAAATAAGAAGCAGCACAACTGAAGGCCGTATTTGCCTTTTCTGCTTCAGTAACATTATCTTTGCATCAAATCCTACTCTACAGAAAAAAGATTAAGAGACACCCAAGAAGCCCTTCAGAACAATCACGGAACTGTTTAGGTTAGAATGGATCTGTTAAGATCATCTATAGACAAGCCTCCCTGCTCAAGAGGGTCAGCTGGACAACATTGCAGAGGATCATGTCCAGGCAGGTTTTTAAAATCTCCACAGATGGAGAATCCACAATCTCTCTGGGCAAACTGCTCTAGTGTTTGACCACTCTCAAACTAAAAAGTGTATTCTTGTGTCCAGATGGAATTTGCTGTGCTTTAATTTTTGTGATAAAAACCAGGCAGGTTTTTAAAATCTCCACAGATGGAGAATACACAACCTCTCTGGGCAAACTGCTCTAGTGTTTGACCATTCTCAAACTAAAAAGTGTATTCTTGTGTTCAGATGGAATTTGCTGTGCTTTAATTTTTGTGATAACTGCCTCTTGTCCTGTTAGCAGGTACTACTGAGAAGAGTCTGGCTCCCTTGCCTTCATTCCCTCTCACCTGGTATTTATACCCATTGATAAGATCCCCCCTGAGACTTCTCTTATCCATGCCGAAGAGTCCCAGCTCTCAGCCTCTCTTCTCATGAAAGATGCTCCAGTGCCTTAATCCTGATCGTGGCCCTGAGCTGGACTCACTCCAGTAAGTCCTTATCCTTCTTCTACCGGGGAGCCCAGAACTGCACATAATACCCCAGATGCAGCCTCATTGGTGTTGAGTGAAGCAGAAGGATCACCTCTCTTAACCTTCCAACAATGCTCTTGCTAATACAGCCCAAAATATGGTTGGCCTTTTCTTACATTTTTAAACTTCTGTTCTTTATAGATAGTTTATACACAGCCAAGGCATATTTATAGAATTATTGCAATCCATGAGTTCCATAAATACACCAATATATAGGAATACGTAACAGCAACAAGCACCATACACGAAGGATAAAATCCGCTAATAAAGCGCTATGTATGTTCTGTCAGACACACA
Organism: Tetrax tetrax; assembly: GCA_009806455.1. Taxonomy (NCBI): domain Eukaryota; kingdom Metazoa; phylum Chordata; class Aves; order Otidiformes; family Otididae; genus Tetrax; species Tetrax tetrax. The sequence continues at coordinate 150,103 of WHYT01015203.1, read as the reverse complement.
TGCTTGCCTCTCAGAGACTCTGGAGAGAGCGCTCATTGACATACACTACGCATGCATGACAATATGCGGCCATACCTCCCAAAATTTAGGCATGAAATGCCCTCCCCCACTTTAGCAAGCAGTGAATCACATCAAGATTTCACTTTCAACATATCCTACCACTGTGCTAACTTCAGAGTCCTGGCTTGTACTTCGGACCATAACTGCTGGTCCTCCGCTGGGAATGGAGTCGAAATCACTCTTCTGTAATCAAAACATATAAAGGACAGGAAGAAAAGTCACATTAGCTTTTATCATAAGAAGAGAACATCACTTCCCATTCCTTTGGGATCTTGAATTACAGACCTTATGCTTCCTTGGTCTATTTAGGCAGCCAAATAGAAACTATTGCCTGCATATCAAGATCATGGGGTCATGCAATTGAGCAGTTCGCAATGATCAGTCCCCTACAGGAAGGGGGGAAGAAATTTTACTGAATGAGCCTTTCAAGAATGCTCAAACCCTAGAAGTCTTTCCACAATTAAGTAGTGAGTAGAAGAATCCTCTTGCTTACCATATAAATAAAGCAAGCATAGGAGCTACTGACCTGAGAACCTGAGGCCAAACTGAGGCCACTGTCTGCACTGATTTGAGATTTTTTCTCGTCTGTTTCTCCCAAATCAAAGTGTTTCACACCTTCTGGCCCTGAACAAAGGAAAAAGTAAATCATTACTGTACCGAGAAAAAACACTATGGTGGAAAGTGGATGATAGACTGAAAGCAGGAAAACAGTACCAAGAAAACAAATTTGCTTTCTCATTCCTTTGATTTTTTTTTTTTTTATTCCTTGGTACTGTAAACAACAAGGACGGCAGGACACATCTGCCATTCTTCAAATGTTAGTTTGAATTTCAAATACTCCAAAGGCATAGTCCAGGAGTGACCATCACTAAACAGTACATTTGTTAGCCATTTAAGAGAGAAAAGAGGACAGACAAAGGTCAAGTAGCTTCCAGTTACAATAACACATGCAGAGAAGTTGCCATTGAACTCTAGGAAGCCACTTCCTTTATTTTTGGTAAAATACAGGATAGCTATTTACGTAAAGTGAGAATCCTTTTTTTGAACAGCTCGTTTGTTCAAAGTCTTAGACTGAGTTTGTTAGGTTGCCCGCAGCAACTATTCAGGCAAAAATCAGGCAACACGTTACAAGAACATAAACAGTGACAACTGGTGTTACACCAGTAAGAATTCCAAGGAAGAAGCTTGTATGATGCTGTACTTCACAACACTCCCCATTTACATTAACAAATGGCTCTCCAGAGTTGGCAATCACATAGGTCAGTAGTGAGAGAGGGAATCAGCATTAAGTCATGCATTCATTAACCCGCCAATTCGAAAACAAAATAGAGGGGAAAAAAGGATAAAGAACTTTATGTTAAATTTCCCATGCAGTTCTAGAATCATATAATCTATTGTTCTCTGATGGGATGGCAGAAGGAAAAGAGAATGATGGAGACGTAGAGCCTGAAAAGAAATTTGGATAATCACTGAATGAGGTAAATAACGAGGCAAGAAAAGAATGTGTTGTAGACGGTACACAGAATGTCACTGCTCTCAGAACAGGGAAGAGACTGAATGCAACACTTCTGCCATATCCATATCTGCCAACTATTCAGTAACAGGAAGACATGATCAGCAGCCAGAATATTCATACTATATACCCTTGACTCTATCCAGTATCTCTAAGCAAACAATGCTACTATCTCTTATAACCACTGATCACAACAACCTGGGAATTATGAACATGTTTGTATTTTATGTAATATTAGAGAGGGTAAGACAGCGAAAAGGATAGAAAAAGGGAAGGGAGGAGAGAGAGAGAGAAGGATAATATACAAAGATTTGTGGGAGTGAGTTTGAGATGGTATGTAAACTCATGAATAGCAAAGCCATAAGCGGGCTGTGCAGATCATCCCAGCTTACTATTCCACCACCAATTCTCCATGTGAAGTGTTTTACAGAAAGTGTTCTTCATTTGTTATAGTATTCTGCCTCTAAATCCAAATGCCTTAATTACCATATATCAAATCATCAAAGACTCTAACAAAGAGAAAGTATAAACAAAATTTCCAAAACAAGAAAGTTAACTAAAAAGACCCTTTTAAGAATCTGGAGTCTTATTTTTCACTGAAGTAAACACTGCTCACTTCTAGGGGTCTACTTCCACTCATTCAAATGGCCACCATTTCTAGTTCTGAATAATGATGCAGCAAAAAGTTTTATATCTCATTACTACAGCAAGAATACTAAACTTCAGCTGTGTGTTTTAAGCAATTTAAGAGCTGCCTGTCCCAACACATAGTTCAGATATATTTCTGGCAATTTGACTTTTAAGGCAAGTGAAACTGACTGAAGCAGTTCAGGTATTTGACGGTGGGCAATACTGGTGACGGAGTTTAAGGAGCACAATAACAACAATCACATTGTTGTCACTAATAATTTACAGGCACTTACAAACCTCCCCTTCCTTTCTTTATGGAGTTGTATGTCTAACACACATCTACCACTAAAACCTCAATTTATCCCTCCCAATGTAGGCACATACCTGAAAGGCCCAGTTTCGGAGAGCCGGTGCATGCATGTGCTATATATCTGTCTCACACATACTCCTACCTCAGCAGAAAGCAATTAAAATCTTAAATGTAGTAAGCTGTACTGCAGAGGTGCCCCATTTGCCCCTTTCTCCCTGAACTAACTGCAGATGCTCGCTTATACTTCGCTAATTATTTAACTGAGGAGCTTAAAACTAATGTAGCAAACACAGACCTAGTCAGAATGTCAGAAATTTTCACACATTCATTTTAGTTATTAATCCTCCCCAACCTTCAGTCTGTAAAAGGGGCATCAGCTTTGCAAAGTAGAAACCACACTTATGGTTAGGAAACACCTACCACATCGTGGTTATTTTAAACTAACTATTGTCCTTATGTCATGCATCCCTATTTACAGCAGTGATAATCAAAAGAGCAAAAGCTTGTACTACACCTGCAGACAGTATATATTCGGTATTTTATTCAGTTATGATATTTCAACAGATGTTAAGATTTGTGTAGGTTTAGACTACTATTTATATTCTGCAAACAGCCTCAGACTATTTCAATTTTTTAACATGGGATATAAAAAACAAAATCAGGTTGACTCCGTATTATAAGGCTATTCTGTACAGCCATCACTAAATACAATTCTTCACATACACCTTCTCTCTCCCCCTCAAAAGTATTGCTTGTTGCAGACTGAATGCAGTCATAAACTGTTCATGGTTGACTCTGGGTAACAAAATTTGCCATACTACATCTTGAAAGAACAGAGAAGTAACATTCAATCAATCAATATATTCATATCAATGACTTGTTAAGCAAAATTGGTATTTAACTTTTAAGAAAGGAGATGGAATATCTTAAAATCCTTTCATATATATCTGATATGGTGACGATGCAGAATATCTGCTTCCCCTTCTTTGAAGAAGGCAAAATTCAGGGGCGGAAAAAAAAGAAAAAAGAAAAAAAGAAAAAAGAAAAAAAAAAAGATACACTTGAACACAATTCCCCCAAGGCAAATTGATCTGTTTGGTCTTCTCTATAATGCAGGTTTTCTTGACAGACCTTTGTTCTTGTGGGCATAGAAACTGTGTGCCATAGATGCAAGCTCACTCTGCACCTGGGGAGTTGGCAGTTATGGGGAGGCTGGAGGACTCAGTTTCTATGTTTTTTAATATCCTTACTCGTTTTTTCCAAAGCTTTTTGCTTTTTCACTTCCTCGTGCTTGTTCCACAATTCTACCCAAGATGCATTGAAAACAGGAGAGAAAGAGAAAGAGTCATTGGCTGGTCAGACAGGTGAAAATTGGGGAAAAAAATTGAAACAAAAAACCCACCCCTTCAACTCAAAAAAAAAAAACCAAACCAAAAACAACCAAAAAAACCCCCCAAAAAAAAAAAAGGCAGAAATCTATGACAACTACTGAGTGAAGGGTTAATTAACACCATTTTACAAGAAATCAATGTTAGGAATCGAGCACTGCAGCATCTCTCATATATGGAATTCAAAATGTTACAGAGGACGTCATACAGTGATCCAACTAAGGAAACACAGCTATTATGAACACATATAATGCAATCAATCACCTTCCCTGAGAAAGGCCTTTAAGACTGTCAGGTATTTATTCTTCCAAAATGTAAGCATCACAGAAGCTCTAATTAACAGAAACATTTTAATGTCTCTAGTTTATATAATTGAAAGGAAAAGGCATAAAAACATCAGCAGCAATTCCAAGAAAATGAAAACTGTAGGTTAGCACAATATTTAACCAATATTGTATCTTAAAAATTATCACAAAGTTTGCAAATACAACAAGTTATTTTTGACCTGACAGCATTCTCAGTAAATGCTTGTCTCTGCCTGTCAACCAGGCCTGCACGCAAAAAGCTGAACTTCTCTGCATCCACTTGTTCCTATCAGGGTATAAAGAATGGAAAATAGGGAAGAAGAAAAATGAGCAGGATATCAGTCATGCTTAATGCCAACTTCCAAAATGCAAATTAGGTCACAGCACTCAAAGTCACGGAATTCCATAAGAGGACACAATGCAGAGAAAAAGAAAAAAGTCTGAAGTCTGCATGGACTCTTTTCATTTGAAGCTTAGCCCTCAGACAAAATAGTGATGAGGCACTTGCACTTCTCTATCACTCACATTCCTCAACCATCTGAAATGCAGTCATCTTTTCTGCTCAGAAACATCAGGTCATTCGAGGTCCTGGAATGTATGCCAAAGGATACACTACAAGCTGACAGACTGAACTGGCTCTGAAGGCTGGGCACTGTCCTCCCTCGCTAGCATGGCTAAAGCTGGGAATGCTACAGAGGAAGATACTCTTAAAAAAGCAGCAAAGGCAAAGGGAAGGAAAAAGAAGTACAATGTTCTTCTACTGCTCTTCAGGGATACTTGCTGAGGAACTACAAGGCCACTTGAAGTGTGTCAGAAACCCATCCCACCCTGTAAATGGCAGAAATTAGGGCAAGACGGGCTCTAAAAAAAGTTCTATTTAGCAAAACATCTGCTGAAAAAAAAATAAATAAATTTAAAAGATAGTGCTACAATTGAGGAGGAAGGCTCCAAAGTATGATCATTAAATGTATCAGGAGCAAAGCAAATGCTGCAAGGGAGAAAAAGCTAGAAAGACAGCTGCTAACCAACTGATTTCTGTATTTGCTTCATGATTGATGGATGTTCCTTCAACTTTTATAAGTACACAGATGGAGAGGCTAAAATTGCTTATGGATCCAAACAGCATCCTATAGGCTTATCTAGCCACGCACACAGTGACACAGGTAACAGTCTCTCTAAGATTTCCTGAATTTGTTTGTTAAAGGGCTTTGAAAACACCTGGCCTCTTCGGTGCTCAGTCTATATGGCTTTACTTTAAAAACCATGCCAAAAGCTACAATACCTGCCATTAAATCACTTTTAGGGAACTTGCCTGTTAATTCAGGGTAGAGTATATCCTAGCACATTAAAAACAGCCTAGATTTTACTCTCAACTACTTTGTCAAAGAAGGAAAACCTCAAATAAACTCAAGGGGCATAAAATAGTATGCTTACGACTTTGTTACAGGAGCCTGAACTAAACTGGGCAGCAGGTCCAGAAAGGATCTGATGCACAACCTTTTCTACTTCAAAAAACAGTCAAAATAAAGTGATCTGCTAGCATTAAACAACCATTTTAGAAGTAGTAATGGAAACTTCATTATGTACTGACATTTTCATCAACAGTTACTGCAAGTTTGCAATAAAACCAAACTAACAACAAACGTAAAGGGGGCAAATTATTAACTACCAACTTTAAAGCCACTAGTGTCCTAACAAAAAGACCAACACTACAGGTCCTGACCATGGACTCTGGAAAATAACAGCCCCAGGAATAAGCAAATAATTGTGGATCTTTTAGGAAACAAAGTATCAGAAGCACCATCTTCATAATTAATTTCTTAGCTAAGCAATTAGGTATTAAAGCAAAGCAAAGATCAATCTTCAACCAATAAAAATCCATCACTCTTCACCTCAGAAATAAGAATTTTGAATCCAAACAGCCTTCCCTATTACAAGAGAGCGTCCTACATACTTCAGCGGTATAAAAGAAACAATAAACTTTCTGAAAAGTGAACAAGAAAAGTGGGTCAAGCAGGAACACAGCCACTCTGAACTCTGGAAAACTGTGAACCTCTAGCCATTGTTCCTATTGTACAAGAAAACTGCACGCGTTCAGCTACCATACTTCTAGATCTCAGAAATGCAGTTTAAATGCCATACTAACACACACTTTGTGTATGACTACTGCAAACAGAGCTGTACATTATTTCACTCCATCATGCTGATGACTTACTTTTCATTCTGGTATCTTCTCTTGTAATTTTCTCTTGCACTTTCCAAACTTCACAGAATCAAGGAACTGCTGAGGTTCAAAGGGACCTCTGGAGATCATCTAGTCAAATCTCTCTGTTCAAAGCAAGGTCAACTAGAATAGGCTGCCAGGACCTTATCCACTCAGGTGTTCACTGTCTCCACAGATGGAGAATCCATAACCTTTCCAGGCAACCTGTTCCAGTGTTGGATCATCTTCACATAAAAACATTTTTTTCTCATGTTTAAATGCAATTACTTACAAATACTTTGTTATTACACCATTACACCATTAGCACCGTGTAAATATTTACCAAATGCTTCTTCCCTAAAGAAGTTTGTTTGAATGAGAAAATCTGCATTTCACTACTACTAAGGAGTTTCAGTCTAGCCACGACTAACTCTGGTCCTCTGTATCCAAAGTACTGTCTTATACTGAAGCTTCCATAACAGAACATAAGGGAGTATAAGAGCCAAGCAGCTTTAAATTATCTTCCTGCAACACAAGAGAAATTCCCTTTACTTCTAGATCTCAAGAGTTAGATGAACATGGATACTACGTTCTTTTTACAGCAATTTTTAAAGACTGACTTGCACACTAGCTCATGGTTCTTGGTGACAAACAAAACCAGTTAGAAAAAAAGACTTCAGAAAAAAATATTAAACTATTTTGAACTTTAATCAGCTTTGGTGACACCATATCCTTTTTGTAACTTAGTTCCATAGAAGACAAGTGGAATCATTAGAGCATCAGAACCACCAATAAGAATTTATTTGTGGCCTGCCCTTGAACACTGTGCATTGTTTAAGGCTAATATTCTCACAACAGTAGTTAACAACACATATTAAGTAGCACTTCTTTTGATAAGCACTTCTTATGATGCTTCACAAACACAGACTGTCTGATCTCTATCATTTCTGTTTCTTTGAGGCTTTAATTTCAACTGAGGGAAAGGAGCAGTCTCAGCAATCCAATCAAAAGATCTCTCTCCCTTCTCTAAAAGAACACTGGCCTAGCATCTGTTTTAGTCTTAGTTGTGTCAGAAGCACACTTTCCTTTCTCTCTTTTCTACAGAAAAGAAATTAAGTACCCAGAGCGAACCAAACGACTAAACTGAAATGCTGGAAATCAGAATCTCTTTTAGCTCCCTCATAGTTTTCAAAGAGAGTGCAAGACTGCAAGCAATGGCCTCCATAGATTACCTCCTGAAACAAGAAACTAAATCAAGCCAGAAGGGTCCAGTATCAAGTTCAGAAGGACTCAGCACCACTCAGCCTGCAGCTACTGTGTGGGTATAAGAATAAATGCCTGCACTCCTGCCACAGAACTGCCCAATATACACATTCCCTTGTCTTATGCCACACACTGCTGCAGGTACAGCCTCACAGTAGCACACTGCTTTCAGATGATTAATCTTTCATACAATTATTCCATTAAAAACTTATTTAAACAGTCTATGAGAAGCATTGAGTAAAATTTAATGTGACATATTTTTGGAGTTGACAAAGAATTTCTCTCATATGCCCATGGTACTTTTCTCTTGTTTACAACTCAAAGCAGGTTGGATCCAATGAACGCATTTTTTCTTTCCTTTTTTTCCCCCCCTCAAAAAATCTGTAAAGCCCTTTTTAGGTAAAACAGTTTAAAGCCTACCTCTAACTTTTCCCCAGAAATAGGGAATAGCTATACCAGCTAAGAAATTAGACTTGGAAAATTTCCAGCGACTAGCCTAGCAGATGCTGTTCAGAAGGGCACTCATTCTGCTTGCTGTTGCATAGAAGGAAGATCCATCAGTCCTGCTCACTGAAACTGTAACACTACAACTGATATATCCTCGGCAGTTTTTATTACTAACAATCAGCAGGTCCTGGGCCCCACTTCTATCAGGATGCAATCTAGATAATCCATAGGTAGTCAGCAATGATTAGAAAACTTCTGTTTTACACAGTACCTTCCACAGTTGCCCTTCCCAAAGTCCTGCTGGCCCTGTATCCCTTTTGCCATTTCCTGTTGCTTGAAAACATCAAGCACAGAGAATAAAGTTGTTTAAAGTGTAATGAAGTTCACAGACAATTAAGATTAGAAAGCTTCTGGGAGAAAACTGCCCTGGATAGTTTATCCAAGCATAGAGTGAAAACATATATGATTGTTCCTTGTGATCCAAAGGGTAAATGAAGCATGTTACAGCAGCAATGTAGTGTGTCAAAAATGGAGAGAATGCAAATAGACCCTAATGCCAATCTAGAAGTCCCTCCTGCACTTCACATGCACCTCAATACACACCAATGGAAGCAATAAAATTTTCTTCTTTTAGACTCCTTGTGTCAAACTCCCTTGGCCCTTTGTCTGCAGGGCTCGGTGCCTTTGGCATCAGCTGAGGTACTGGCAGCTGCATCGCAGGTTTTAGTTCCACTCTTGGGGATGATGCAGGATCCTTGCCAACTGGGGTGATAGATCCATCTGTTGGACTTCGTTTTCTCTTTTCTGGTTCTTTAAACAAAAAAAAAAAAAAA
>WHYT01015203.1:96525-130572 GCA_009806455.1 Tetrax tetrax | reverse complement strand
AAAAAAAAAAAAAAAAAAGGAAGACCTGGGGAACTACAGGCCAGTCAGTCTCACCTCTGTGCCTGGCAAGGTCATGGAGGACATACTCCTGGAAACCATGCTAAGGCACACGGGAAATAAGAAGGTGATTGGTGACAGCCAACATGGCTTCACTAAGGGCAAATCACGCTTGACAAACTTGGTGGCCTTCTATGATGGGAGTTACAGTGCTGGTGGATAAGGAACAAGCAATTGACATATCTGCCTGGACATGTGCAAAGCATTTGGCACTGTCCTGCACAACATCCTTGTCTCTAAACTGGACAGAAATGGATTTGACGAATGGACCACTCAGTGGATAAGGAAGTGGCTAGATGGTCACACTCAAAGAGTTGCAGTCAATTGCTTGATGTCTAAGCGGAGACCAGTGACGAGTGGCTTTCCTGAGGGGTCGGTTTTGGGACTGGTGCCGTTAAACAACTTTGTTGGTGACATATACAGTGGGACAGAGTGCACCCTCAGCAAGTTTGCCGACGACACCAAGCTGTGTGGTGCTGGAGGAAAGGGATGCCATCCAGAGGGACCTCAACAGGTGGGCTCATGCAAACTTTGTGAAGTTCAACAAGGTCAAGTGCAAGGTCCTGCACATGGGACTGAGGAATCCCAAGCACAAATACAGGCTGGGTGGAGAATGGACTGCAAGCAGCTCTGAGGAGGACTTGGGGGTACTGGCAGACAACCTCAACAAAGCTCAACAGAAGCCGGCAATGTGTGCTTGCAGCCCAGAAAGCGAACCGCATCCTGGGCTGCATTAGAAGAAGCGTGGCCAGCAGGTTGAGGGAGGTGATTTTTCCCATCTACCCTACTCTCGTGAGACCCCACCTGGAGTACTGCATCCAGCTCTGGAGCCCCCAACATAAGAAGGACATGGACGTGTTGGAGCGAGTCCAGAGAAGTGTCATGAAGATGATCAGAGGGCTGGAGCACCTCTCCTATGAGGCCAGGCTGAGAGAGTTGGGGCTGTTCAGCCTGGAGAAGAGGAGGCTCTGGGAAGACCTTATAGCAGCCTTCCAGTACCTAAAGGGGGCCTACAAGAAAGTTGGTGAGGTACTATTGACAAGGGCAGGTAGTGATAGGACAAGGAGTAATGGCTTTAAACCGGAAAAGGGCAGATTTAGATTAGATATAAAGAATAATTTCTTTATTGTGAGGGTGGTGAGGCACTGGAATAGGTTGCCCAGAGAAGATGTGGATGCCTCATCCCTGGAAGCGTTCAAGGCCAGGTTGGATGGGACTTTGAGCAATCTGGTGTAGTGGAAGGTGTCCCTGCCCAGGGCAGATGGGTTGGAACTAGATGATCTTTAAGGTCCCTTCCAACCCAAACCATTCTATGAGTCTATTATTCTATTTTTGCTTGTAATAAGCTTTTAAAGGAGCAGAGAAGTAGTCTCCATTTCACATGAGCCATTTTACACTTTCTCTGCTTAACAGCTATATTAACATTAAACACTGCTAATAGTTTTATACTTTAAAATAAGCAACATTCTTGGAAGCCTATTATCCCTATTATCCAGATACTACAGTCATTCTACGAAGACAAGAAACACAGATGACTGTGCAGATGAGTTGAGAACACCCTCCCTTCTCCAGAACTTGATGGAAGAGCTTGACAGAACATGGAACAATTTCTGAAGTCAGACCTGGATGGACTTGCTATACTGGTGCAGCTGCTTTCCTTGTTACCATCCGTCTTGGCAAGGCAGCAGTGCATGCCAATGCTGTGACTGCTAAAAAGATACCAGTACTTTGGCAGAAAAAAAAAAAAAAAAAAAAAAAAAAAAAAAGTGTTGGGGAAAGAAAAAGAGAAAAAAGAAAACATAAGGAAAAAGGAAATGAAAGCAGGGAAAGGAAGATGAGACAGATGGTCTCACATAAATCATTAAGCCAGGACAGAAACAGCTCAGTCTCATATTTGTTCCCATAGGTTACCATGGCTTGCAGTTAGTCTGACGCACTGGTGGGAACAGTAGAGGAGAAAGCCAGAGTGCTGGTTTTGGGACACTCAGATTATCTCCTTCCTGTACATTTGAAACCTAGGAATCTTCTTTGACACAGTAACTATAGTATCTCCTCTGCTGAGTTACGCAAGATTAAATAATTCTGCCTTAAACAACCAAGAATGTCACTTCTAGAATTTAAGCAAGTTCCTCTTACAGTGAAAAGATGACAAATACAATCATCCTTGATGGGTAACACTAAATAAAACTTCATTTAGGAAAAGAAATCAAACGCCTATCAGCTGTAGCTCTTCCATCATTCTCTTCCTATAATCATATGTTTCAAATGGCAGTTTGGATTATTTCTCTCTATCAAACTCCACAGTCTGAATTACAGCAAAACCTTCAGAACTGAATAATTAAAATTAGGTTTTCTGTAACCTGCTATCCTGCACAAACTGTTCCAATAATTGATGAGGCTAATAGTCAAAATTTCATATCCTAACATCTAAATTTGTTGTACCACCAGACCTTGTGATACCTTTGACCAGTAGTTTAAAGATTCTGCTATCAGCAACGCCTTTCCATTTAGATAATAACTGAAAACAATCAACCCCTAACATTCAACAGACTGAACATCTCCATCTTTCAGAGTAAAAGTGTTTTCCCAATTCCTTGTAGGTCTTTTCAGAAACATAAATTTTTCAAGATGTGATGATCAGAACTGGAAACACTGCCTCAGCTGTGAGTCCTGTTAATGACATATCCAGAGACAATACAATAGCTGCATCTTAAATCTGTATTGCCAGGTTTACACAGCGTCCCCCTCTCCAGTTTTTACAGACACATAGTGGGAAGTTCACACACAGTTGCCATTTTCAGAGACAGTGCTTTCTAGAACATAGTTCCCAATCCTGCTATTATTGCCAACTGTCATAAACACAAGTCCTTAGTTTGGCCATATTAAAATAAATTAATCACAACCATGCTTTATTAACATTCAGCTTCCTCTAGACAAATAACGAATATCCATCATGTCCTGTTCAAACAGTATGCATCAAATGCAAACTGAACAATTTTAGGATTACTAGGTAATTATTATATGTTAAATAACATGAAGATAGGCACTAACCTCTAGAAAACATTTCTAGAAATATCTAGATCAATTAATTGAAAACAGGTAAAATATACTAAACAGCTAAAATTTGACTACAAATCAAGATGTCATGCAATAATAAGAGAAGTCCTTTGGAGATGTATCAAAGCTTTAAAAGTTGATATCAAATTTTGTCTACTGTGACCATAATTAATTTACTAGGTACAGTCTACCACTCTGCTTACCATCAAATTATGTTATCTGGCATTACATTAGCAAGATTTCACCCTAAAACCATTGAGTTTTACATCAGCCACTCTATAATTTTGCTTAGGATCAGTGTCAGACTAAAAGGCTTATAATTACCAAGATCAGCCTATTCCCCAGATTCAGGACTGTTACTCTAGCACAGCCTTCCTCATCTTCCTAAGCATTCTAACAATTGGAAATGAACACCTGTAACCCACAGGGCATCTAAGCCAACTCATAAAATCCCTGATGCAAGCCACCCAGAACATCAACTATAAAGCGGTTAGCAGATGTTACTCCTCTGCTACAATGAAATAAATAGCTTTTCATCATTTGAGATTACAGCTGAGTCAGATATTAAGCAGACAGGTAACTTTTTGTCATCCTTTGCTCTTTTTCCTTATGCATGCATTTCCTTATTTTGCATTAAGAATCAGATTTTATGGAAAAGCTGAAAAAGAAAGACCTATTTTCAGACTTTCCTCTCCAAGAGTGTTTAGTGATATAAGAATCATTGTGTAATGCAAGGTGGTTGCTGAGATATAAGTCTCATATGGTTCCACATTAGAAATATTTCCCTGCCTACCTGGGTTATCTGCAATAACTTTCCAAAACTGTGGTTGGCATTGTGTTAGCAGAAGGTCCTCACTCTCAGAATTTCCACTTCATCTGTAAAAGTCCCAGGTTCTCTATCTTGCTGCACAGTTTCCACTTTCAATCAAGTATCAATATGGCTATTATTTTGCTTTGGTCCAGTTACAAGTGTGCAAGGGAATGGTTTCAACTTTGTATGGTTTCAGTAACAATGGTACAGTTCTCACCTATTTTGAAAGTGTCCTAAAACGCCTGAAATATCAGCAGCCACAAAAACGCTACCTTCACAATAAGGATCTTGTCTGGTTCATAAACGTTGTGCTCTCATGAACACTTTTCTTACCTTTGTTGTAATAGTGAGTATGTGCTATCTCTAGCAGGCCAAAAACACTGGCCATGCCTCCCAGGCCAGCATTTGCATATGACTGCTCCAGGCTCAACACGGTGCACTTCAGCAAGTCCAGCATGCCTTTATAAACCTTGCGGCTGATCTCCTGCAATTATAATCCTGTTAGCGTCGCTGTTTCAGAAGTGATAAAGTAATTCAAGAACATACATTCCAAAACTGCTGTAACATCAGCTTTTAGGTGGCAATTTAACAAAAACTTTCTATGAATTGAGCCTCAGCAGACGCCAGGTACAAGGACCCTGCTGAGTTCAGCACTGACCACATCCTGTATGACATCCTGTCGAGCATCTTCTTCTGACTGGATCGTGCGATTCAGCTTGCTTAGCACAAAGACACGGAGCTGCTCACTCTCCAGCAGTCGTCGGACTCTCTTCATGTTCAGCCAGCCAACACCTTGCCCATCGAGAACATTGTGTACCACCTCCTTCAGGAACTGCTGGTTCTCACTGATGGATTTAAGAGGAAGCAGGTAAAAGTTAGCCCCCTGCTTATCTCAGCTTGCATGGGAAGAGAGGTATGGCCAGGACACACACAGAAATTCATTTCCTATCAAAGCTAGGTTTACAAGAAAGGAAGTTCAAATACAGCTATGCCTGCTGCTAACATAACTGCACACAGCCCAAGGTCTGTTCTACAGAAGTAGTATCAAATATTTTGTCTGTTATTTCCTATAGTAAGCCATAAGCAGATTTTCCTCCAGTCTCTCCAGCTACCGCTGTACTTCTCACCTTCACAGCACTCCTCAGAATCCATAGGAATCCTCTACACCACAACCTTCTCCCACACTCGCCTTGCCTGACCTGTAGGCTTTCCTTAAAAGAGGAAGAGCTGCACTACTAATAGCACTACTACAGTAGCCTTGGCCTGTGTACTGCTTCAGTTTGTTTTGCCACAGGGGAGGGAATGGTAAGAGGGGAACTCCTGTGCAACCTGTTGCATTCTCCAGTCTGAACTGCAGTTATTGTTCTTGCTTGTCACCCAACTCAAGTAGCTCAAAATAAATTTCACTCTACACATGACTGCTACGTAAGAAAGGGAGGAAAAATCACAGGCACAGGTCAGGTAATGTTTACTTGCACCATTCTGAGTCCCTTTCTAAGGCTGAGAAAAGCATTTCACATGAATTCATGGAATCAAACCGTTTCATATGACTCAGCTGATCTCCTGCATGGTGCATTAAAACTCTGCTGGCTAGAAGACCTTGCTCAGAACAGAGTCAATTACAAAGAATAAATACAGAGTTAAAGTAGGGACTTAGAATTTTTTTGACCTCAGATAGAAAGAGGATACATTTCAGATCACAAAAAAATACATGTGTGTGCTATTATCTGTAAGACCATCCATACTGAATCTTCTCAGACAAAAATATGTGCAAGCTTAGGTCTGCAGAAAAATTACTATTTAGATTTCAGCAGCTAGACTTCTGAGGAAACATTGGCTAAGTATGAGACCACTCTAACAACACTTTATACTCAAAAAGCAATGAAAAAATATTACCTGGAATTGCTAGTTCGTCCCTGAGGCGATGGAGATTCTCTCTTCACTGTTGGGCTGTGCTTAATGACTGAAGACTTTTGATCCACAAGGGCTCGTCTGTTTCCTAAACAGGTGAGGAAACAGGATGAGAAGGAGGGGTGGGAGGAAAACAGTCTGATCCCAGGACAGCTACAAGCAACGCTAAGGTTGGCTAACACACCTATTTGGATTACAGGTAACAGACTTCAAACAAAATGGAAACTCCAAAAAAGCAGCAGCGTATATAATATTCTAGCATCACACATCGGCAGAAAACAGTAATGGGAGTAATGCAGAGAGAAAAAGAGATGGTAATGGGAGCAGGAGGTGAAAGGCAGGAAAAGTCTGGTTGCTCTGCATGCAGTTCCACGACAAGAACCATCTTCAAATTAGTCACTATATGTAAAAGCATAATGTATTGGGGGTGACTAGTATAGATCATGTGGTACTGGTTACCCAGTGAGAAAGGTAGCCCAAAGGCAGGCATAGGGAATGCTGGAAATTGTTGTATCATGCACAGCTCATGCTGTAGGGAACCCACCTTCATTGCTTACTGGGCCAGCTTCAGTAATAATCTCCATTATAGTATTTAACCCAAATACTGGGACACAAAATATACAATTAGTAGGTGTACTACAATATCTACACTCCCCACCATCAGCATCAAAAGAATCCAACTATTGTCTTCTTCCCAGCCCTCCCTCAAAAGAAAACCCAAATGACGCTAGAGCAGGAAGGATGCTTGAAAGCCCAAGACAACAAGGGCCAGTATAATTAATCTCAGAGATAGTGCTTGACTTGAAATTTGGCACCATGGAACCAATGTACTGTATCTTCAAGGACATTATGGCACATACTGTATTTCAAGGGCACTATCAAAAACACCTGGATCACTGAGGAAAAAATACCAGTGGATGTGCATGAAATAAAAATTAAAAAGGAAGATGGAAAGTGGTCAAACAGCAGCAATGAGATGGAGTCCCAGCATCATTTCCCATTACAGTTAGAAACACAGGGTACTACACACACTTGGTAAGAACAAGTTAATACAGCGATTTTATACCTGTACAACAGAGACAAAAACATTTAAAAAACAGTGAAGTGCCCAGTGGGAATCCCAGTGAGCCAGCGTGCACACGTAAATGAACACAAACCACACACACACTTGCACATGCATAAAACAGACTGAGCTTCTCCACAGAAATTCCATCCTCATATCTGCATAGTAACATTAAAGGCTCCTAGAGGATTAGTCAAGAAAGAAAACTAAAGTGCAGAAGATGAGGCGCAAAGCATGAACGTGGAATGGCAAACCCCATCACTGTTTTCTTCCAATGCATGGAATCAGTCATTAAGTTTACCCATGGAAATAACCCTGAGACGAAGCATGTTTCTTATCCACGAAGCATGTTTCTTATCCAGTACAACTGGACATGAAAACGTAACCAACTGGTAAAAGGTTGTCAAAAACAGCTGTGCAGAGTCTCTGCTAGTGTTTTCACCATACCAGTCCTGTTCCTCCTCATTTTACACACAGGGAATGATTACTTGTCTCATAAACAAAGTCCAAAGCAGAAACACAAAAACTAGCTTTTGGCCTTTGTTTCTACAAGGTCAAAGGTCAGCAAAACATCATACCAACCTTCATCCACATCCCTTCCCACTTCCAGATTAAAGTAATCTTTACCGATGAAAATGATGAGGAGGAAAAAATAAATGAAAAAAAATCAACATATTAAAACAAAAGCAGTAAGTTCTAATCAGATAGAATAACTCAAAAGGAAAATAAAACGTTTCCACAGTTTAGCAACTGAAGAAGTCTCAACACTAAAACATCAGCACGTGCTCAGTCACCCTTCTGTTATTACATCTGGTACAAGGATGACCAGGCTGCCTCACTCCCTGCAGTAAGAGGCTCCTTTCTCTACTGTCCATTCAGACATGTTATCTAACGATACTCCAGACAAACAGGAGTTTCCAATGAAAACACTGTGGACGTAAGTTAGGGATCGATCTTCACTCTGAATGAGCTCAAGTATGGTTATAATTTGATTTTGATCAGAAATTTTCTATTTAGTGAACTGAAAAGACTATAAACACTTTTGAAATCCATGTAAGTTGCTGTCTTGATGGGAGGTTGGCGTTATCCCCACTCACAAGTGCAGCATCATTTCTCTAACAAGTTACCTAAGGCTAATCACTAAAATAGCGGCAGTACAAAAGTAGGACCTACCTCTTGGTTCCCATTCTTTACACTAAGTACTTAAAAATAAAACAAAAAAAAACCCACAAAACAAAACCAACATTCACAGTGTCTCCATTAACACAGTCTAGACTAGCCAGTCTCCCATCCCAACACAGCCCAATTGCTGGTAAGAAATCTTACTGAGAAACATCAAGACAATTAATTTACTGTCAGTATTTGGGTATTACCCAAACTACCAAAATGTGTCACGCCCAGGATTCCTGTTAGAGATTAGATCTCAGACTGCCAAGTCACAAGAGCTGTAAAGGCTGTTAGAAGACAAAGGGAAAAACAATTACCTTTCAGGCTGGGAAAGGGAGTATTCTTGTCTCTCCCAACTTTGGTCGGTAGAGCTAAGTTGGACAGACTGAAACTTGTGCTGTGGTTTCTGTACAGGCTGCCTGTGACAGAAGAAGAAAACAATTAAGTGCCTAATGCTCACTGCACACACCTGAATTTACTAAACTTCCTGTCATTCACCTTCTTATTCCAGATCCTTAATGATTAAGTCCTTCTTTACTACCCAAAAGTCTCACAAGCATAACATCATCTCACTTACACAGCAACCACATCTGTAACCAGATTATTCTAAATTGTACAAAAACATAATTCTTAGCTTTCATGTTGCAACCATTGCTGTCGTATCTGTGAGTCTTAAATGTAACACCAATATCCACCTGTCTTCCTGCACTTGAACAGGTCACCTCATGGCAGCTGTGTCTTCTAGTTTGGCCCTCTTTTTAGAAGCGAATGAATGGTATGGGCCACATGAGAAAATGGGATGTCAGAAGGTCTCCAAAATTGTAATTCTGAAGTGAGGATTGTGCACTGTGCCTTGTGAAACACTAAGTCTGCCACAGAAGCGTGCTTTAAAATAGAATCTTTCCATTTATCAGGAGAAAACAAAAGTTCTTCCTAATACAGACAGATCTTAAGAACACAATAACACATTGTCATCTGGTTAAGCCCGTAGACAGCCTGAAAGCACCTCATGTAGATCAACAAGCTGATTAAGACTTCAAGATGTTAACTTAAAATGTCAGCGTACTATTTCAATTTGCTTTGGTTCTTTTTTTTGCAGCCTTCTTTCAGTAACAATCATTTTACCAGAAACATCCAATATCCCTTCCCCACTGCTGCAGAATTCTTCCACTGCTCCCCACTATAGTGCAAGACTCAACAGCCCATATCTTCTTTCACTCACTAAAAACTCTAGATTAATTTTCCACACCCGTGGATTATATTATTAAAATACAACTGAAAGTAGGTGAGAACAGACAAGAAACTGAATTTAGCACCTAAATAGACAATATGATTTTTATAGATATAGGTAAGACTTTTACATAAACTTCATGAAATTGCACAATTTTTTGTTTAAATGAAACTGAAAGAATTTCTGATCTGTGTCCTAAAGTGCCATATAACTCAAGGGCTTAACCACATAACCAAAGTCTCTCTTACTGAAAAATACATAAAGCAGTAGTTATCAGCAGTGTAAGTTAAATAGGTCCTGTGGCTCCCAGCGTAACTTCTGGAGAGCCAGTACCAATTTGCCGACCAAGTCATTCTCTTGACTAGCCATCCCTCTATTGCATATCTCTGTAAACTCTAATATAATAAATAAAACTAGTTTAATGAATGCGTTAGTACATACTTGCAAAAGACATGATGCCTCCAAAACCTTCACTGCTGTTGTTGGAGACAGTAGAGTTTGGGGAGCTGGCCCTGGAATCTGAATCTGCATCAGAATCATTGGCCAGCTTTAAACTGTTTGGACGAAGTAACTTCTGAGACCTTTAAAGAAATTAAGTACAACTGTTATTAGCTTTCCCTCTTCCCACCCCAAATCAACACATTGTATGATTGCCTAAGATCGATACTGGTCTCATTCCTCATCAGTTTTCACCATGCTACCCTTACCTTGTAGGAAAGGAAAAAAAAAAAGAAAAAGAAAAAATGAAAGAATTTAAGTATCTTTACATTCAGGCTTTTATTACTTTTCAGGGTATACTGCAAACTTGTCTGTAAAAGGACATTGATGGATTTGAAGGTGAAAGGGATCTGCTTTGAGGGCAATAACAAGAAAACCCAAGGTCAATCACTATAGTATCTTTTCCCCAGAAGACAATGCTTCACAAAAAAATCATTCAAAGGTTTCCAGAAATCAGTAGGTGATACACTAGAATGTTTCTAGGAAGATAATTCTGTTGGCTCCTACTGCTTACATAAAAGCAAGGAACTCAGGGACTGAGCAAGTGCCATTACCCAAATAGAAAGGTTTACAGAATTTCAGTATTAAATGGAAGTGATCAACAATATATTTCATGAAATGAATGAACATTAAACTGCATGAAGACGACGGAAACCCCAACCGTGCTATACAGAAGGACAGGAGACAAGGAGGACTCACCTGCTTCCATTGAGATTCTGGTTAAATCTTGGGGTGTAGCTCTCTTCCTGCTCGTCATCTTCATCCTCTGTAGGAAAACCATACTGTGGTTCGAAGTACGGATTGTCATACTCTCGCTTCCTCACCACACCTTCTGAG
Organism: Tetrax tetrax; assembly: GCA_009806455.1. Taxonomy (NCBI): domain Eukaryota; kingdom Metazoa; phylum Chordata; class Aves; order Otidiformes; family Otididae; genus Tetrax; species Tetrax tetrax. The sequence goes on along the minus strand of WHYT01015203.1, from coordinate 119,940 downwards.
GAGCTCATGCTGCCAGCTGCGCTGTCGCTCTCACGACGATCCAAGCTTATCTTGGGAAAGCTTGGTTGCAGCGGCAAGGAAGTGAGATGGTTTGAAAATCCAGCAACCAACTTCTCTTCCATTTCTGCTGAATCTGCTGACTCCTGTGGACCAGTCAAATCATTGATCTGCTCGCTAATTTGCTTTACATACAACTGAAGGGCAGGACAACAACAATTATTTCAACCTGGGAAGTCTGCAGTATCCTTGCTGTTTCTTACTGGGCCCCCAAACCCATCCCCACTATCTATGACTCCAATCTAGGATTTTATATAGACTGCAGCATTTCTGCATCGTTCTAGGGACTTACTTCCCTGTAAAACAGATCTTACTGACAAGTCTTAGCTCAGAATAATGGCTCTCCATTACCCTGTTTTGTGGTTATGCAAGCAACTCCTGTTCTTTCTAAATGACCACAGACTCTTAAGTTTCCCCACCCCACTCCCTGTTCCTCTAATGCACCAGGTTTTTCCAGACTCTGTAAAAGCAATTCCTGCAGTCACAACTTAGACCACTGCTCTCTGTTAATGCCGCATTTTTCAATGCATGGGAGCTTTTATGTACAAGAATGCTCTATCCCAGCATAAGAGGGTACCGGTAAATTCCACTTTGCTCAGAAAGTCCAGAAACAGCATGTAATTTAATCTGTGCATGGTTTCACAGTCCTATTAGCTTTTGCACTTCTCAGAAAGAACCACGAGCATTCTCCCATTCTTTATATCCTAACACGCTGATCTTGGGGCTGAACTCATCTCAGTACACACATGATTCACTCCATGGATGACAGTGCTGGGGCTGCTGCTGGCTGTAGTACTGGAACTTGAACGAGGCTGGTTGTTCTCCTGGGAGTTTTCACTGTCCATGGCCTGTTCATCCATATCCCCTGAATATTCTTGAAAATCATCAAATTCCACTTCACTAGCATCACCAAGGGCTGCATGAGTCAGGGGGTCAACACCTGCAATCACATCATTTTGCATTAGAGAACACTGCCTTCCTCAGCCTTCCTCAGCCCATCTAATTAAATGTCCCTACCAAATGAGGAATGCTCAGTAGAACAAATTTGCATTAAAAATTTTAGTTGTAAAGGGCTTTTGGAGGTCATCTATTCCAACTCTCTGCTCAAAGTAGAGGTAACTTCAAAGTTAAAGCAGGTTGCTCAGGGCCTTGTCCCTGACTTTTGAAAGTCTCCAAGGCCTGACAATCTACAGTGATCCTGGGAACTTGTTTAACTACACTAACCATGAAGACCTTCTCCTCATGTCCAAGCAGAATTTATTTTCTTGCAACTTACGATTATTACCTCTTGTCCTGGGGACATCAGAAATGTGTTGGCCTTCCTAGATTTCGTTTATTGAAGAAAGTGAGACTTTCCCACTCTCACAAGAGAAGTTATTGCTGCAGCCTCCATATAAGCCTCCATAAGAGAATGCATTTTCCTGTCCCCACTATGACAGAGTGACTCATTAAAGCTAGTACTGAAAACCAATACGCAGGGTCAGGAGAAAGCTTGTACTCAGCTGCCCATATTGCACAGTATCTACTGGCTGCAGCAGGTTGTTTCCAGATCTAGTGAGTTAGTTTTGTTCATCAGCACCTATTTCTGTTCTTCTTCCTCCAGTGTCCTTTAGAGGACATTGTTTATAAGCAGGAGAAACGTCTTTTTTCAGTCTATCCCTGGATATTGAAGGAGGAGTATAGAAGACAGTTCTACCTCAGAGCAAGACTACTTTGCTCTGATTCAGGGACTTGGGGGAGGCATTTTTTCCCACAATGCAAATGAATAGGGAAGAGGAACCTATGTGGATCTTGTGAAAGTACAGCTCAAAATTACTCACTCGGGGTATCGCCATTAATGTCACATTTCATCATCTCACTGACAAAGTCCCCAAGGGAGGAGTAGGAGGAACTTGAGTCGTCATAGTCGACACTGTCACTGCCACTGCCACAACAGGTGAGAGAGAGAGATGAGTGGCAGCATCAAAGCAACAGCAGAGCCTGATGTTTCAAAGACGTGAATCAGCACCATTTTCATGGGCCTTTTAAAAACCTCATGACATCACAGTTTCTACAAACAAATTTCTGGCGAGTCAGAAGTCAGCTTCATGAAAGATCAGAGCAAATGAAAAAAAACTTTGCGGTACGTCAGGAGGCATATGGGAAGACATTTAAAGGCTCTCAGCAAAGTTAATGAGGTCAAGCATAAGTGAGCAGGGAGAAGGAGTGAGTGGGTGCATGTGTGTGTGCGCGCACGTCTGGAAGTCACAACTAAAATCATTCCCTTTTTATAGCAATGATAAATCCTGCTCTGTTAGGAACACTGGTGCTGTCTAGAACGTAAAAGATGTGCAAGCGCAAGCCTGAAAGAAGGATAATAAAACTAGATGCAAAACTCTGGGAAATATGGCCAAAGCTACTATAACAAAAAATTTTATACTCTCATTTTACTGAACAGACAAGGAGGCTTCAGGCAGTGGGTAGTACTAACAAGCTTTGCGTAACAACGTGCACTGAGTAGAAATTTGAACAGTGGTAGGATGGGTGGGAGTACTTGTAGTACTGCAACAGAAATAACCAGAAAAAGAACAGCATGGAAGAAAAATGCATTAAGGTGGGAGGAAATACCAAATGTCAAGTGGCACACAGGTAGCAAAAGAAAACAGAAAAAAAACAAATGGAAATTCACATTAAATGAAGACTTAAGAAGACACTAGCAAAGGGTTAAGACGTTGCTGTGATGACAGAGTAGTGAGACAAATTTACTTCACCATCAGTATTCTGCCCAGACAGAAGAAATGAAACAGTAACCTGGCAGGCTAGAGAAAAAGGCTGCAAACCAGAAGCAGGAGAGGCCCAGCAATCTGAAGTAACTGCCGTGTGACTAGGGTTATGTTCCACACTAACCTGTCATCCGTGGGATCAGAGTCTGTTTCTTTCTCTACTGGGACATTCAGCGCCTCAGCCAGCTGTGAATTACTGTCATAGACACGATAGTGGATGGGCTGCAGCTGGTGAGCATACCACTTCGGTTTGTCACCAATCAGTGCTGGGTCAAACATGTCTGCATAACAAAACAAGGAGAGAGTTAACTTAGCTCATTTACTGGTGTCAAAGGCTTCGTTCACAGTGAGGCTATTCCCTACTAAGTCTTGCACAAAGGAAGGGACAGTCTCTGCTCTAAGAAGCCTACAAGACTACTTCGCCATAACCAAACAAGACAAGAGGTAAAATTAACTGGAGGGGTGAGTGGCTAATAGCAGGGCTAACTTGGTAGAAACACATGAGGACATACATAAAAACAGAAGAATGTTCCTTGAACTGGATTTCCCTCCCCAGCAGGAATACTATGGTGTAAAACTAAGTCCTTCCCCAGAATCCTTCTGCTTTCAAAGTTCCTGCATTACACCCAAGTGCAGGAAAGACAAAACCAAAACTTACTGTTATGAATTCTTTGGAAAGCATAGTTAGTAGGGTTGAGTGACCACTCTCCAAAGTATTCTACTGCCTGTGTCCTGGAAAGCTTATCGGCAAAAGGTGTTTGCTTCGGCCTAGAAGCAAGAAAAGAATTTGCCTGGAAGGCCACCACTGGTCGTGGGAAGAGACGAAGAGTGCGAGTATGCATCTGGAAACCTTGCAAAACATTTGGCGAGTTGAAGAATCTCACCATAGCCACCCTAAAAAGAAACAGAAGACAATACATCAGATAAAAACATAGAACACAACAGAAAATAAGACAGAGAGCCTTTAAAAGGTATACAGCAGGCAATGTTTCAAAATTTTGAAGAATGGTAACTCAGCATGAAAAACTACATCTTCTTAGAAAATAGCTGTCTTTAAAAAGAAAGAAAAGAAAAAAAAAAACCACAAAAAAAAATTGCTTTGTTTTAATTTACCACCTCAACGCCAAGACCCACCCAGTGAGGGACATTGTTCTCACATCTGCTAGCTGAGGTGATAACTAAGTCTCCAGCTTTTTTTTTTGTAGTTCAAGGCTTGTGCTTTAAGCTAAGGATACAATATCAGACTGACAAGTCCAGGTAAAGTGGATGATCTACAGGCTGAGAGAGCTGGGGCTGTTCAGACTGGAGAAGAGAAGGCTCCAGGGAGACCTTATAGCAGTCTTACAACACCTAAGGGGGCTTACAGGAAAGATGGGGAGAAACTCTTTATCAGGGCCTGTTGTGATCGGACATGAGGGGTAATGGTTTTAAAACAGAGGGAGGCTGGACATAAGGAAAACATTTTTTATAATGAGGGTGGTGGAACACTGAAACAGGTTGCCCAGAGAGGTGGTGGATGCCCCATTCCCTGAAAATTTTCAAGGGCAGGTTGGACAGGGGTCTGAGCAACCTGATCTGGTTGGAGATGTCCCTGCTCCTTGCGTAGGAGGGTTCGACTAGATGGCCTTTAAAGGTCCCTTCCAACCCAAACTATTCTATGATCCTATGATCTACAGGAAAATGCAAGAAATAAAACACCCCCTCAAGATACATAGTTACATTCATGCAGTTAACAGGTCTGAGATAAACACTGTAAATTTCTGCGCTTCTTTTCCCCATGATGTAAAGTAGAATCTGCAGTAGAACCTGGAAGATGCTGCTTCCACCATAGGACCCACAGAAGTGTCTGTGCTGCCTTCAAGTGCAAACTTTATGAAGATTCAACACTACCTTTGTGTTCAGCCTCACCTGGTAGCCACATCCACAGAGTCCACATCATTTCCGTAGATCAGAGGGTTGAATTCTGTGGAGGGAGTAGACTGCAAATCATTCTGCGGTCTTCCCAGCAGCAGTGGTACCTCCTGTCCCTCATGGAACTTCTCTAGATTAAGAATGGGCTGAGTATTCAGACTCATGCTGGCCAGTGCCTAATGAAGGACAACATCATGTACACATTCAGCAAGTTATTCAAAGAACAAGAGTGAGATCAGAGCTACCCTGCCCTCTAGGCAATTACAACAATTCTGCATGCTCCATTAGTTTGTCTTAAACCATCTCCCACCTATGCTGAGTAAACAAATAGCTCCAGGCCCTCCTTCATGTGAACTGTTAAAATGATCTCCTCAGTGCTGAAACAGTCCTGAAGGCAGACAAGGGGTAGCACAGAAGTCTGCTTTGCCAGATCATAAATGACAGGAAAACAGGTAATTCAAACTGAACCACTAGTAGTATGGCACCATGTACAACTTACTGTAGAGTTATTCCCATGTGTAATTCGAATACATCTTGGGACCTAGAGGCCTTGAAACTTGCCTTGCAACTTGGCCAATCAACCAGTGAGTTTGATATCCCAGGACTATGTGGAGACACACTTACACAGGCATCTGGCTGTATCCCTGCAAACCTACCCTTCCCATCTGAATGAGGTCTTCATCCAAGCTACCATCCTCTTCAACCCTCCTAACGTCTTCAAGGATATGCACTGGAGCAGCACAAGTGGTAAATCAGTCCTGGACACCCAGACCTATCCTAAATCTTCCTCATTTCTCCCATTTCCCATTGAGTCTTCATCTTTTTATTTCAAAAATAAATATAGAAAACAAAATAAAAACCAAAACTTCAAAGGAAAAGGGTAAAATGGAAAATTCCGGGGAAAATAATAAAATAAAGAACCTTGTTGTCAGGAGTGAGCAGCTGTTTCTGAGTGATTGCAGTCATGCTAACCAGACACTGGAGGCAAGATAGAAGATCATATGATAACACCAGCAGCCCATCAGAGCCAAGACGAACACATGACCACAGAGAAACAGATGGAAGAAAAAAAAAAAAATAAAAATCTATTACTACCAAATATCACGAATGACAGGAAATAAAAGGGACCACAAAATAGGTACATCTTGGGAGAGAGGTCTAACTGCCCCACCCCCAAACATTCCCATCTGGCCACTCTGGAAAGTGGAAAGGCTGCTGTCCTTATTGATGCAGCTAAGAACTTTCTAGTGCAGTTTAAAAGCAGATTTTTTCCTGAATTTTATTCATTGTCCCTAAGACCCAAGGGCACACAGAAGTGTTAACTTTAGTGACAAGGGCCACAATTTAGTCTTCTGTACTTTGTACAGCAACCAATAGCACTCCTTCTCTTTTGCCAACAGTCAACTCTTGGTGATAATGTGTACAGGAATACATAGGGATGTAACCTGAATTTGGTTGAACTGTGAGAATTTTAAATCTGTCTTCAAGGAAATCACAAATTGTTGTCTGATATCTAACTTCACCCTAGTCAGAGAGTTTTGCTGAATAGTGCTTGAAATTGCAAGGGGGTGAGGCAGAAGCGGGGGGAAGGTGGATGTAACAAAACTCCAAGCAGCCCATTGCTTCCATCTGTGCTGAGAGCAGGTACCGGGGTATCAGAGGTTACACACTTTGCTCTCCCGGTCTACAAGGAGAGAGAAAGAGCGGAACCCATCATACAAATAACACACTTTACCTTTAGATACTGCATGCAGCGTGCATAAGGAAAACAGAAATAAAGAGATAAAACCTGCTTGACATGATCAGCCAGGATGACCCAAGCTGATTAATGGCTTAGCAGGACCTGACAGGAAAGACTGAGACCTCACACACAGATCTGTGAATGGAGGGGAAATAAAGATGATCATAGCTTGATGGATCAAATCAGAGTTTAAAGCCCACATGGCAAATGTAAAGAAGGAATCTGGAACTTTCTGCATAAACTGGAAAAAAGTTAGCCCCAAACAACAGTAAATTATCTGTCACATAATTTCCTGGAGCATTTCAAATTATCCCTCACTTGACTAAGAAATTAACTGCAGTTACAAGCCTCAGTGACCACTCACTTTTCCAAATTAACTCTCTCCATTAACATAGAAAAGCAGCAACTGGATACCTACCACTTGACATCTGTATCAATTGATACTGCTTTTCAAGCTCAAAATGCTGCTGTACTCTAACATGGGCGATGTCCTATCTGGCCAACTATATGAAAAAGGCATTTTAAAAAGGTTGACAGAAAATTCCTAGTCCTGTGCTTCCCCTATAAATGACAAAGCTGGAAGCAGCAGAGATAGCGAAAGATGAAACAGGTAACAAAAATTACAATTATGTCCTCTGGAGAAACTACGGAGATCTGAAACAAGATGAAAGTCTCAGATTTACCTTAGTCAGACAATGTTAGAAAGTCATACAGCTAAGGGAGCTCAAAAGAAGACACCCCTATAATATTGTTTAATCAGCCACTCTATTGATTTGCCCACCTCCACATTCAGAGAAGTAGACCTCTCCATCACAGACCAAGTGTACTTTCTTGAACAAAAGTATTCTAGTAGTCTGGTGTGTTTTCACATCCATTTGACGTGCCAGGACACACACCTGCTTTTAACTTATTGTTCTTTACATTGCAAGAATGATTTGCATTCTTGTCCAGTATAGCAGAAGAGCTGTGCAAGACTACATCTGCTAAGTTCTACTGAATCTGAGTCCTTTCCCCAAAGTGCTTATTACCTGTTTCAGATGCTTTTTCAGCTCTGAAGCTTCTGGTTCTGGCAGTGCTGGCAAAGATTCTGCATTTGTGGGAACGATCACCTGGAATTAAGCACAGTAACAGACTAAAAATTCCCCAGCTGTAGTAATTTTCAAAACAGAATATCCTGCATCTCCACCACTCCAGAGACTGAGGAATAAAAACCATAAAGTAAAACAATTAATTTAAGAAATCCCACAACACAACCCCCACACACAAACACTTGCATCAATACTTTGATTTTAACTTCTTTATGGTTGTTATTGTTTACAATATCACAAACAGTGGGTTTGTGGAGGAGTTACTTTATCATTTATCACAAAAAAAAAGAGAAGGTTGAATGAACCAACACTCATCCTTTGGAATTTCCATCAAGTAGAAGTTGTTATACACATTTCCCTTTAAATAGCCTTGCTCATGCCCCATTAGCAAGTGGGATTCATAGTCCCATTTGAATCGTGACAACTAATGCTGCTGGAAGGCTCTTATCCGATTCTTAGGTAGGGCTATAAGAGACAGGGTCACAATTACACAAAAAAGACAGCTTTATAATTTGTTTGAGGATTTATCTTCTAATGATACAACCAGATGGATTAACTGAAACAGAATGTCTTATGAGCAAAAGAAATGGGGATCTTGAGACACAACGAGGAACGGAATCCTGAAGTTTAAGACAGGAGTGTCAAAGGCAGGCTGAGGCCAGGCATTCTTAAATTCTCAGTGGTTACACTGATGACAGCGCACAGTTGCCTGGAAACAGACACAAGTTCTTAAGGGCACCACTTACCCTATTGGTATCCAGGTCAATAAGCCATACGTCATCAGGCATTTTAAAATCCAGTTTGTAAAGGAAGAAACTTGCTGGAACACCAATGATATAGGGTGTAGGGGCTAGAAGCAACTGAGAGAAAGAGAGACTTCAATAAGGACAAGATCTGCATTTGATATCACCATGCTCTTTCCAAATATTTATTAACTATAGTATGTTTATAGCAGAGGAGGCAACATACAAGGCATTGACAAATAAGTAATCAATTCCATACAATAGAAACTTTTTTTTTTTAGGAAAAAAAAAAAAAAAAAAAAAAAAAAAAAGAGAGAAGAATAAAAGCTCCTGCTCAGAGAGCTTCAATTTTAATCTAGAAGAAAACAAATTTCTGCCTTCCATGCCCTTCCTCCAGTGATGTAACTTATATGGCTGCATGGCTCTTTGGAAAAAAACTTAGCTAATCTAACAGCTATCTATTAGATTACATCTATCATGGACCAAGAAAGCAGATGTTCAAAAGAGCATAACTAGAGAAGCAACAAGTCACACATGAATATACCCTCAGCTCAAACTAAGACTGTGCCATTGTAAAAATGGCTTTACCCTGGCAAGGGCTTTACACTTACCCTTGTAATGGTAATTTGGTTTCAAAACAATAACATCTCTAGGAAGCAGAAGAAATAGACAGTTTTTTTCAAATGTAGGTGGAAAGCCTAAGGAGAAATTCAGGTTGTTTCCAATAAGGGAATCAGCAGAGGGAAAAGGTTTAAATCAGTAAGGCATGCAGCAGCTTGAGATCAGTGGCTTGGGAGGCTAATTTGTTCTTTAAATCTGGAACAGTTGGTCACCTCCAAGGGGCAGTACAAGAACAAACCTGCAGCATCAGCTGCAGGACAGCACTGTAGTAAAATGGCCTGAATTCTATCTATTCAAGCAAAATAATGAGCTCCTGTAGAGAGCTGACTACTGGTAAAACCCAGGCTCCCAGCTGAAGTAACTCAACACTTCATATTTCTGAGAATAAATTGCAGTCAATAGTTTCTAAACTCTGAATCAAGAGCCCTCAAGCATCCTAAATATTACCCTGGACTCTCCCCGACAAACCTTAATACTCATTTAGGGTGAGGGGGGAAATATCATCATAATATTGTGGATCTATGGCCTTTCAGTCCATTGCTTGTGAACTACTGCTTTGAATCACACTATTCACTCAGCATACTTTGAAAATATCCTACGTAAGTGTTGTCACCAACAATTTAAACAGTGGTGCTCAAAGAATGTTCTTTGCAAGGCAGACTTTGCTACAATTCACGAGGAAACAGCAGGGAAGGAAACAAGAACTACTCTTATATAAGTTCCAGACATCACAGACACACCTTCGCAAAAGACCAGCAAAGGGAAAATACGTACCTGTTCTGCAGAGGCCATACAGGTAGGAAGCAGAGGGATCACCGGGAACATGTACTCTAACGGGTAGATCATAGCCACAAAGGCCATCACAGACATTGAGAGTGCATTATAATCTCGGGACTGCAATACAACCTGCAACCAAAGAAACTCAGGTTAGCACTGCAGCAACTATTCACTTCTAATACTCCACCCAGGAGTACGCAAAGATCACAGCCTGCAGGCCTCTGACCTGATGGCTGTGAACTGAATGCTTTTTTGAGTGAGAGCAAAAGTTTTCAAAACAGGAACCTCAGAAGGAGCTATTCCTTCCCCCCACAGACAAATTGATTCCAGGCAGTGCAGGAGAAAGCTGTTCTACGCATCCAGCCTACCCTGGTTTCAAAGAGGGCAGAGCTTCCCACGTACCTATCAAAGATCAACTCTTTGCTTCTCACCTTGTGCTCCAGAAGGATGCAGGTCAGCACCTGCAGGCAGGCATCCACTCCCAACAACTCCAAAGGCAGATGCAATGGAAAATCCACCAAGGTGAAGCGGGATGGATCAGGAAGAGCAAAGGTCAAAGCTGGCTGCAACTCGTGCGGCAAGACTTCCACATCCACCCGCTTCTGACCAGCGAGAGGCATCGGTGAGCGGAGCAGCCGGTATATCCAGGCCTCGATCTCCCGCAAGTCGTGTAGCAATGCGCTAGACTTCTCTTCCACCAGGAGGGAGCCTGTAAATATCCGCCACATTGTATCCCTGTACAGGAAGAACAACAAGGTCAGTATTCCAAGAGCTTCACTTGACAGCTGTTCCACAAGGCTCTTCCAGGAAAAAAGAGCAAATCCACCGAGAAAAAGTGGCTTGTACACTTCAGCCCTTAATGTTGTAGCACAGTGAAGGCTGCAAACTTGCTGAAGCCATTCTGCAAAAAACTTCTGCCTGATAAACATCATCTGTTACTGTAACAGATCCCTTAGAGGTAGAGGTTCAAATTCAAGGTTCTATCTTAAAGTTCACAACTTAAAAAGAAAAAAAATTAAAGAAAAAAATATTATGACACTGGAGGCTTCAGAAAAGAAGGGAAAAAAAGAGAAATTGGCAAGCGTCAAAAGAAGGGCAATTTGAGATTATGCTGGGAAAGTGATAACCTGTCAGGAACTGGGATGCTTCTCATCCTCCATGCTTCCTTCAGCCATTTGTAATGCACAGGACAGTAGGTTGTTAACAGGCATGCTCACCGTTTTGCAAGCTAGAAGGATTCAGTTTCACCTTCATTCTGCCACACTTCAAAACTATTCTACTTTTCCAGGTCACGGCTTGCAAACCACATGGTACTTCAAACCTCCCGCTTTGCTTTTCCCAGAGATGTATGCTCAGCATTCCTTCTCTTGCCCTCCATCTGTTACTCAGTTCTTCTCTTTAAGCATTATGACCAACAGGAGCAACTTTTTCAAATACCACATGCCATTCAAACATTGGAACACTTCAGCACTCCTTTCAAAAATCAGATGAGCTCATGGAGTTAAGAAAAATGATGCAAGGCATCTAATTATCAGACTAAACCAAGTGACAAAATAAGCTCCCTTAATATATATTTTCAATACTTCCATAGGGAAGATTAAAAAAAAAAAATTTTGCTCCAACAGAATTTTTTTTCCCCAACAGTGAGTGGACTTAGGTGGTAAATCTGCTAATGCAGGAGTCAGTCATAAGCCCAGGACACTCCCCTTGAACTATTCCAGGGCAGTAATCCAAGAAGTAGGCTACTGTTCTATGAATGGGATAGACTTCCTCTTTCATGCAAAATGTAAAAAGCTTATAAAGATGACAGGACATCTGTAATTTTCATTTTTTGCTTTTGACCAGTTTAATTTGGAGTGTACTATGCTACTTAACTCACATTATGAGCTATCTCACAGCCCCATCTCTCTTACTACTGAGATTATCCCCTCCTCCTCCAGAGATTCATTTTATATTTTCTCTTTTCAGTTAACATATTGGAAAGGAAAATATCATTGTGGAATGTAGGTGTCAAGCACAATAGCACAGATATACATCCACAACTGATATACATAAAGACATTGTTCCTTCTGTACCCTACAGTGCAACTGCTTTTGTTACACACCCAACATTCTAATAGCAGATATGTAAGATTACTACATTAAAAATACACCAAGTTCCTGTTAATTTGCTATTACCAATCCCCATTCCCATATGCTTCTTAGACAACTCCTTTGTTTTCTACTTCTCCTCCCTCTCCCCTTCAAATACTGTACTTTGATCTCTTTCAGCTGTTTCTGCTTCTCTAGTCTTTTTTCTCCCACGCTGTAGTTCAGATTGTTTCATAAGCTCATTAAGCACACTTTCACCACTTCCTTCTTGCCCCAAGTGGAAATTCTCTCTGTTATTTCTTGGCCATTTCTAATTTGCTAGAGAATCAGTCCTGACATACACTGCCATGGAGCTTATATGCCAAAGCAACAATAACAGCATCAGTGCTCAGCTTCAGAAAAGATCATGCTCAGCCAGTTGTTAGCAGGAGAGTGCCTCCTTAGACCTATCACAAATGAAAATCATAACACGTTACAGAACCAGACAAAAATAATCACAAAAATTTCCTTTTCCTACTGTGATCCTGGGTTAAAACAGCAAAAAGGCCAACCGTTGGTGTTTGGCTGCTTCTGTAACCACACCTGTAGCCACAATTTACCGTGCAGACAATTGCAGACCTGGACACAAACAGTGGGAGGAAAGAGGTTCTTTCTTCCCTCTCAACATACCTCTGCACCCCACGAGGAATCCCCAACTTCTTGCCCAACAATCTCTCACTACAGCAGTCCACAAGTCTCTTGAGGGTGTAGAGACACTCACGAAAGGTGGAAAAGAAAGGATAATGACTAAGGATGCACAGAGAAGTCAGAGTGCTGTTCCGAGAGCGATGGCTGCCTCTGGCCAGGCGCTTACTGCGCGGTGATCGATTCACATCTGGGGTAGATTCTGTACTCGGAGCCTGCAGTGAAGAACCACTCTCCGAACTCTCAGTGCCCGCTTCCTCTTGGGGTGCAGATGAATCCCCAGATTTAGGGATTTTCTGTCCCTCCCGAGCTCGATGCCCTCCTGTGCCTTCTGCCTTCTCCTTGGGTACTCGCTTCTGGAAGGAGCGGTAGAAGTTGACACAGATTCCATAGCGAATGACACCAGTATCCTTGTCTGTGAGCGTGAAGACAAAAGAAGTGTCATCACGGAAGCTCATACGTTTTTGCCGCACGCTCAGGCATCCTTCTGGCTGGCAGAAGAATACAACATCAGGTGGTAGAGGAAAGTCCACATGGTCTTCTAGAGGGTAACGTCGCAGCAGTTCAGGAGTTTGAGCAACGCTATCACTACTTGGCTGCCTACAAAAAAAAAGCAAACAAAAAAAAAACATACATAGTTGACTAATGCCAATAAAAATCTTTGCTATATATCCCTACTAACATGTCAGGAGCCTGTGGGCTCAGCTTCATCTTTGTTTGTTCGCTCCCCTACTACCCAGGGAAAGCACAGCTTCTCAGTCACTAGCCACAATGCTCAATCACTAGCACAAGGCCACAACTGAAGAAAGGTTAAGTAAAAAAAGTCTACACCATAATTATCAAGGCCCAACAAGGAGTCTGTTCAAATTTGACAAAGAGAAGGACTTTCAGAAGTATATTGTTCCCAGTAGAACTTTGTATTGTCATGTTTCTCTGACTTTGATTTCCAAAATGAATTTAGCCACACAGGTCTCTGGGCAACACTTGGGTAGGAAATACACTGTCCTCTGCAAATATACAGCCAGATGAAAACCTTCTGGAATTCAGCTATTTATGAACAAGATGAAACATTAAATGAGGAAACCCAGTGCCAATTCCTAACTGGGAAAACCAATAATTTAGTAGCAAAGGACTCAGACAAATGGTGGAATGACATGGACCTCATCCTGTAAAATATTCATTAAAAAGTTCTAGCAACCACATATATATATATTTATGTGTTTGATTTTCAAGTTGGATTTGAAAGCGTAAGTTACTCTGAAAGCCAGGTAGTAATACGCAGACCTATTTAACACTGTGTCTTACCAACTTTTGTACCACAAATCACTAATGGAACACAAAGAAAGAAAGGCAATATTGTTTATTCCTAATTTTCCACCAGAAGAACAGATTCTTTCAGGGTATTAACTCTTTTCCTACCACTACTTTTCCATAAAAGTTACCAAATAACTGCCAGAGGAATAGTATGAGATCCACATAGTGAAGGAAGAAAAGTAATACATAAAAAAAAAAAAAAGTCCCCAAAACAACCTCCCTGAGGTTTGACCCCTTTTCTATGAAGTCTGATCTCCTACCATTTTCTAAAGTAACTAGCATTTCGTATCACGTTTACTAAACGGGATTTAGGAGACCTGGCTCCACCATTACTGTCCTACTGGATCTCTTACAACACATTTTGTCACTTTGATATTCAGCCCTTTCAAAATACTAATGACACTTGCTTGATTCTGTCTGAGAGGTGAGAAAACCCAAACAAGTAGTAATCAAATGTCTGTAATTTATAAAAGAAAATAACTGGTGTAAATAGGTCTGCTGACTAATTCTCACAAATTAATACTTTATTAAAGAAAAAGTAAAAATGCTTAGTCATAAACATAAATTGGTAACAAAATTTATACTGCCCTGTACAGTTAGGTACTGAAATACTGTATGAAAAGAAAAAAATAAACCCTAAAAAGCTTTTATATATTAGTGGACACAACTAATGCATCATCTGCTGAAGAAGAAATATCAAATAATGTTGGTACTGTTCAGAGAGTTTATTTGGCAGTAAACGGTTAAAAAAAGGGTCATCAACAAAGTACTAGTGAAGATATCACCAGTTCATGTCTTTGCAGCAGTATTAGCTACAGACAGACAGAGTCTTCTCAGACATTTAGAAAATTTGCATCTAATAAAAGGGAATACTTCCAAAAGACATTGCTATTTGTGTATGCTTGTTCTGGTTTTGTTTGGTGAGCAGGGGCCTAAGGTGGCAGCTTGTGTAGGAAACTGCTGGAAGTTGTTCCCCTTTGTCCAGTGGACTCAGCTGGGCCTAGGGCAGACCCACTGCTGGCCAAGGCCGAGCCGATTGGGAGCAGAATGTTCCCTGATAACGCCTCTGCGAGAACATATTTAAGAAGGGGAAAACAGGAAAAAAAAAGAGAAGATGTGAAGCAGCTGAGCAGGAGCAGAGAGGGGGAGGCGAGGGCCTTGCAGGCCTCACCCTCTGGCCTCCCGCTGGGCGGCCGACTGGGCCCAACTCAGCCCGGCCGGGCTGCAAGAAGTGAAGAGGAGATGAGAAGTGAATAAGATGTAAAAAGGATCCTGAGAGGTGTCTGCCAGCCTTTTGTGAGGAACGGCTGCAGACGCCAAGGTCAGTGAAGAAGGAGGGGGAGGAGTAATGCGGCTCCTAGCCAAGATTCCCCTGCAGCCTGTGGTGATGACCATGGTGGAGCAGGTTGTCCCCCTGCAGCCCATGGAGGTCCACAGAGGGGCAGAGATCCACCTGCAGCCCATGAAGGACCCCACACCAGAGCAGGTGGAGGCCTGAAGGCCACACCTTCACGCCTGTGGCCTGTGGAGGGCCCGCTGGGGCAGCTGTTCTGGAGGGACTGCACTCCGTGGAAGAGATGACCCACGCCGGAGCAGTTTCACAAAGGACTATGGGCCATGGGAGGGACCCCACGATGGAGCAGGGGAGGAATGCGAGGAGTTCTTCCCCTGACAACTAAGTAGCGGCGTAAAACAACGTGTGATGAACTGACCGCGACCCCCATTCTCTCTTCCCCCGCCGTGCCGCTCGGGAGGGGAAGGAGGTAGAGACAATGTTAAGCCCGGGAAGAGGGAGGGGTTGGGGGAGGTTATCTTGTTCCCTGTCTCATTCTCCCACTAGTTTTAGAAATAAATGAATAGTTTTCCCCAAGTCGAGTCTGTTTTGCCAGTGACGGTAATTTTAAGGATTTCTCCCCGTCCTTATCTCAAACCTCGAGCCATTTTTTTTCCTTATATCATCTCCCCCTGTTCTCTTGGAGGGTGGGGGGAGTGAGAGAGAGACTGCGTAGTCTGGTCCCGACCGGGGCTGAACTACGACAACCCTGGATAACAAGATGTAATGGTAAAGGCCACACGGAGCTCCTAAGGACATTACAGTAGAAGCTACTGCAGTTATCATAGGCATTTGTTGAAAAGCCTAATGGGATAACAGACCTCTGAGCATTGGCAATCTAGCTATCACTGCCCAGCAAAAAGCAAGAAAACTGTAGGACTCCAGAAGTGATGATAGAAAATTTCTAAGTGAGAACAGCAGACATGTAAGCATCATTGGAGGGGGCAGTTAACATTTCTTCCTGCTTTTCCTAGCCAGTGACACATACATGGAAAATGAGGTTATTCTTCTACATACAATAAGAAGTAATTAAACTATTAAATCATTCTGTCCATAACATAAAATAATAAAAATAGTTATTACTTAGAACAATGTCATTTCCTCCACTTAGCCTATTTAAATATTTCACTCAAAGTATTCTGAAAAGAAAACGGAAGGTAAAGCAACAGGTTGATGCACATAAACCACTGATATTTAGAAATGAAAGTAAAATACACTTTGGAATATACCCATTAAATAGACTAGCACAAAGTTACTGCACAAACTTTGAATAAAGAAAAATAACATTTACTAAGCACCTGCATATTTGGTAAACAGCACACATATCAACCCCACATTTCATATATACTTTAGGTAAATAGGCATAACATTTTATCTGTTGATAGTCAATAAGGCTTTTTTTTTAAAAAAAAACAAACCACATTCATGTCATTCCTATGAGGATAAGTGAGTATTAAAGGGAGAAACAGTCAAGTAAGGCAAATTCCAGATTGTTTTCTTAATTGAGTTTACAGATTTAAATAGCTAGAAAAGTAACCCCAAAGTAGTATTTTACTTGCATGTGGCTTACTGTATTTTCAGTTCATGAATCCCTCTATCGTAATGCCAGTAGAAGCAAAGAATTCAGATACATAGGCTACCAGGGAGTCATACATAAATCGGCTATTCTTAGTCACCCTTCACAGACACTTGAAAAGGAGTCTAAAGACTGCAAGTTAAAAATCTTTTCCTTCACTACTATCTTTCAAAAAGTGCCCTGGCCAAAGTAGATGCTCCCATTATGGTAGCATTCCAGACAGCGCTTCCTCAGCTCTAAGCAAGACTTCATCAAGGCTATTTATCCCCACTCTACTGCCCAAGCAAAAGCAGAGCTGAGACTATTTTTACATTACCTGGCTCCAATGATCACAAGATAGTCGAGTAACCGAGGGCAGATTTTCTTTTTCTGCACCATTGTCCTTGACACCCCTCCCTATGTCATCTCAGTGAATTTCTGTTCATTGATCCACTGGTCAGTTATCGAGTCAGCCGTGATTGACTGCCTTGGAGAACAGAATCTGCTTGGAACTGTCTGGCAAGACCAACCTATGATGAAGAAAAGCAAGAGTGTCAAAGGTACAATCAGGAATATCAAACACATACAAGCAACATCGTGATCTTAATCACATTCCCAAAACGCCTCAGTGTTCTGTGCAGTCATGGCCATCCACAGATCTCTCTCTTCATCAGTATAAAACCACAACCTCATGCCCACAAAAGCAGAAAGAGCGGAAAAATACACAAAAAAAAAGTACAAGAGAATCTCAAGAAAGACCACAAACAAAGCAGCATATCACTGGCAAAGAACTATTCATGAAATGGGTTGAGGGAAAAGTATTGCTTCGGCAAATCCCTGGGATTCCTACAGAGCTTGGGAAAGCAGCCTTAACTGGCAATTCTGTACAGCTAAACATGACTGAAGAAAAGAAATGCAACCTGAACTTTATCTGTCTGATAAACAGAATAACTGAAGAAGGGGTAATACCCAGAGAAGTTCAATTTGATATAGCACGTGTCACCCTCCCAAACCTGGATGTGGCCTAGAGCAAGAATGACCTTCACAATCCCAAATGACTGCAATCTCTAACCCTTTTTCTGTGAAGATATAGAACTGCAGTTCTGTAGAATTTCAGTTTGCAATAGCAAAAGTGCTTCTTGTAAATCATACTGTTTCTTTCATTCATTTAATTGAATTCCATTTATACTGTGTATCTTCACCATTTACTCTTGATACCATGCCTCCTACAGCTACTTTCTCTGCCTATTTTGTCATAGAAAAATCCTCTGGCACAACTGGTATTTTACTGCAGCATTACTAGCTGTAAAATTGTTCTTTTCAATCTCATCATTCATACTTCATTGAATTCATGAAAGAGATAAAAAAAAATAATCTTAAAAAGGAATCAAGTTCTACATGACAAGGTTCCCTACCTACATTTGAAAACAATCTGAAACAAGAAGCTCTCGGAAGTTCTAAGATCAGAGATGCTCAAACTGTACTACCCGTTTAATGAGCATCCCAATGAAAGAATTAATAAAGTTATTTTATATTAAAGAAAATTAACCGATTGCCTTTTGGGGCATATTCAGAGTAAGGTTTCTATTTCAGTTCATGTTTGCATTCTAAAGCTACCACAGAATTCAGAGAATAATTATTACTGTACTAAAATCTTTCTAGTCTGCAGCATAAAGTTTAGGTTTTACTTATATAAAAGTATAACAGACTTACTAACAATTTTTAAATCTCAGCAAAATTAGGTAAATTTCTTGATGTTTCTCTCATTACTTCAAACCAGAAGTTAGTTAAAGGCACTGTAATCATCAGCATCTCACAACCACGTTCAAAATCTAGCAACATATTTGCTTTTTTTCCCAGCCCTTCACATTCCAGGTATAGAGTTGGGGAATTTTATTCATCAGCACTCCAAACACCACTAAGAACATAAATGCACAAAAAAAAAGTATGTATACAATTTATTAAAAAAGGAAAATCATGCTAGTCATTAAGTATTAATTATGCAATCGTAAACCGAAAGGAACCTTAACCCTCACACACACAAAACCCCACATTTTGAAAGACTTTGTGGCATGGTTTTAGAGGATCCTCAATTACAGTCGCTGTAGGTTCCCAAGTGACAGCACTGTCAATTACCTCCTCTGAGCAGCAATACTTGTATCGGTTATCATCTCTGAACAACAGAGAAAATACAGACATAGGAAGTAAAGCTCCTGTTTCTTCATTTTAATGATATCATTGAAAACATTGTAGAACCTGTCCTGCAACAGCTCTCGATCCAATATATTCTGCAAATATCTTGGCACAAATATAAACTTGAGAGGAACAAGATGAAGTTGGGATGATCAAATGTATCTTTTTTACTTTGAAGAAATATTTTGTCTGTTTTCTTTCCAAATAGCTTTACCCAGAACTCTTTTAAGGAACTCACTGTTCAGTTACAGATATGGGCACAGGAAGAAGTGACCACGAGGTAACCCAGAAGTATGACTTCGAGGAACTTCAGCTACTCAGTGGTAACCAAACATAAGTCCTTCCTCTATAACAGAGTCTATCCCACCCTCAGTGAAGGCAGAGAAAGTAAACTGCATTTCCAATGGAATAAAAACATACGCAATGACTACAACAGTAACTGAGAAGCTACAAGACTACAACCTTAGCTTACTTTTCAGTAATTTGTCCATATTCTGTGGTTTTTCTCTAGCCTGGAGAACATCTCTTATGAGTGCAATTCACTACACATCACCTAGCAGTTTTGCAAACAAGCTAGGGGAGGTATGCAATATGAAGACCTCCATCAAAACCACAAAATTCTCAAAAGAGTATCTGAGCAGACCCATACAAGGAACATATGCAGGGCTTCCAATGTCCCTGGAATGGCTGAAGCTGCATCCCAGTGACGACATACATCAAAGTTTGTCTGTTTTTAAAAAAAAAGATCTGAGCACTTTCCAAGATTTCTGATTTCTACTGCAACACAGAGAGACCAGATTGATGCAGTTATTCTGCAGGGGCTTCTAGAGTCTCCTTTACTTGCTTACTTATTCTTAACAAGGCTATAGTTGCAGTGAGACATAAGAGGATAAAGACTTTATTTTGGCAGATGAAGTTTCGTTGGACTGGAACAAGAGGCAGAAGAATTAAAACCAAGTTCAGGGTTTTTGCCTTCTTCTATTCAATCTCTCGCTTCTTCAGAGCTCTAGTAATGGCTGATGACAGTAATGAAAGAGCATTAGATCAACAGTTGCTGGAACTCACCTTCATAATCCTGGCTGGAATCAGACACCACAGTTGATGATCTGTACAAACCAATACAAAGAGGCATTACAGTCCTGCCTCTCTCTCTCTATCTGCCAAAAGCTTGCCTTCAGGCCAGGGTCATCCCCTCCTCCGTGCTGGTAGAAATGCTCGTGCACTTACATGGTGAACCAGATCGTGGAAATTGATATGAACTAAAACTAACACCTCCCTTCTCCTGCCTTGGCACTTTTGTTTCTACTAGGTTATTTCTATGACTTGGTTCACCAAATGGCCACACAAATGCTCATGCAGGCACAAAGAAAAGGTAGGAGCAAGCAGCTAAAGGAATTTGGAAAATTGAACATAATAAATCACAGAACTACAGACAACAGCTTCTCTACAGGCAATAGAGGTAGTTTCTTTCTCAGAGATTTGCTATCATCCTTCCTCTAGGCTCCTAGATTTTACAGACTAAGTAAATTAGAACAGAAAGAGAACAAACAACCAAGAGATACTTCCATTTCTCCTCTTTCATAGAATCATAGAACCATAGAATAGTTTGGGTTGGAAGGGACCTTTAAAGGTCATCTAGTTCAACCCCTCTGCAAGGAGCAGGGACATCTCCAACCAGATCAGGTTGCTCAGAGCCCCGTCTAACCTGGCCTTGAAGGTTTCCAGGGATGGGGCACCTACCACCCCTCTCTGGGCAACCTGTTCCAAGGTTTCATCACCCTCATTGTAAAAAATGTCTTCCTTATATCCCATCTAAATCCTTCTATTTCAAAACCATTAGCCCTTCACAACGTGTCTTGCTAAAGTTTCTCCTCGTTTCTCCCATAGACTCCCTTTAGGTACTAGAAGGCAGCTATAAGGTCTCTCCAGAGCCTTCTCTTCTCCAGGCTGAACAGCCCCAACTCTCTCAGCCTGTCCTCATAGGAGAGGTGCACCAGCCCTCTGATTAGCTTCATGGCCCTGTTGGCAGTTAGACCTGAACTGAGAAATTATCTTGCCTCTGAGACGGTACAGGTTTTGACATTGATGGCCTCTTCTCCCTCTCAAGCTGCTTTAACTTCAGGTTGCTATTCCTGAAGAGGTCTTCTGCAGTGTGTTCTCTTTGCAAACGTCTTGAAACCAGCCCTTTGAAGGTTGAATCCTCAAGCAGTACTTAAGAAAATACTTCCTATAACTTCGGCTCAAGAAAAGAAGAATCATACCGCACAAACATATCACATATTAGAGAACACCATAATTCAAACAAGCACTCATATGGATGGTGAACAGGTTGGTGAGAAATAACACTACCCACATACTGTAGCAGCTGTCAGCAGTACTCACGAACTGGTAGAAATTGGCACAGTAGCCTAAATGCAAAGACAAAGGCCAGAGCCAGCACTATCCCACGGCCTAACAGTAACTGAAGACAGAAAAGGGTTCAAAATAACACTTCTATTACTGGCACTACTCTACATTTCAAAATCCCCCAAACACTCACATTTCAGGTCGTAGCACAGCCTCTGCATAGTATTCTGAAATGTGAAGCCCTCCCAGAAATAAAAGTCTATATAAACAGACACACTCATGAAGAGCACCACACCACAGAATGGATATGGCAGCGTGAAAAAACTGCAGCAGACTTTTCATCAGTTTAGAGCCATTTGTGTCAGACCAACAGCCAGCATTAGTCCTGAGAGACTGTGCCGCACCCCTGTCTCATCTACCCCTCAGAGTCGTCAGTCTTTTTTTCCTAGACACAAAGCTAGAGGCACAAAGTCATTTAGTCAAAGAATAACTTGAACATAACCAACTGATAACCCAGCTTAGCTCACTTACAGTTGTTCTCCTCACACAGAAACTTCCAGCTTTGGTAGGCCAGCCTTACACTCAACTGTACAACAGTCAGCAAGTATTGAAATCATTGCTTGAAAAAATGATATGAAGACAGTACAAGGTTTTTTTCCAACAGGCAGATGTTAAGCCCTGCTTCCCTTGCAACTCTTCCATAGTTTAGGATGGCACCAGAATGAGGCCTCTCCTTCCATTACCTCCAGCTTTTATCTGGTGCAAGGATCATATTGCACTTTTCAGCAATGCATGGGTACCTTTAGAATACAAATCAGTGTCATACAATTAAATTTAGTGACTGAATGAAAAGCATATAATAGGACATTAATCTCTAGGAGAAAAAAAAAAAAAGGGAAGTCACAAAGGAGAGAGCAAGAATCACAGGTCAGAAGCCACACAAATTTTGGTTCACTGAAATCTCGCCTTGTGAAAGACCAGATTTCCAGCCATGTCCAAAAGGAACTAAATTTTCAGTTCTAAAATGTCCTTGGAACATCTTGAATTTCTATTTATTCTCAGCCAAGACAGTCTGTACTTAGTTCAGATCTATAGCCACTATGCCTGACCTTAGTGCATTCTTTTCTGTGAACTCAAGATCTATACCAATCAGACTAAACTGAAAGCTGAAACAAACACAAATAGAGCCAGGAGTTTCAATGGTCACGTTTTGGTTGATTTATGTTTCCTTTCCTCGCATTACACACCTTGAGTATGTTGAGACAGTCATCTGCTGAGCTATGAGAAATACGTGCAAGTACCTCAGGACCAGCCAAGCTCACTCGTGTGGCCAGAACCCCACTTAACTCACTGCTGAACTGGAATCAACACAGTCTGAAGCCCAATATAAACTATGCATGGTAGCTTTGGTCTGTCTTTAAGCATTTTAATAATCTTTATGTAATTTTTACCACTAAAATTTTGGTTGCTTCTTTTTCTGAGTCTGGTTCAAATGATTCCAGCCATTATCTCTGGTGTAGCACATACTATTGGATCACCTTCTCCAAGCTCAGGATGCAGGAAGACAAGCAAAAATGCCAGGAGGCCTGCATGGACAAAAAAGGAGCTCCTAGACAAACTCAAACACAAAAAGGAAGTCTACAGAGGATGGAAACAAGGGCAGGCAGCCTGGGAAGAATACAGAGAAATTGTCTGAGCAGCCAGGGATCGGGTTAGGAAAGCCAAAGCCCTGATAGAATTAAACCTGGCCAGGGACGTCAAGGGCAACAAGAAAAGCTTCTATAGGTACGTCAGGGATAAAAGGAAGACTAGGGAAAACGGGAGCCCTCTCTGGAAGGAAAAGGGAGACCTGGTTACCCAGGATACGGAGAAGGCTGAGGTACTCAACGACTTCTTTGCCTCAGTCTTCACCAGCAAGAGCTCTAGTCACACTGCCCAAATCACAGAAGGCGAAGGCAGGGACGGGGAGAATGAAGAACTGCCCACTGTAGGAGAAGATCAGGTTCAAGACCATTTGAGGAACCTGAAGGTGCACAAGTCCACGGGACCTGTTGAGGTGCATCTGCAGGTCCTGAGAGAACTGGCAGATGAAACTGCTAAGCCGCTATTCATCGTATTTGAGAAGTCATGACAGTCTGGTGAGGTTCCCACTGGTTGGAAAAGGGGAAACATAACTCCATTTAAAAAAAAAAAAAAAAAA
>WHYT01015203.1:73364-94552 GCA_009806455.1 Tetrax tetrax | reverse complement strand
TTGGTTTTTTTTTTTTTTAAAAAAAAAAAAAAGATAAACAAAAAGAAAAATCAAGACCAAGGCCTTGAATAAGCTATGAGAGATAAGTACGTGAGAAAGACCAGTATGCGAACACTGTTATCCATTTTATTCTACTACGCTCTTGGGGAAAACCATCAACAATAAACTAACTCAGGAGAAGCACACACTTTCACAGCACTCTACTTGCTAATAGGAAGGAGATGGCAGATTTTAGCCTCAGCCCAAGTTCATTTCGCACTTCAATTTAGGTTAAAGACCTTATTCTCCTCCTCTCCCTCACCGCCTGAAACACCTCTCTCGTGACCCTCCCTGCAGCTCCTCATAGCGCAGGGCACGCAGAGCACCACTCACCAGCTTCTCACAGAACATAAATTCCAGCTTAAAAACCTTTTGCCAACCTGGCCAGCTCTCCTGCTCTACACTGTTCAAATTTAAATTAATCTTTTACTTAAAAATAATCTCCAGAGATTTGCATGAGAGAACAGTAACACAGGAGCTTTGGCTCCCTGCCCTTCACTCTTTTCAAGTCTGTCCTCTTTTCCCCCTACCTTGTGCACCATCACCATCACAAAATACAAGAGCCTTCTCATCTATTTCAACCTCGTCAGCTTTTCATCAACCCTCAAAACTCCAGTAGCAGCTGCTCACACATTTTGCACAGGGGGGAAGGCAACCCAAAACCTCAGAACCTACACAACGCCTCCAAACTGAATTAGCCTCACTTCCTGCACCCACTATGGCAGTACATTCTTTTCCAAACCACACCTGCTTTCAGCTCAAGTTTTGAGCCAAGAAACTTTCTCTCTCCTTTAGAGAGAAGCCTAGACCCCAGCTCCCACGAGATGCTCCCATTCCCAGCCCTCTGCCCAGTTTCTGTTTGAGAAGCAGGCCACAGTTCCAATAACACAGGCACCAGCAGGTTTTGTTTTTTTCCGAAAAGCCAAGCAATGCAAACAGAAAGCCATAAAAAATTAACAAGAAAGCAACAAAGCATGTGACATTTAAATGGAGAGAACTGCTGGATGCAGCTGCAACTGCTAAATTATTCAGTGCTCTGCTCCGCCACGGCAAGCAGCTCCCAGTCAGGAGCTCAGAGAAGAGACTGGGACGAGAGGACCCCAGGTAGAAAAGACGCAATGCAGGCCAACAGCGACGCGTGTGTCAGCGGCTTCCTCTCTCACATAGGTTTCGAGCTGTTCACCGACTCATTTAATGGGTGACCACTCATGGCACCATCACCACCAAACACAGGCACATTCAACTCTCTTTCCTGGAGATGGGCCGCACAGGGACAAACGACAGGCTCGCTGGGATCCCGACAATAAATCCCAGACAGTTGTAAGGCAGAAAAGGGGGCCACTCACAGCCGGTGTTGAAACACTGAAACATTGCTCAGGACAATGAGAACTGGAAAATAAAGAGAAGTATTTTAAATAATCCAGTTACTGGGCTGTTGTTAGCACCATAGAGCTGATACTCAGAGCCTCACATCTGTTTCGCCTTATCTTAGAAACACTCAGCCTGCTCCCCATGTTGGCCACTTGCCTTGTTATCCCATCTCTCTCCATTCCTTCCCCTTCATCAACACCGTAGAAGATCAGAAATTCCTACTCCCAAACTGATCCTACTATTAATTTTGGTGGTAAATCATAGTACCAGCTGGTCCAAACTGAAAGGAAAGCAAAGCGAAAAGCCTGTTTTTTCCCTTGCTAGAGCTCAGGGACATGGGAAGCGCGTTTGGCAGAGTCACCCACACGTAAACACTTGGGTAAGCAAGCTCGGAGTGAAGAAGGGAAAGGAACCACCTCTAGCGAGCGTCAGGGCCAGCGAGTGACAGAACAAGGGGTCCTGAGAGGATCTTCCAGACAACGGCAGTCACCACAGCAAAGGAGGGAGGGAAGACACAACGCTTGCAGGGTACATCTGAAAACTAATGAGGGAAAGAAGGGAAAGAGCAACCACATCCAGCTTGTAGCTCTACCAGACCCCAGTTCAACCACTATCAAGCGGAAACACAGACAGACACGGCAGCAGAGTGGCTCAGTGCTCTTGGGTGAAGCGATTTTGGTGAATATCAGTTTCAACGCTTAATCATCTCTATCACAAAAAGCACTCCTCCTGCTATCTGATGCAGAGGCAGAACTCTCCATCTCCTGTCACAAGGGCCTCTCCAGAGCCTGTACAATAGACCTGGGCAAGCAAAGGTGTCAGAGCTACAGGCAAGAAGACGATTAAACATTTGATACTGGCAGTGGTAAATTGTTCGATCGTAAAGGGAAGCAGGACACAACCACGGCACTGAACTCACAGACATGGCAGAGAAAAAGAACAGATTAAGAAAAAAAGGCTGCTCTGCTTGTAAGATAACACACAGTTTCTGCAAGTTATCAGATATCCAGACTGACAACAATGTATCTTTGTCCCCTGAGTAAAAAAACAAGGTTAATTTCCTGATTCTCACAAACACCACTTAGAACAGCTGGTTAGAAATTAGTTACAAACGAAACCAGAAGGAGAGATCTGATAAACATTACAGAATACATCAAAGGCAACGTGATGACGCCCTTTTTTGAGGGCTGCTGCTGCTGTGAAATATTAAAGGCTATGGAAGA
This sequence comes from Tetrax tetrax, assembly GCA_009806455.1. Taxonomy (NCBI): domain Eukaryota; kingdom Metazoa; phylum Chordata; class Aves; order Otidiformes; family Otididae; genus Tetrax; species Tetrax tetrax. The sequence goes on along the minus strand of WHYT01015203.1, from coordinate 91,919 downwards.
AACAGGAAACCATGAAACTTTGTTCCTTGCTGCTACACTGATGCATTATTTCTCACATTGACCTGGAAACGCAACAGTCTCTCCTTCAACCGCAACGCCTAGGAACACAGCACAAGAACTGCCTCAGCACAGGTAATTTAGGCATCCGTGAGCAGCACTTCTTACTTTTAAATCACTGCAAGGGTCCTGCCAGTAGCAGTGACAAAAAGTAAACACAGCCTCTCACAATGCAGTGGTTTCTGGGTACCAAAGCCACAGCCTCTCCGTTTGGGAGTTCTCTACTATAAAGAGATTTTAGAGCTCCTGGTAGTATGTGGGTCATTTCTTCAGAGTTTCACTGGGTTTGGGGCTTCACTTGGTTCTTCTGGTTCCAAGAGACAAATCAGGAGCGTGTTTCTCCATCATCAACAGTAATTTTCATGTGGTCGTGACAGGTTTAAAGGCCTCCAGTGACAGATAATCTAATCAGTCTAAAATTATTTTCTAGCTCAGACAATAGAGCAAAGACCAGCTGAATTACACAGGCTCAGTTACAGAGAGTGACCAGTAGGTCATCGTAACAGTTTTTCATAGCTTGTGAGGTGGAGAAGGAAAAGCAGCAAACCCTTCCGTCACCAAAAGAAATATCACAATTATTACACAGATTAACAGATTATCCCACTAAAGAACATTCCCTTCTAATTGATGCCTCATCCTGCTCATGTTTATTTCATTTTGTTGTCTCATTAGATCACCGACAATGATCTTCCTTCACGAAAATTTATACCTTGAGATAGACGGAGATCGTTTAAACCAGCAAAGTTAAATTAATCGTGCATATCAAGCTCTTTCATTCTTGTTTCTAAATCCTTCTCTCATTGCTGCAAATCCCCAATCAGTAGCTACATGCTGTATTTTCTATTGCACTGAATAACTACGTCAAAGCCTTTCTGCTAAGGGGCTGCCCAGAAATTTAACGCACTATATCTTAAATGCAGGCACAATAGGGCCAAAGGACATTTGAAGGAATTAATCTGGGTTGTGACATATGCATTGCCTGTCTCTGATTCCTTCTTAAGGGAAAGCAAGTGAAACATTCAATTCTGTGCTTGGTTTTAATGAAAAAAGTATCAATTTCAATCTTGTAAGCATGATGGCACTACCCACCTAGTTAAAAAGCTATAGCGTGATATGACAGCCAGGTCACTAAATGTTGCACCATTTGTTATCTGCTTTCATGTACTAAATCTCTAACAGTATTTTTTCTCCAAAAGAAGAAAATCGCTTCTCTAACAAACATATCTGGGAAGAAGAGAAAATCTATATTAGCTCAAGTGCTGTAAACTAAAAACTGTGAACAGATTTGTTCTCTTAGAATTCAGCAGTACTTGTGACTTGCTAATTTAATACCAGAAATTTTCTGAAATATTTGATTTTTCAACTGACTCAGTGCAACAGACCGGACTGAACAACTTTCCAGAGGTATGTCTAGTATAACCTGTCTATACGTAACTTGATTATTTGATACAGCTTGAGGTGAGAGGGAAAAAGCTATAAATGATGAGCCTCTGTGACCCTCACCCTAAGGCAGAAAAAAAATCAAAGCCAACATTAATTTAATTTAGGAAGATGATCTGAACAAGTGTTTTAGTAAGATCTGAGATGCACTAATTCCTCTACTATTTCTACTGAACCCTAAATCCTGATACACTAAAAATGAAAAACCTACTTTGGCTAGGTGGGCAAGGCTTACTGTTAAAATTCCTTGAAACTTTTATTTCTCCAACTCCAAAATCCTTCTGAAACAGACTGAAGTTGGATACCCTGTCTGCTTTCAAAAGAATTACAGAATGGTATCAAGGTTGGAGAAGTGGTTTGCCCTCCAAGACATTTACTTCATGATTTTCCATGAAAACTTTAAACTGGATGACCTATTTTTTGCCGCTTGCCACACAGCCTTTGGTTCATCACCGTTCACGGCTTTGGCATATAACACATACACAATCAAAATATATCTTGGCCATATTACACATTCTATATGGAAAACATTCTTTCAGCATGGACATTATTTTCCTTTTTGCCCATCCAGTAAAACTAGAACTGTTTTAAAAGTAGCAATGATGTGGAAACTGATGCCGTAGGACTCTGAAGCATAAGGCTTGCAAGCTGTTAATTTGGCAAAAACACAAAAGTCCAGCCTTGCAATACAACTGCAGCACTGCTGAACAGGCACGAGCAAGATCTTTTCGTGTGGACAAGGCTATATTATTTTCCAAACAAAAGTGTTCTAGAGACTTGCTGGTGATTTTGCATGTTATTAAACACACAGCAAGATGCTTAATTAGTGTATAATTAATTCCAGGGTATATTAAATTGGGCCCAATAGCTATGCATTTTCTCATAATACAACAGTAAAGCAAAATAACTATTTTCTAGCTGGAATTCTAGCAGTTCAGTATTACATAACATGCTATGAGGGGATGGCCAGATTAGATCCTGCCAAAACTGCATTTTAGCCATGTTTGATGTCTGAGGTGCTCTCTCTGATGTGTTAGAATTGCTGTTTTCAGCACTAATGAAAATCTGCAAGTACTTCGTGTGCCCATACAAAATAGTTCCCAAGGTTCAAGCAATGTAAAGTCCAAAAATGGAGACACTTCCCAAATAACCTATATTTGGATGACTTTGGTTGGGTTATGTCACCCTCAGGATACCACAATGCATCTTCCCTCTCCTTGCTTCTGTCTACCAGTAACATCCTTTTTGCAGATAAGCGATGCTGCAAAGAGCACAGCAAGGACACCAAAAGAAACGCTGACCCAGAGTTGCACTGAATATAGAGAAAATGGCTGGCTTGCCTAGGAAAAGCACAACGTATTGCCAGATTCATGGCTCTACCCCATCCCCGTGGGGCTCAGAATTTAGAACACATGCTATTTTGTGTATGTGTGAAAACAGCGTGGCATACAAGCGAGTTTGGGGGGAGGAAAGGCAGAGAAGAAAGCCAGACCACAAATCGATTTCCTCCAAGGCTTATCATTTCTCCAAGCACTTCTTTATCATGACTCCATACAAACAGCAACGCAGACCAAGCTTTCGCCCCCTCCTCCGCCCGAAAATAAAAGTGAGCTACAGAGTAAGGCGATGACACCCATTTCCAAGAGGAAAACGCTCCTGATTTATAGGTCACTTCGTAATAAATTGCTTAGTACGAGGTGGATTTCCTATTCTATTGTCTTGGGGAGTAACAGGATCCGCTGTTTACCAACCAAGGAGTCCAAGCACCTCTCCAGTCATATTTCCGCCGCAGCCCCTTCACACCTCACCTCCCCAAACGGGATCCGTCCGTCCCGCGCCTCCCTTCCACCTGTCCTGACTGTCCTGCCCGCTTCCTCCCGGCCGGCAGCCGGGAAAACCCGCTGGGAGGCCCGGGCCCGGCCCTGCCCTGCCCGCCGGGCCCCGCGCCCTCCACCCGCCGCCGGCCGAGCCCCCTCCCCGGACGGCCCCGCCGCCATTTCCAGGGCCAGCCAGCCCCGGCGCGCCGCGGTCCCCGGCTCCGCTGCAAACGACACCCCCCGCCCCTCCCCGCTCCCGGGGCCGCTGCCCGCTCCCGCCCCGGGCACCGCTCCGCCACCGGCCGGCAGAGCCCCGTCGGCCGCCGAGGCGAGCGACTCCGCGCACCCCCGCAGCCAAGAGCCCCCGGAGGGGCTCGTCCGGGCCACCGCCTCCGCCCCCTCCCGCAGTGACCTTGCGGAAGGGCTCGCCGTACCCCGGCATCACCGCAGCGCCCAGCGGCAAAACCGGGGGCAGAGGGAGGGACCCTCCCGCCAGCTGTCAGAGCGCGGGTGGCCTCGGGCAGCGCGGGCCGGGCTCCGCGCTCCCCTCCCCGCTGGGGCACGGCCCCCCGCTTTTCACACAGTGCAAGCACGCACACGCGCCCCGCCGCCTGCGTCCTGCCCGCCGGCCCCCGCACAGGGACGCGCATCCGCGCCGCCCGCCCGCACTCACCCGCCCGCCGCCGCCGCCGCCCCCCGGCCGCTCTGCGCCGCCCGGCCAGTTCCGCATCGAGCGCCACGAGCGGAACGCGCCACCGCCGCCAGGCAGGGAAGCGAGGGGAGGAGCAGAGCGAACCATTCGCAGCCACGGCGGGGGGGGGTGGGGGGAGCCGCCGCGCCAGCCTCCCGCATGGGGGCGCTGCAGCCTCCCGCTGCCGCCGCCGCCGCTCCCCCGCGGGGCTGCCCCGTCCCGCCGCGCTGCGGGCAGCGCCGGTCGCGGCTCCGGGCAGGGCCCGCGGGACGCCGCAGGCCTGGGCCTCCCCCAGGGCCCTCCCACCACCCCGCTGCTGTCACCCGGGCCGGCGAGGGGCAGGCGGCCGGCTGAGGGCAAGGTGGCAGGAGCGGAGAAAAAGCTGCGAAGGCACAGGTCTGCAGATCGGGCTGCGGCCGGCCCGGTAACCTGGGTTTTACGATTCCAACGTTTCTGCCACACGAAGCGTGGAATTACCGCTTTCCAACCTCGTCCTGGCAAGCAGAAGGTGAAGCCTCACAGCAAAGCGGGGCTGCAGGCAAGCGAGAGCCTCCTGGGTAAGGAAACGCTGCCTGACAACAAGGAGGTGCAGCGCTGGGTATTTTCACCCCAGACGGATCAAGCTACTTGCTGATTCGCTACTGGCTTCATAAGATTACAAGAGAATTTGGTTATTAAAAGCTTGAGAAACAGCTTTTTAAATTCCTTCCAGGCTCCTATTAACCAGTATGCTGCACAATCAGATCCATCTGTTAAAAAACCAAAATAACTAAAATAAACCATAAATGCAACTGAAAATACCACAAGTATCCTAATGATTTGAAAAAAAAAAAATACAAGGTACAAAATAGTAAAATACTTGATTTGATATTCCACAGCTATACTCCCTACCCATTGTGGAGGAATTGGGATTTCAGAAATTTAATCTTTTCTTCTTCCCGCCGTTGATCTGGATAGATTGTGAGCAAAGACAGCTGTTGCATGAGAGTAGAGCCAACAGGGGCCACCACCCGAGATTGTAGTTCAAGCACCTCACACTTTCTCCAGTGGCCAAGTTAGCAAAATTAATTTGAAACAGATCAGGTACAGAGACTTGGAGCAACGGGACCGAGGCTCAAGCCAAGGTAGCATTTTGCAAGTACTAAAAGAGGGAAAAGAACTTTCCTTGAGAGCAGTGGCCCTTTGTACTTTCAATGATTACATAATGAAAAGGGATGGAGAAGCTGGAGCCAAGGAATGTCATCATTTTCACAACTGCCATCAACAGTAACATTATGGGTTGTGCCTTGAAAATTCCTCAAGTTTACATGCAGTTTTTCTCTTCAAATTAATAAAAGTGAGATACAGCTCAAAAGAAAGACAATGAAGATAAAAATGAAGCTGCAGCTTCATTGCCACTGCCTCTTCTGACTGTTGACAGCCTCATTCTTTAGTGAATCCTTGGAGTAGGGCACAGCCACTCTCTAATCCACCCAGGGCTGGCTTGATCTCTCAAGCTCTGCTCATTACTCCCCACCACATATCCCGCTGCAGTCTCCTATAAGCCTATTCCCATTCCCTCTTCCTCTGGTTGAGTAGTTTTCAGTTTAAATTTTATACTCTAAAGTAATGCAGAGGCTTCACCAGAACAGGCTGTGGTGCCTTGCTGAATCAACAATTGGTTTTGTTTCCTTTCCCGTTGTAGCAGGAATTTTCAAGTGCTTGGGAAGCAGCTGATGCTGGACAGCTCTCTGCTTCCCTGGCCGACCATTCCTGTTCCCCTTGCTTCTCCTACGCAGATCACTTCTGATGTAGTCGCACCAGGTATCAGCTAGGATCCTGTTGAAACTGCACACTGGACTCCTATTTCAATTTTGGTGAGCCACAATATGCAGAAAATGGAGTAGAGCACATGGAATAACAGGGGTGAATTCTGAATGTGGCTGTACAAATCAAGGTGAGGTGTCTATGGATAATTCACGGTCTTCATGACATGCACTTCATCTGCTTCACCTGTTTGCCAGCTCTGGCACACAGCAAGCTGCATAGCAAGCTAAAATCTCATTCTAGAGACCCATAGGAATTGCCTGGGGTTGCACTGCTATTTCTTTTTCACCACTTCTTGCTTCTCCCAAATCTAGACACTCACTTTTGTATCACCTCTGAGCTTATTACATCAAGAACTTATTCCACTTTCCTCCAGTCTAATGACAGCACATCAGAGAATGTCAAAATCCTGTATTAGGCTTTATTCTTTTATATAAACATTAACATTTCTCAAACAGATTAGTTAAAAATACAGATTTAAACAAGAATTTTTGCAATTGCAATGAGTTATAAAAAACAACAGATTATTTTACAGATTGTTACAAGTGCTTTACAAAGGTGCAGAGTGAAGGCCAGTGGCAGGGGACCAACCTCAAGTGCAAAATGGACACGATACCCTCACCATGGGCATAGCGCTCAGATACACAGCCAAAAAAAAAAAAAAACAAAAACAAAAAACAAACAACCAAAAACAAACAAACAAAAAACCTGAGCCATGTGAACCTAGGCTCTTGGGATGCTCACCGGGCAAGCAAACATAGACCCCTACGACAGAGAAGACTCATGAGACCAAGCTACCAGGATACTTAAGGTTACATCTCTGAGATCAGCCGTAAGATGTTGTTTTTGGAAAATAAGGAACATATTTTACAATAGTATATTTCTCTTCTGTCAGACAAAATATTGCTGTAACTCCTAGAATACTTATGGATGTCAATACTTAAGAACTTGAGGCATAAATCCAGTGTGGATCTCACAGTGCCCAAAGTGAAGAAAGGATACAAGACCCAAGTGTCCTTCTAAAGCAGCTGGCACTCCTCATACAGGAGGGACCTCCATATCCCATGACCATCACTAAAACCTTGAGCAAGTACCTTGGAAGGACTTTGGCAAAAGGAAGAAGACGCAAGTGGATCTGGTTACACCCAATATTCCTGTAGCCCGTGATCTGAGAGTTGTGCAGCCCATAGCTTACGCAATGCCCACCTATTTCACTAAATGCAGTGTGTCCTCTCTCCTTGGCCGATACATCTTCACACTCACCTTGGAACACATGCCACATGCTCCAAATTCTTGGAAGTTTTTGAGATCCTTCCACCACACCTACCTCGCCTAGGTACCAGTCCTTCCCACCTATCTTGCTTCTATTCCACGCCTAAAGATAAAATCTATGCCCTGATTTGTTTTGACCTAAAGTTTTCCAGCTGTTATCAAATCCAAGGTAAAGTGAACTGGCTGAGAACGACCATGAGATAAAACTGCAATGTATGACATTAAAAATACCACTAATTTATGCCTGACATCTTTCTGATGTACTAATGTTCCCTACCCAGACAGCCTCCTTGTTAGACAAAGGGCACTACACATTAGAGGAATTCTTTCTGCAAAGGAGGGCCAGAATGAAAGGGCAGCTCTAGAGATGAAGTCTCATAATAAAGTAATAACAGCTACTTCTCTTGGAATCATTGTAAAGGGCAGCACTTACAAGAGATTTTATTTATAGGAAACCCAGTGAAACCCCTAGAACATCCACATTGACTTCCCTGAGCTCCTCAGATCCAGGTACACTGGGGACCCTGCAGAAGCATTTTGAGCTGGGTTACTCTCAATAGAGAGGGTTTGGCAAGTTCCTGCAAATTCATTTTCATAATCAGCAAGAGAGAAGATCAATGGGCAAGCCCTCAGGACATGCTTAGAGAAGAGAAAGACTCTGAAGAAAGAGGTGTACATGTGTGTGGGGAAGGTCTTCATTTCTACCGTTTTCAGATGTTTCACGTTATTCCTTTGGGGTATGGGCACTACATCGAAACCAACCCCCCCATCTGATCTACCCCAGCTGCCTCCTGCATAGTCTCATGACAACATTGAAGTCCCAGGCTTATCACTCCCTGCACTGCCTAGCCCAGAGTTCAGTGCTTTAGAGAGGGAAGGCTGGCTTCTCGTTAGCAAAGGCTGGGAGATGGCATTACGTCAGCACGTCAGTGCTCTGGGAGCATGCGGTCACTCATGCACATCCCAGATTTCTGAGAGCAGGGGAGGGAGTTTCTTGTCCTGCAGCCGCAGGGCAAACACCTGTTCAGAGTGGACACTACTTAGTGTCCGAAGACTGACCAGCTTCATTAACATCCGCGGAAACATCAGGCGGTCCTGCAGAGTCAGACAAATAGACAGTTGTTAGTAAAGTCACACTAAAACTTTGTTTAAAAAAAAAAAAAATACTGCACCAGATGACGCATTGTAAGCACAATTCTGACTTTCTCTAAACTCTGTATTCGCCAGGAGGTGGCAGTGTGGAGAAAGACAAATATTAAACCATGTTCCAAAACTCTTAAGACTTGTCACGCTGGCTAAACTATGGGACATGATACAGGACAGCAGGCTGTGACAGCTCACAAATCCTGCATTTACAGCTGCTACCAAACAGCTACAGAAGGGAAGAGCACGACAGTACAGGCAGCAAGAGACCTGTGACAGACCGTACTGCGGGAACCACGCCTGCATGAACACAAAATCAATTCGTGTAATCGCTGGGCATTTTCTGGTCAGGCACTTACATTTGGTCTGTTGATGCAAATGTAAGAATGAAGGGCTTCCACATAGGTGTGCTGCAGCCTCTCCACCAAGGACTGGTCCTGCACATTCGGTCGGTCTGCCAAAAAGCAGGTTAGAGGTAAGCAGACTGTCACAGGCAGCTTCACTGGACTCGACATATCTGCCTAACCCCCACCCTTCAGTACAGTCTCTCCCCAAAGCTTTATCTAGCATTCACCTAGCAGAGCTGGGAGAGTCGTCCATGACTGCAGCAGCTACATCAGTTTTCTGTAACCATTCTTCTCAGTGACATCTACTGCACATGGGGAGTCTGATCTGACTCGTAGGGAGGTGGAAGGTCAGAGAGACCAAACAGCACACTAAGGGTGCTTGGTCTCACATATCTGCCCCAGTGAAGATGAGAAGCTGCCTATTCAGGAGGGAATGGGAAAGTCCCTCCAGCACCTGAGCCAGTTCGAAAACAGGAACAAAGTGGGGGGGAATCATCTTTCAGGTCACAAGACAGAAAACAGAAGTAAAGAGTAGAGGTGGCTTCTTCGCAAAGCCCTGTCCAGGCCCAGAGCCATGCTGGTCTCACATCCAGAGGATCTTTACGTAGCCACTAGGTGTCAATCGTGCCGCATGACCGGCGTCGCACCGGAGACATGCCAAGTGCTGATGCAGTAAACCAGCAATTTCTAAATGAGAAGGATAAATACTGGCTGATTTTTCTATATGCTTTTCCAGCAGTGGGGAATCCAATTTCCTCTGGAGGTGGCACTAGAAGATTCAGAATATAATGAATACCCTAAGCAGAAGTAGTAACACACTCCCCTTTATCACCAGACCCTATACATCCTCTATTACTCCTCTTCAGCTTGTGACCTTTCTTAACTCTACTTTCTCTGCCCTCTGACTCACTGCTGCAGCTCTTCAGATCTCCCTGGCTTTTTACCTGCAGAGAAAATGTTGATGGCAATTAAAAGTGCATATTCAGCATCGTTGAGCTGTAGCTCATTCATTCCCTTTGAGAACTCAAAGATGGGGTTAATGAACTCAAACTGCAGACCTGCAACAAACAGAAGAGAACAGGGTGAGGCAATGACTCTGTCTCCCTCCCTCTCACGGAATAAGCTTCCAGACACCCACTGCGGTACACCATGGAATAGGGAAGACAGACAGGGAAAAACCCTTACATTATCTTCCAAGTGTGGCTGAAACCTCAGTTTACATGCCAGCAGTACTGGTGAGCACCAACAACAGTGGCTGAGGAGTTGGGCTTTAACCGTAAAATGATGCTATTTCTGGGTTTTGTGAGAGCCTTAAATGCCCCACAGCACATTAACAGGCAATAGCTAAAGGAACACGACATCAGCTATCAGATAAGTCCGTCAAACAGTCAGAAGCTCACAACTACATCTACACTTTCCACTCTCTCACTATCACCTTCTTCAAACTCTCTTGCTTTCAAAGAAAGCTTTAATCCCACACTCCAGATTCATCTAAGTCTGTCTGAGTTGAAAATATATAGTCCCAAAAGTCTGAACTATGCAATTTCCTTCAGCTTAAAAAGCTTGGAAAGCTGAGGCAGAGCTTGACTTAGGCTTCCAATCACCTCCTTTGAGAAATGCAGGCAGGCAGAAATGCATTGATACTTATTGTCATAACATAGAGAGGCTACTGTCAAATCAAATCTCTTTGTTCTATGTGCTATACAATCATGCTGAAAACTTTAGGCCTTTCCCCCAAAACAGTATCTGAATTTCCACTCCCAGCAGTACAACTGCATCTCAGAAACAGCCATATCAAGTATAAATGGTTAAATAGTTACCCAAAGAATTTTAAAAATAAAAAGTAAAAATGCAATCAAATGAAAGACAGTCAAAGTCTCATTTTCAGAGATGCTGAAGATAGACACTTCCTGTTACTTCACATGAAATTACAGATCCTCATTGCTTCTGGAAAAACAGACTTCAGAAATCACACCACCACAGACCATCATATACTGAGCTGATGACATGGCTAAAGCACTCTGTTGGGATCTTCAGTGCACAGTATAGACTTCATACCAACTGCAATGTAATCTCGCTAACGTCATCACTCAAAGCATGCATCTAGATTAGCAAGTTATATACTTGCAAAGAAGAGAAGACTGGAGTTTGATTTTTGTGATATGATAAGGCTCTAAGACCACATGTCCACGTCAGATCCCTACCACCAGAGAAGTTCACACCAGCTGCTAGCCCTACATGCACTCTTACCAGTAGGATTTTCATGTTGTAAGAGTCCAAATTTTCCAAAGCAAGTTCATATCTAAAAAAAGACACGAACTGAGCTAGTATCACATGTTAAAAGCAAAAACACATTTGTGGGGCCCTTAGTCTGGTCCTGTTCTAACCCTCTCACCTGACTTCAGCTTTAAGGTCCCACATATTATTCCCAGCAGCCCATATTAAAAAGGAAAGGATGAAAGAACACAAGACACAGGGAAGGAAGAAACACCTGTCTAATGCACCACCTGCTTTGGCGAAGTCATCCCGATTATAGCTCAGGTCCTTAAGAAAGGTGATGCTCTCAACCTCTGGATTGTAGCGCCGAGATGTCTCCAACAACATCACCTGAAACCAGAAACAGATATATTTGATTTGAAAACAGGAAAGAACGTCACAACAGTGGTAATTTGCTGAGTGTCAGAGCATCTCTGAAAAAAACCCAAAAAAGCCCCTCCAAGCAGTTTCTCTTAGAGTGCTTAAAAATTCCAAGGTAAATTCTGCTGCATCCTTTGTGGTGTCTGCTTCTGGGAAGGGCAAAAATACCTGCTTGCCACTACCAAGGCTCTTGCCTCATTCTCCTCCACGGCCCTTTGTCAGTATAGCCTGGCACTGCAGTAATGGTCCCATAGATGAGGTCCTTCAGCCTGTCATCCCAAAAAAAGGGATGGAACCAGTTCTCCAGGTGGGTACTCCAAATGCTTTCATCTCTGCTACCACGTATTGTGGTGGAACCCCTCTCACCTCTATGGTAGATGTCTTCAATAAAGCAATCTGATCTTCCCTGGTGAGCTCCAGGAAACCAGGTAGTTGCTTGGCAAAGTCCACAATCTCTTGCACAGACATAATTGCGAGTTCTGTAAAGTGAGCAAAACGCTGCTGCCTTGCTTCACGGTTATTGGGGTCAGGAACCTGGGGCCATGGCTGTGGAAATGGGAAGAGAGAATGTATGTATGTGAAAGATGGAGCCAGGGCAGAAAGATGAGAAGATGAAGTCAACAGAGAAAGAAAACTAGATACAATGGAACATCATCCTTCACTATTCTTTACAGAACTTCAGCCCAAGGCACAATGCCTGAAGTATCTCTCTTCTCCCAAATAATTTACCCACAACCTCGACTCCCCAAACTTCAGTTTGTCTTATTTTGGGTACGCTGGTAGAGTTTTTACCGTCACTTTGAGCCTGTCTGTGAATGAGCGCTGGTTGCACTGCTGCTGAGCGGACACAAGCTTTTCTATCATGCTCAACTGTTCAGGCGTCAGTTTGTGGGAAGGGCTTGGTGGATTCGGAGGGGTTGGACGCACCACAACTGTCCGAGCCTGATCGTCTTCCTGCTTCTTCATTTTCTTCAGTCGGATCTGTTCTTCAGACAGAACATCTAAAGCAGGAATAGCCAGAGATCAATCATGACATAGGAGCACACTGGAAACCACACTAAACACAAGGTAACGTGCTGTGGATGAAGCAGGGATCACAGCTGCCTGTATCTGGTGTATTGGAGTATACACAACACAGACAGCAGACAGTGATACTCATCATTTGTTTCCCCGTCTTTTCCCCCCTTTAAGTTGTTCCACTGCCTTTCTTTTAATCATAGTGTCATGCAAAAAAGCTCCCTTCATGATGCCCTGCAGGTCTCAAGACAATAGCAACTTTCCCCAACGCGCAGTTCCCCAAAATGTCATGTTATAACAGATTCCAACAGGTGCTCTCTTCACATGCCATTGTCCATCCATTGTATTTTATATCATCCTGCTGTTGTGTCTTTTTTCGATATTGCTAAATTAACAGCTTGTGTCATTTCAGCTTCCTCTTGAATGGTCAGAGTCAGTACCAGACAAAGTTAGAAAGTGAAAGGACAATTCTCTACACAGCCCACCTGCAGCAGACTGTACAGTAGTAACATACCACAAGATTAATAATGAAATAATAGCTTTGCATAACGTGTACTGAGGACTGCAAGTCCTTCAGGAGAAGGGCTAGAAGTCTTCAGTTGTGAAGTCAAAGGATAATGCCATTTAGATGTAACGTCGTAAGGAACAAAACAACTCAGAGGCACGTGTTGTGAAAAATATTGGACCAACTGCTCATTGAAATACAAAAACCTGTTAATAACTAAATTAATAACTGAATAATTAACTGATTTGAATATAGAGGAGGGTTGTTGTTTCCTTAAGTCAAAGCTGCAAAAAAACTACGAGACATACCTAGATTCAAGGATTATCTTCAAGAGAATCATCCTGTGAGTTAGTGATGAAGGAACAAAAAGCAGAAGAGGGACTGACTGTAGAAGAATCTATCTTCAGGAACAAAGATTTAAAAAAATAAAGCTTCACTTTGCACACAGGATTTAAGAAGTGCTGAAAGATTCTTCGGTCCTTTTTTATGCACAGGTAATAAGGAAACATGGCTGCTACACAGGAAGGCAGGCCCCAAGACTGAACAAATACATACTTGCACTTCTCAAAAGAATCATGTTAAACATGAAGACAAGAAATAGAGAGCTACCGTGAGAGAGCGTTCTGCAACAGAGAGTCCACAGGACTGGAGGGAAAGATTAAGAACGCAGCACATTCCAGCTGAGAGTAACCTTTATCCCTCACTTCCAACAGGGAGGACACATGCACAGGTACACTCACAAAAATTACGATTCTAACAGCAATGACATTCAATACAATTACCAAATTAAGGGGGACCTGTAAGATTAGAGAATGCCAGTCACAGTGGCAGTTTAAGAAGGGAAGTAAGCGATCCAAGCAATTACAGTCCCTCATGTTGGGACTTAGATGCACACAGAATTTATAGCCGAGTAACACGTTACCAGATACTACTGAATCTTGAGAACTGCTTATGTGCAAGCTTCTAAACCGTGCTAAATTCAAAGCAATCCAAGTTACTCGGTTTACCATGAAGAAATTATTTAACCTCATGGCTCACACTGGCTTAAGAACAATAAACTGGCCATGAATAACTTCAGTCTAGGAGTTAGAAGAATGTTTCCAACAATTAGTAGAGGGAAGTTCTGGAATGACCTTCCAAGTGAAACCGCTCTAAGAAAAAGCCCTCAGTTTCTGTCAAGATTAACAACGCGAATTTGCAGTGGGGATTACAGTGTCACGAAGAATTGCCAAGCACTTGATCATAACAACCCAAAGATTCCTTTTGGCCTAATTTTCCTGAGCTGTGTTCAGGAAACATAAGACGAGTAAATGCAGAAACACACTGAGGCTCTCTAGTATCTACCAACAGAAGAGTAGCACGGTGGACAGGTAGCCTTGCTACATAGCTTTTCAAATACATCTGTTTTGTAGGTCTTGGGAGCAGAGGGAAACAGGGCAAAGACAGCATAGGTAATGCTGATGTAAATCAGTGTGACAAAGATACTGATTACATATGTTAGGTGTGTCGTGTTTAACACTGAAAAAACTGAACAGCATGTTTCCTTGATGCAACTCAGTGGGACTTACTTTTTGCAGAAGTATTTTTATAAGATGTTTCTGAAATACCCTCTGTTTCTCACTGAGTGCTGGATGTCAGAAAAGGAGATTTCACACAGATTTAATGTTAACTGAGCATCCACTCGGTCAGTCTTGGCCAGCAAAGGGAAGAAACCCAGATGCCGTGGCAGAGGAGGGCTGTTTCTGCTATGTGAGCAGGAACGTTGTTGAATATTCAGAAACAGCAGTCTTATGGCTTTTGTGAGAAAAAGAGCAGAATTCACTAAAGGGAGCAACAAGATTGGGTCTGCACAAACACAGCTGCAGTACTGTGGTGCTGCCCTTGACCTGTATGACAAGCTCACAGTACAAGGCAAAGGAAAGTGCCTGTTGTTGAAGCAGCATGGTGACCAACCTTGCAGTCCTGATCACAAGACAGACAGAAGCCCGAATTTACTGATACAGTTGACAGCATACTGAAGAAAACACAAATCTTAGATGAGAGTCTTTCCTCTGATGTCATATTCCACGGGTTCTTACAAAATAGCATGTTCAAGAAATACAGCAGGGCTAGAGCTCTCAGCACACCAGTGTTGTTCCGGTAACAGCCTCACCTCTCCACGTGATCCCTGCTAAGCCCTCAGTGACTTCCCACACACATTCCAGCATGCAGCCTGCATAGCTCACACGTGAGCCCCAAGCACTCACACTGCCCCCTTCCTTACATCCATCAGCCCCCAGCCCGCCCCCGCACGCCTCCCGTCCCAGCACTATTCCTGCACTCACACTGCTCCCGCATGCCCGCCTCCTGGCACTTGCGCAGCCGGCACTCCTGACACTTGCGACGCATGTACATGTCCATCTCACACTTGCCACCATTCTTGCAGACGTACTGGGCACCCTTGATGACGCTGCGGCGGAAGAAGCCTTTGCAGCCTTCACAGCTCAGCACGTTGTAGTGGAAGCCGGACGCCTTGTCCCCACACACGCTGCACACTTCATTTCCCAGCATCTTAGGGGCTGGGCCCTTTTTCCGCTTCAAGGGGGGATTTTCTAACAGAACAAACAGGAAAAAAAAAAAAAAAAATCCACACACATGAGGGAAGCATGGTGTTTGCAGCTGACTGCCCCATTCCTTACAAGGACCGATGTCCTCATTAGGACCCACTATCTCCCAAACACACATGGATGAAAAGATCAAGTCTCCAATTTCACAGATCAAGTCTCCAATTTCTCCTCCTTCTGGGCAGGCGTATCTTCTGCAACAAACCAACTATTGACATAATCCAGAAAGTTTCAACTCAACTACATAAGTAGATATGGCTTCATGCTTGTTCCCCTCGAAAATAGCATGAAAGAGCTAAAACACACTCAAGGCCAGGTGTTGTTCTGCGCTTTCCATCAGCAGGAGTGACTGTTAAGTCAGGAACGTGAGAAAGAGCTGCAAAAGTGTTGAGCTGAACTCCAAGACTGCGCAGAAAGTAATTTTCTTCAGAATTCATCTCCAGTGCTTTTACTTCTATTCTCTGCCATACTCACACACAAGAATAAGGAAAAAATGGTTCAGCAGTCAAATAGTGACAGAAAACCAGTGCTGAAACGGTGACTCTACAAAAAACAGACTGAGTAGGTAATCCTTGTAACTGAAACACTTGGGGAAACTATCAAGATAGAAGACAGCAACTTTGTGGAGTTAGAGGCATAAGCAGGCATAAGCACACTGTACAACCTCTGTGAACTTCTGGATCCCTGAAGCCATTATTTCTTCAAGAAGAGTGCTCCCCACTCGTAAAACTGAAGCACTCTTGTACTGACAGTTCATTTACTAAACCTTGTTATGCCATCTGAAACACTGGGCCTTCACTATTGCCTCACACTTCAGATGGTCTTTTGCAGCACCTCCCAGTTCTTCCTATGTCACTCTGACAGATCATAATCCTGTTACTGGCTATGGGTTCTGAAAACACTTTTGGTTCGCTCCAACACATGTCACCACCTTAGGCATTCCGGCAAAATGCTTGCCAATGTTATTTGTATATTAGCCATCTCGCTTTTCATTCCATTACTTCTAGCCATGTTGCCATCCGACACCTCCTTCTGCACACTTCAGAGTGCAAGTTTTCTTCCGTATGTCAGATATTATGGATTCTTCTATGGCAGCTGTTCCCAAAGATTACAAACAGCGTATCTTGACAAATCTCCAGATTATGTTTAGATATTCCCGGAAGGCCTTTACACTGGAGTTATTTCATAGGGATTGTTTTGCAGTACAAGGCTGCTGCATTGCCTGATCAGCATCAGGGTTACAATGGCACATCTCTTTCATATGTATGGTTTTAATACTTCTATCTCTACCCTCAGTTACACTTACTATTCTACCCAAGTTCCTGAATTGGTAATCAGTTTTAGGCCAGTCACAGAAATTATTATTAGCGTTCTTCACTACATATTGGTTTTCACAGTCTTAAGTACCTTGGTGTTGATTTTCAATCCCATTGACTTTACAGAGGTTTGGAGGTCACTCGTTTTGGCCTGCACTTCTAATTGCAGATCGGACAGCAGGAAAATGTCATCACAAAGGTTAAGTCTCAGATATCCCCCTCTCTTGTTCTACTATATTTCTCTTCACACAATCTATTGCCAACAGGAACTTATGCAATGTCTACAGTTATTTTAAATTACTTAAGTCTGCCATTACATATACATTAACTGATACAACTTTGCGGAAGCTGCAAGTGACGTTCCTATGATTTTGAGGGAGAGCAGAGTAATCCAATGACTTCCACAAGATGGATCTGTCCACCTTGGGGATTTCTTAACCGTCCTTAAGAAGTTACATAATGGTCTGATTACCATCCCTATTACTGTTTTATTGAGACAAATAGGCTTATCCTTTGATCTACGCAAATTATTTTCCATCTCTGAACACTAACTGTTTTAGTTATAGAGCTTATTGTTGTAATTTTCTCTAGTCAAAGATAACACAAAAATAATCTGAGATGTATCAAGCATGAATACCATCTTTGCACCTTTAGCTCTCAGTAGGGTCCTCCTCCTTTGGTAGATGCTGTACTCATTTTTTTCCCCCCATATTTGGTGTCTTTTTTTCTTTGATTTTTGTAAGGCGTTTATCAATTGTTTTCTTTTCCTGTCCTCAAATCTGTTTTAAGGACTTTTATTGGGTAAAATCTCTTTACCTTTCAACTACTCTCTTTGTTTCTACTCTACTGGTGAGTCGCAGTTCAATGTTCAGGTCACCTCTTCTTTTTATATAAAGGATTGCCCATTGCCTCCCTGTTCAACGAATACATTTATCTGTCATATTTTAATTAAGTTGCTGATACTATACTAGACACCTCACTTATGCTTTCCTTTTTTTCCTATTACCTGTCTGGAGATGTTACACTACATCTTCTTACAGTTTGAAAGTGTAGGATTGTGTGTGTCAGCAGCAATTATACCTGCAAGATCTCAACTGTATTTCCTAGTACTCTTTCAGCCTCAGTTCTCTGTGGCAGATTACTCTAAGTTTGATTCTGCTGCCTGTCATCTTTTTTACTGCACATAGCTTCAAAATATCACGACAGAATATGCTTCGCTATTGTGGACATATATATTCTGGAAAATGAATTGTGTAGAAGAAACTTCCACTGTCTTTCCATTATACATATCCACAAGAATCTATTATTTCCTTCCATCACTAATCCCTGTTGGATTGTCACCTGTAGTAAAGCTTTATTTTTCAGCAGCTTTTGATAAGGCTAACAAAAAGAAATTCATTTTACTGCCATGAGCCTACCCTCAAGAAGGTCAAATAAGCCCAATATTCAATATATTTATCACTTGGATAAACCCAGTCATCTTCAACTATCAATAACTGATTCTATTCTCAGACATTCTTTCTGGGTCCCTCAAGCACAGCAGAACTCACCCTAAATTTTTGCCAAGTATCAATTCTGTTGGAACTGAAAAAAATAGATAGTTTACATGGATTTAGTAATAATTTTTCCATACCTGCATGCTCAGGGGGGTTCTCTGAGCCAGGGAAGAGCGAAAGCCCTTCCTCCTCCATCTCAAATACACTTGCCACCCTCTTCCCATGATCCTGTGTGCTGAGTTGAGTGGGACCCATGGAGGCCACACAGGACGGGCTCACTATAATCTCATCGCTGCAGCATTGTTACTGCGAGCAAGGGGCTGAAGGCGTCTCTCTTCAAGGTCTTCAGTTTCTCTGCTACTGAAAGTCAGAAAGGAAGTATCTGTGGGGGAGAGAGGAGAAAAAAAA
>WHYT01015203.1:56347-66627 GCA_009806455.1 Tetrax tetrax | reverse complement strand
AAGAGTTATACCTAGTCTGTGAGCAATAAGAGAAACAACTAGACAATGCCTAGACAAATAGCACTGCAGGCCTTTTCTTTTCTGCATGTAGAAAGTGATAAATAATCACACAACATACTGTTTAACATATTTTCATTGAAAAATAATTTAAGCTCCACAAAACTATGCAGTCAGGGAATAACATTTCATGATCCATGCCTATTCTAGCCAAGTGTCTACCAGCTAGCATCACAAAACAGAAATCTGCTTAGCTCCCCAGGTTGTCTCAGGTCATCTCTTCAACATCAGCATCACAAACTGCTGTTGACTCCTCTGAGCAGGAACACACCCAACCCACTGTCAGCACTGAACTACTGAATGAGGTAAAAGCAGTAAGAAGCAGCAGCAGTATTTCACCAGGAAGACAACATGACAAAGGACATGTAAAGCTGTAGGATGTATCACAGCAAAGCCAGAAAGAGAACTTAAGAGCCTTCAACTCCTAGCCCTTGTCCAGATCACCTTCCCTTTCAAATTGGTCTTCTCTATCCTCTAGCAGCTATGAAAAAAAGAAAAAGAACATGAAGACTAGAGGCAAAAGAGGAAAGAAGAGAATAAAGAGGAGGGCTGTTTACGGCATAATTGTTCCTTCATTTTTCCAATTTCCTTCTTTTCTCCCACTCCAAGAGCACTTTCATCAGCATGCTGCATATCACCATAACTGAAACAAGACTGTTTCTGGAAAACAGCCTTTTTATAATGTATCTATATAGCACTTGGTACACAAGCACTATCCCACCTAAAAGCATCAATCAAAACAAATACTACTGCTCACAAGCAAAACAGAAATACAGTACTGGATTGCAAAACAGGCAGGAAACTCATTAAGATTCCCTTAATGGCAGTAGGGGAAAAGTAACAGTTCCCATTCATAGAAACATCATCCCTACATGTAGCACAGAGGTCAAGAAGAACACATCAGAAGGATACTGGAATGGAGTTTTAAATTGCTTCAAAGTACGCCTGACTGTTAGCCTATTCCCTGCTCGTCCATTACCAGGGATATATTTTGGCAGGTTTTGCTACCACTGCGCTTAGAAGAACAGGAGAAGAGAGGCTGGGGTTCCCAACCTGCAGATGTATCTAAAGCTAGATCGGCCAGAAGACTGCAGCAGAGCAAGAGAAGAAATCAAAAGAGCTGCCAAGAAATACAGAGAATACTGGCAAAGAGGTGCAGGTCAGAATAAAGGACTATTAAGAGCTCTGTTACAAAGTAAATTTGCCCTGCTTTTGACTTTACTATTCTGGATCCTGGCCTGTATGGTCTATTCCTGCTTTGGAGGTCACTGTAACTGAACACTTAGAAGGTACAATAACAGCAAAATAAGGAGGAGGGATTTTTCTGTTGTTTTTTTTTGGTTTGGTTTGGTTTTTTGTGGGGGGTTTTGTTTTTTTTAATACACTCACAGTGTAGAAGCTAAAAGGGAAGGGTTAAAGGTCTGAAAATGAGAGAAAGAGGATCTGTGTGACAGGATGGGAGCATGTGAGAGGGCGTGTGACAGGCTGTGCAGCAGAATGTGTGTAGATCTCATTCCCTCCGAGGCTCTTGGCCAAATGTGGAGCTGAACTTTCTGCAGACTTTGTCCTGCCAAGTCATGTTCCCTTCTCACACTGCTTGACATCACCACAAATACTCAGCTGGAAAACAGTCCAGAGCCGGACAGAGTCCACTGCTCAAACACCAGCCAGTGAAATGGCTGCACTCACGGCACACCCACCAGATGGGAAACCAGAGCCATCAATTCTCCTTGCAGGTCATCTCCAAGCGCCGACGAGGCCGCACTCTCGTCCATCCAGAAAGAGCCCTAACAAGGCACAAAGATCAGAGGTGCTAACAGACAAATGCTTTTCTATTGCTCAAATAACATAGCCCAGAACTGATTTAAATTCTGCACAAAGGCTCCAATAGAAAAAAGCAAAGGAACGTAACCATGAGATTGTCAGGGTTTGTCACAATCAACGTGCTGCAAGGAAGCCACTCCATTCCTAACTCCGGCGCAACCTTGACACGAGGAGAAGGAACCCATCACACACGACCCACAGACAAACAAGGAGCCACAGGTTCTGCAAAGACTGACACTCCAGCACGGTCTGCATAAAACAAGCAAGCAAACATTATACTGTCAGAGAGCTCCTGTCACCTGAGTTCTCAGAGATAGTTGCAAACCCAAGATCAGTGCTGAAAAATGCAAGCACACATACAGTGTGTGGGAGTGGGCAATGGGGTTAAGTTAACAAACGTCTGGATTTCTTATTTTGATCCTTGTATCAAGGGAGAAGGGTGGGGATGGACCGTCGATTCTGGGACACTGCTAAAGGCACCACCCAGAGCAAGTATCAGGGAGTAGCAGTTGGAGATGATACTGAAAACAAGGGAGGACAAAGTCTGTAGTCTCTTGTTTTTTCTTCAGCCTTCACCCTCAGCCTCTGTTTAATGGCAGCATGATGGAAAACGCCCTCAAAGTACAGGTGATAGGGAGAAAATTCACGTTTTCTTCAGGCAAAGATTTCTGCTTTCTCCGCTCCTGTTCTATTTCTAGGAAAAGAAACAGCAACTTGGGAGCTTTCTGCAGACCAAGGGAAAATTTTTCTTCAGTCCCATATAGCCCAGAAAGTTAAGTTCCCTTTTCTCAGATGCACCTAGACAATAGAAGCTATGTTATATGATCTACTGATCATATACTGATCATATACTACTACTGATAAACATATCAGTATTTTACATTTTAAAAACACTCCTCACAACAAAAGTTCCCTCTTCCTTTGATAAGAAAGGGAGCCTGACACTTTTGCTAAAGGTCTAGCAGTGCAACCTTGCCTGTCCGCATGCTGGACCTTAAATCATATCCTTAGGGCTTCCTGCCCAAACCTGCAGATGCCTGAGAATCTGTCCCCTGCACAAGCTGTAAACACAGACGCCGTCTTTTTAACTTCTTCCTGGCCCCCCTCACAGAAACCGGAATATTACTTCTCTCCTACAGAAAACAGCCAAGGGTGGGAAGCAGGCAATCAGAAGACCAGAATCACAAAGCTGGCATTTGAAGGCAAAGTGACAGCTTGTCCTTCTACTCTCAGAGCACGCAGCCGGGTGAGCAGCCCTGCCTCGGTGGCAGTACTCATGCAAGCCAAAACACGCCGGTGAGGAGGGCTGGCCACGGGACTCTGTGTGTGTGCGCACGCGTGTCAAGGCAAGCACCCTCAGAGCAAGTCTCAAAGGCTGTTCCAGTGCAACTTCACGTGCCCAAACAGTTGCACATGGGTTCCTGCTCCTAGGTGCGCAAGAAGCTACCACACGTGCATATCCAACAGCCTGACTGTGTAAAATCCTTCAGGAAAACTGACTGGCATGGTATGTGGAATCCTTTGAGGGCTGGCACATTTCTGCATGTGTGTCCCTGGTAACCGAGATACACTACAGAGCTGTTGCAGAAGCCTACCTCTTTGCCCTCATTTCATAAGGGCTCTAGACAGACTACTTAAATTCCAAACATTTTCCTTTAAATGGATTCAACACACATTTTTCAAGATTGCACTCATTAAATGTATTTTCTAAGTTAATGACAATTTATGATAAAGCCTAAACCAGTCACTTAGACAAACAAACACAAACCCTATCCAAGCAGCACATGGTTGCTGGAAAATGGTTAAAGCGTACAATTCCTAAACTCGAGAAAGGCACTAAGTGTGCAGAATCAGAATCCACTGAAGTACCAAAGAAATCTTTCTTAAAAAGGCAGAAGGATTAGTTTCTTCAATTCACTTATTACATTAGTTCAGTTCACTCAAAGTTGGGGGAGGCAGCATAACATGGGAGGGAGGTGTTTCTCTCTTCCAGTCTCTGAATAAAAACAAGACAGTGGAGGATGAGTTATGCTCACTCTAAGATCTAGAAGGACACAATGACCAAAACCAACCAGTTCATTTTGCCAAGTACAGATAACACTACCTTGTTAAAATAAGTCAGTTTTCATAACACACACTCCAGCAACCATATTTTTTCTTATGTATCCAGTGTGCAATTCTAGTCCAATTATTAAAAAAGTTGCATACTTAATTTGACCTTTTTATTCAAGTGTAGTTTTGTACAAGTCATGAGGAAAGAAGTTATTCACCTAGTAAATATAAACGACCATTTTCTAATGTAAACATTTACTGGGATAAATGAGTGTAGTAATAGATGAGCCTAACCAATTAGAATAAACTTCCTTTTAAGAAAATATCAAACACAAAACAAAGCTTAAATCACCAACTTTAATCATTATATAAATCAGCAAGTGTGAAGCCTTGATTTAAACCAACCAACCTTATTTGTTTCATAGTTGTGGCAGGACCAGTGGGCCAAGACTGCCCCTCTCCCTGGATGGAAAGAGGATACAACTTCTGTGCCCAGGTCCTTTCAAGAAATTTTACTCGGATATTTGCTGGGTTTTTTTTTTAAACCTTAAAGCAAACTAGAAAGCCTTACATGCCAGGAGACACCTACTCTCTTGTCAGTCATCTGCTTTAGCAATCAGTCTGATACTCGCCTAACATCTCTTATTTACATCTCAGAGAGGTTTCTATGCATACACAGTACAGCCTGACTCTGCAGCACAGCTTTTAAATTGCTTCAGTCCTCACATCCCACGAGATAGTTCTGCTGCTTAATCCTACAGACACTGGTTTTGGTCTGTTCGAAACAAGAATTAGATTTGTCATTCTCTAACATTGTTCTCTTCATTTCTTCATCAGCTTCCCACTAAATAAATATTTACCTTTTCCCCTCCCTTAAACACACTGGAAGGTCTGCAGTGCTCTGTTCTCTCCTCTGTGCACTGTCCTAATCAGCCTCTGTCCTCCCCAAATAAGATACTTAAATGCTTGACAGTGTTTACTTCAAAGCTATTTATGAAATTATACAGAGATTGAGTACATCACCTTAGTATTTTCTTTTGGACACTCAATAAAGCAGGTAATTTTTTTTTTTTTAACAGGAAATTTAGTTTTGAGATCTCCAGATCTAAAACTGCAAGCTACACTGGGTCCAGGGGTGTCTCCTTTTTAGTGAGGACACAAGAAAGGAATTTGTCTGTGCTCCAAAAATGGAAAAAGGTATTTTGTCCTGAGCAGGAAGTCACAGAACAACAACAACAACAACAACAACAACAACAAAAAAAAATCACATAGGAGTACTAAAGTAACCCATCATACCACTTCTAATAGAGAAATTTTTAAGTTCTGCAAGAACATGGACAGCCTCATCTAATTTAACAACACTACGCACGTCTCAAACCCAGACTGACTACAATACAGCTCGTAGCTGCAATAACTGCAACGAAATGCTAAGTCAAATGTTGTGCTTGTATATCAGCAGAAGTATGATCTAATGACCAAGTTCAACCTATTTGCAATCTAAATGCAGACCTGTACCTGTCAGCAGGAAGCATTCCCCTGAATTCCCTCCTCAGGTGAAGTTCCTTTCCACCAAGACAGTTTCCACAGGCAAGAGGATGTGATTCTGCCTTCCTAAATTATTCCACTGGGACAAAAACAAGGTAACACATCCTACTACAGACCAGCAGAACATTTTCCTCCAATGAAACAAGGTGTCTTTGTATAGAATCACAGAATGGTTTGCCTTTCAATAGGCAGGCAAACCTATGACAGATTTTCACTTCAGTTCTGAAACACTGATTTTTCTCCAAGCTCATCAGGTCTGCGAATCTTATTACTTGGAGGGGGGGTGTGGGGGAAGGGAAGGAGAGTGACATACAATCTGATAAGCTTTCCTATTCAATATGCAAAGACCCACACATCTGCAACAATGAGACTTTCACAGCAGCTGCTTCCAGAGCAGAAAGCAGAATCACCCTTCCAGGCATTCAAGACAAAGCACATCATATTCTATACTCTTCCCTAGGCAGATGGGAACATGACTTCTGAAAAACAGCAACAGTTAAAGACTTTAAATTCAAAACTCAACATTTTGAAAACTGTCAATCTTGACAGTCATACAATCACAGACCAGATCTAATTACAAGAGACATGACTTTTGAGGTCTGAGACAATCACCACTGGATCAAACATTTAACAGCAAAAAAAAAATTCATCCTTCTGTTTATCACAGAATGAGCGTGCTGAGTTGTGAAGATTAATCCTAGAGAAAGCATCTTTCTTGGAAAAAAAAGTCATAGCAATCAAATGCACTTTAATGCACTGGAAACACGGCTCTTCCTCCGGGTGTGAGATCAGGGGAAGGCAGCAAACTCAGGCTCTGTGCTCGTACGGCTGCATGCCTGTTCTTCTGCAAACCTCTGCCTGCCTCCTCACTGCACAGCCAGCTGGTGAAGGAAACATGCTGACAAGGCGCAGAGATCTGCGGCAGCAGTAACTGGAAACAACCAACGACGGTAACCCAAGGCACACAGCCAGGACACACTAATTCTGCGATAAAGTTTCCTGTTTCTTATTTTTCAGACTCGGCAATTTATATATACAGTCCCTGCTATGGTACTTCTTGCATCCTTCACAATAAACGTAGCTGCAAGTTTCCTCCAACAGCTGCAGAACTCCCAAGCAGCTCCATAAGAGCTCATGTTCTGTCCTGCCCGAGGCTGGTTTCCATTTATTGCCCCCACCTTTTACTTCGGGGGGTAGGAGGCTGTTAATTATTTTCACCCCCGCTTTTCTCCTGCAAAAGCTGGCCTTCTTGTAAGAAGGAGGATGCATGGGCGCATACACGCATGAGAAAGAAATATCACTGAACACATTGCTAGATTTCAAAAATGTACACTAGGAAGCCACGCGGTCAGTCTGCCCTCACAGCAGTGCTAACCTTCTGGCAAACGTGCCACACGTGTGATAGCAGAGAAGCACAGCAAGGCCAAACTCTATCTCGTCCTGGCACAAAGCTCTCTTTCCACAGCTCAAAGGAAAGAAGGGCTGAGCTCAGCAACACTTGGCTGAAATTTTCAGACTGCATTTGCTTCCCTAACTAAAAGCTAAGACATTTTTTTCTGTTTCTCTCTTAGCAGGGGCATTATGTCTTGATTAAGACTCACTCACAAAAGGAAGTAAAAAAACATATTTCCCTTTTTCTTTTGTCTGTTCTCAGGTATAGCCTTCTCCCTGACACCTGGGGAACAGCAGATACTCCACATACCTTGGAACGTGCAGCAGAGCTGAGAAGACTCTTCCCTACAGACAAACATAACCTGCAGTCATAGCCAGAAACTGGCTGGCACACAGTAATCCAAACGGTTAGTCAGAAACATGACTCAGTGTCGGAGACTCCCTCAAAAAAGCCTTGCACTGAAGAGCCCAGCTGTGCCTTTAGGAAAAAGAAAAGGAGGGGAGGAAGTTTCAGCAGATAAAGTCTTTCTCTTTCACTGGTGATCCAAGGTTCACTTCTGGCCCATAATGAAAATACTTGTTGTGACAGATCTGTGGACCTTCGCACAATGAGCAGTAGTGAAATGGCACAATGAAGAGTGTAAGCAAAGTTACCTTTTAACAGCACCACACAAACTGATAGCTGTGCAGACAAATCTGTGTCCTAGAAAGCTCGTGATCTGGCTTGACAGGATGCAACAGGTGAATGAGACAGAGAAATGCAGAGCAGAGGAGACAAGGGAAGACGAAAGCTAACAAGTTACCACAAAGTAAGTAAACATCTCCACGCTGCACCTGACAGTATCTCCGGAGACAGTAAACAGAGATCCGGGCTCTTTGGATGCAGAACAGCCATGAGTAACCGGTATCCCCTCCCTAAGCGCCTGCTTTAACGTGCCAGGTCCCTCCATCTGCCGTTGCTGTCTATCCCACCGCCTCCTTACCGGGGGGACCCTCTCCCACGGCGCCGCGGCGCAACCGCTGCCCGCAACACCGGCAAGACACGGCCGCCAGCCCTCGGCTCCCGGTTCTCGCAGGAACGCGGCCCCCTCCCGCCGGGTCCCGCGGAGCCCCCGCGAGAAACGCGCCGCCGCCAGCCCGGCCCGCACCCCCGCCAGGCCCCGGGCGGGGGCTCCTCTTCCTTCCAGCACCTTCCAGCGCCGCTCGGCCCGGCCCGGCTCGGCTCGGCACGGCCGGCAGGACCAGACGGGCGGGCGGCGCTGGGCCGCCGACACCGTGTCCCGGGAAGCGCTGCAGCGGCTCGGGCCGGCGCAGGCCGCGGGGCCGCAAAGCCGCTGGGCGGGAGAGAGCGGCCGCGTCCCCGTCCCCGTCCTGCGCCGTGAGTCACGGACGCGCGGAGCGGCCGGGCCGACGCTGCGGGCGGCGAGGAGGAGGAGGAGGAGGAGGAGGCGGCGGCGGCGGCGCCCACCCCACCGCCCCCGCAGCCAGAACCGAAGAGAAAAGTTACCGGCAGGGCCCAGCCCGACCCGCGGCGATGTGCTGCGGCCGCCGCCGCCCGTGGCGGAGGTGCCGGAGCCGCCGCCGGCGGGAGGGGCGGCCCGGCCCGGTGCTGTTCCCGGCGGGGCGCCGCGGCGGAGTTACCGTGATGTCACGCGCGGCGCGGCCCCGGGTCACGTGCAGGCGCCGCCCGCCCCGCCCCGCCTCACGTCCCGGTCCCGGTCCCGGTCCCGCCCCCGTGAGTCCGGTGGGAGGCGGAGGGCAGCAGGCGGCCCGCGGGGTCAGACCCGGCCCGTTACTTACCGACGGCACGCAGGTTAAACGCGCTGAGCATCCCAGCGCGGGCAAACGAAAGGCGTTGTTCGGTACGGCTGAACTCCGCGCGTCGCACCGACCCTGCGCTGACACAACCCCTCTCTTGCCTAAACAATTCGGCACCCTCGGACGCCAGGCGCCTAACTCCCGAGCGCTGCAAACCACGTCAAGTTTTCAGCAAACAAACGGGCAGATTTTCGAACCACTGGGCTTCACGACTTCTTTACAGACGGGAGAGCCGCGTCTCCTTCTTTTATTAAGAAAGCGAAAGCCGAGAACCCCGTGCAGTCACCGGTCTCTACGCCCCGGTGGGCGGAGGGGGGCACTACCGACAACCTTCGTTTCACCGCCCGTGATTTTTCCCCTCCGTGTACGGGGCACCTACCAGGCCCTCGCGGGCGATCCGGCAGACGCGCACCTGGCCCCGGGCGCCGGGTTTCCTCGGGCACCGGCGTGAATTCCACCGAGGCTTGTCAGGAGCGGCCAAATCCGGGGACGACCCGCCAACGACAGCCGCTCCGTCACAGCGGCAGCAGATGTCCGTTTCCCACACGGGTGCCCTTAGGCTGACCCAAGGGAGGCGGCGAGCAGCGACCCGCCGGGACGGGCCGTGACCGCGGGCCTGGGGCAGAGGGTTCAGGTCCCGCACGCCGTGACCCTCGCGCTCTCCACCCGCTGCCGAGCACCGACGTGGCCGCAGCCCGCGGGGGACGCCCCCGCACAGCCGCCCAGCGCAGGCCGCCGTTACCCCACCGGGCCCGGTCCGGTCCGGTCGTATGCGGCTTCTCGGCGGGCCCAAGCGCTCCCGCGGGAGGCCGGCGGGCTCAGCGAGCCGCCACGCTCCGCCTCTGCCGCGTCAGGAGGCGGGAGCAGCCCCGGGGCCCGGCCCTCACCTTCGCCTCTTCCCGCCCCAGCGCGGCCGCGCCGCGCACGCGCCCTGCGCCGGGAGTAGCGGCCGCCCGAACCCGGCCGCGGCGCTTTCCGGTGTGCGCAGGAAAACTGTGTCCGTGCCGGGGCCCGCGGTCGGCGGCGGCTGGGTTCCGCGTAGCAGCGGTGAGGGGGAAGCGCCATGGCGGCCGATCCGGCGAGGTGCGGCTGGGGAGGCGCCGTCCTGCTCCTCCTGGCGCTCTGCCTGCAGCCGCCGCCCGCCCGGCCCCGCAGCCTCCGCTTCGTAACGCTGGTGAGGGGGAAGGGGGGCGGCGGGAGTGGGCTGGGCTGGGCCGGGCCGGGCCGCGGTGGCGGGCCGGGCCGGTGTGACGCGGTGCCGCCCGCAGGTGTACCGGCACGGAGACCGCTCGCCCATCAAGGCCTACCCGCGGGACCCCTTCCAGGAGGGCGCCTGGCCCCAGGGCTTCGGGCAGCTCACGCAGGTGCGTGCGAGGCGGCGGCGGGCGGGGGCCGGGGTGCCGGGGCTGTCGGTAACGCCCGGTGCCGTTGCAGGTGGGGATGCAGCAGCAGTGGGAGCTGGGCCAGGCCCTGCGGCGGCGCTACCGGGGCTTCCTCAGCGACAGGTACCGGCGGCTGGAGGTCAGTGCCGGCAGCGCGGTTCGGTGCGCAGAACGACGCGCTCTGCCGCCCGGGGGCCGGGCCGGGCCGGG
>WHYT01015203.1:0-44123 GCA_009806455.1 Tetrax tetrax | reverse complement strand
TGCTGGGTCTCCTCAAAGTGTTTTTGTTTCCTGCCCTCCCCAGTGCGCTACAGGTGCGATCTCATGGCAGTCGAGCGGTAGTTACTAACCAGAAGCGACCTTCTTGTTTGGTTCCACCTGTAAAGTATCAACGGCTTCGGTCCCCGAAAGCTGTTGATTTTCCTCTCTCTCTCTCTTTCTGTCTCCAGGATGTTGCCACACTTTATAATAGTTCTTAAGAAACTGGTAGGTTTCCTTTGTGAAAAGTTACGGAGCCCGTGTGGAACCATGTGCTAAGCACGGGGGGAAAACTGAAACATGAAAAAAAGTAAGGAAATAGAAAATCCCCCCAAATACCCCTGCTGGTTGATCAAAGAGGTGTGAGTCAACTGGACCATGAGCAAGGATCATGATGAGAAGCGTGCTGTTGCGTGATCCAGATGGAGAGCGGGCAGTCAAGACCCCCTTGTCCCACTACTGGCTCTCCATCAGTTACTTTATCTGAGCTCACTTACGGTGACTGCCCAGATGGGGCAAACTGAGGATCCCCATACAATTTTCTGTCTTTGTTTCCCTCTTTTTTGGGCTCGCTAGTAAACACCCAGCTTGCCATAGTTCAGATTACATCCCTTCTTTGACATTTGCTTCATCAACAAAACTTCCAGTATCAGCTCGAACACAGATCCTTTAACCTTCCTCAGTAGTTCCTTTCCAAACATACTTCACTCTTATGAAGCTTTTACCAGCTGAAACTGTTTTCCTTCTCTTGCTTGAGAGGGAAAAACAAACCAAGGCATATGCAAACAAAAGCTGTTCTGCTAACCCAGCCCAAACCTCTGGTCGAGTTGAGCAACCTCCCTCTTATAAGAAGTGTTGCCTCTGGGTGACACCATATGACTGTCTGTCACCTGACTCGGCGACAAGCTGGAGCCCTGGCAAAAGGTGCTGAAGAAAGCATGTCCGCTCAGGGCTTGGTTTTTTTACGACACTTCTAGAATTAGATCCTTCACTTTTGAGATATTTTCTTTCTATTTCTTCGGAGCAGCAATCCTGTCTAATGAGTACAGAGTCAATTGTTTTCAAGCCACAGTTAAGAAGCAAAAGTGGCTAGAAATTGTCAGATAAAAGACAACTTCATTTTTTTCCCTTCCTTATGACTGTCAAGTTTTGAGATACACATGGGAGATGCTATACAGAATGAGCATATGTATTTTTCCTTCTGTTTCTCCTCATTTAACATGTAAAAAAATATCCAGATCTTGACATTGTATTTAATTCTTCTGGCTTTTTATTCTTGTTGTTTCAGATTCAATATGTTGTTCATGATTTCCTGTGTGTTCCTCTTGTTTTATCACTAGTTTCTCTTCTGTCTCCCTGTAAGTGTTTTCAGTACACAGATACCAGAATACCAAAGTTTTGCCATTTTGACCTTCTGAACTCTTCTGCATTTTTCTCATTTTTCTTTTTTTCCTGACTCAGATCTCTCTGAGGTCTGGCATGCTAAGTCTTGGCCCGTTAATTCCAAGAGCCCACAGTGATCAAATAAAATCCCAGCTCCCCCTTTTCTTCCTCTCCTGTTAGACCACTTTTGTCTTCATTTCTCAGAGGGAAAATGTGAGGCTCAGAGAAGCTGTTTTTTTTTTCATGAGCACAGCAGGTCCTTCCTAGAACTGAGAACTAAGTGCAGGAGTTTGCCCCAGCCCTGCTCTGTAAATATATTGCATTTCCTATCTGTGCCCTTGTTATCTACATCTCTGTCTTGCATTTCTCTGACTCATCCTGTGCCCAAGCATTGCTGCTTACGGTAACATTACTAATGGTGCGCCCTCCCTGTCCTGGCAGATCTTCACCCGCAGCACAGACTGTGATCGGACGCTGATGAGCGCAGAGGCCAATCTGGCAGGCCTGTATCCCCCAGAGGGACAGCAGATATTCAACCCTAACATCTCCTGGCAGCCTATCCCTGTGCACACAGTGCCCGAGTCCGAGGAACGGGTAAGTTATTCTCAAGGGTTTGTACCGACTACTCTAGGAGTGTGCTACACTGACTTCTCCAAAGGTCTTTGCTTCGGTCTCAGTTCAGATTGTCTTGAACTTCTCCTGGGACCTGCTTAGGAAAGGTTCTTCTGTTCTCAGAACAAGACGAGAATTCAGGACTGTGTTCACTCCACGCGTTAGCTGTGACACCTCAGCAGACCCCACACGATCTGGAGCATGTTAGAAGGCAGTACTTGAGGCTGTTTATAGATGTGTCCCACTAGTCAGGGTTTCATTACAGTTGTGTGTGTTGACTGCAAATTCTGTTCTTCAGTGTTCTTGGTGACCTAGCTGCTCTTGTTGTCTCTGCCCAGCTACTGAAGTTTCCTTTGACCCCCTGTCCACGGTATGAACAGCTACAGAATGAAACACGGCACTCAGCAGAATACATAAATAAGACCAAAGAGAATTGGGTAAGTGATTGTTTGCATGAGATAAGGTGGTCTTAGTCTTGTAGTTAAAGTCCTATCCCCTCTACATAATCAGAGCTCTGAGGAGACTGTAGGAATAACTCTGCATGTGATACAGTATGAGATTAGAACATTGAGGGCCTTTCTCTTTTCTCATACCTACAGCAATTCCTGCAGATGGTGGCAAATGAGACTGGGATCCGGGATGTCTCTCTCGAGAGTATTTGGAGTGTCTATGATACACTGTTCTGTGAAGTAAGTTTAGCCATCATCTTATAGCTGCAGGAATTTGGTCTTTAGGGCTCACTGCGTTTGGGAGAATATTATTTTGGAAAATCCTGTAAAACAACTGTTCACCATTCCCACCCTACAGTTAGAAGTAATGTTCTAATTTAGGAATAATAACAGTTCGTACTCACTAGAAGCATGTGCCAAGAATTACCTACTTTTGCACCCTATAACTTTCTGCTTTGTAGCTTAGATATCTATCGTGCCAGAGCCAGAAAAAGTCCCACTTGCATAATAAATACCTCTTTTGAAAGTCACCAGAAAATGACTGCAATTTGAAATCTTTCTAACTCTGTGGACAAGTCTGAGTTAAGTAAGGTAGAAATGAGATCTCTGGAAACTGAAGCCACATTAACTTAAATCATAAAGTTTGGAGCTTAAATTAGGATTATTCCTGGGTTTACCTTTCTGTTGCTTTAGATCAATCACATTTTCTGTGTTTCTGTTCATGCCGTCTCTGAAAGAAAATAATACTATTCTAGGTTAAGTGGGGTCTCTGTTTTTTGACCTGTTATAAGGTCCTTTGCCAGAGAAAGACTAGAGACAGATGTTACCCTTTTACTGTCTGGAGTCAGGCACTAAACTCTGTATTATTGTGGAGTTTTATTGAAAGCACATCTCATGAAGGCTTAAACAAAATAAAAAATCGGGTTAGCTGTGCTGTGATAATGCTAAAGTACAGGTCACGTATCCGGAGACTTACAGTTGTTGCACACAAGTTTACGTGTGTATAACTGTACAACACAGTGAAGTAAATTATAGAGATCTTTCATGTCAAACTAGCTAATTGTGGAGGAAACAGTAAACCCAAGCATTCTGACACTGTGTCATGCTAATTCTATGGAGCTGCAAGGCTACTTAGCTCGCTTACAGTCGTATACAGTGGTGTGCGCTATTTTGGGGATGTAAAAGATAAATCTCCATGGAATTGAACTTTGCTGTGTAAACCAAAGCAGCTTTTGTTGCTGCAAGCTGAAAATATTCCAATCCAGAGCCGCATTGCACTATGTAAATTTGCCCTTTGTATCACAGACCCAATCTCCTGTACTGTAACAATCACAGTGAAGCAACTTCTGTCAGTAACAAAAAATCCTTTGGTCAGAGAGATCAAGAATTTCAGATCTTCTTCATTTTCAAGACTCAATGAGCTTGCAAGTTGGACCCAGGAGGCCAGCTGGCAACCAGTAAGAACTTGGCGAATAGCTCACTATCCCAAAATAAAACCAGAACGTTTTGACGAAGGGGAGTTTCATTCTCAAAACTGTACCTTCAGGCTGATCAGCCTCTTCAGCTGCTTTGGGCTTCCTCCTTTTTTCTCACTCTCACAAACAGCGCCCTGAAGAGAAGGATTGTTTTTCTCCCCTGAGCCAGTAGATTCATTCTGCCATCTGGATGGATGGTAGAAACGAATTAATTAGATGGTAAAAATTTTTTACAAGGAGGGTGGAGGAACACTGGAACAGGTTGCCCAGAGAGTGGTGGATGCCCCATCCCTGGAAACATTCCAGGCCAGGTTGGATGGGGCTCTGAGCAACCTGATCTGGTTGGAGATGTCCCTGCTTCTTGTAGGGAAGTTGGACTAGATGACCTTTAAAGATCCCTTCCAAACCAAACTCTTCTATGATTCTATGATATTCAGCCTCATCTTTTGCATGTTCAATGGGATGTGGCATGGAAAATTGCTCTGAGGAGTGCCAGGATACCACAACTGCTGTTTGTCTGCCAACATAACTAATCCTTTCGTGTAATGGGTTGGCTGCAAAGCAAATTCTTCTCTTGGTTCCCAGTTCTGTGTATTCTGTGTTTGAGTACTGGGCTTTGTCAGTCTGCAGAGTGCTTGTTAACTTTCTTCAGTATCCTTCACTGGCCTTCAGAACCTCCAGGGAAACTGACACACCAGAAACCTTCAGTTTGTGCTTCCTCAGTTATCTTTTTTTTTTTTTTTCTTTTGACTGTATGCCATCTGCAGGGCAAAATCAGCCACACGTAAATGCCTGAAGATTATTGTATCAGTGTTACAATATAACCCTGCACTCCAGTTGTGCTTTCACAGAAATGTAGCTCCTAGACTTTAATCTTTATGTTCCTCATTATTAGTGCTGAAACAACATTAAAACCCACATATATTCTTTGTATGCAGCACAGCAGTGTGAGGACAGAAGCATAAATAGAAAAGGGGCATATTTAAAATAATATAGGAAATCAGCAGCACTATGGGCAGGACTCCAGGCACCCTGACTCCCATTCTCTGATTAATCTGCCGTTAATGCTACCTGCAGATAAGTATTCTGTTGTTTCTCTTTCTAGCAAGCACACAAAATGGATTTGCCTGTGTGGGTGACAACAGATGTCATGGCTCAGTTGAAGCAACTAAAAGACTTTGGTTTTGAATTTCTGTTTGGGATCCACAGACGGGTAGAAAAAGCTCGTCTGCAAGGAGGTGAGTGCACCAGGGAGGGAGCTTCATACTTCTGTGTCTAGTTTTTGTCTCTTACCAGTTGTTCCCTTTCCTCAGGGGTCCTGCTGGATCACATAAGGAAAAACCTGACCAAAGCAGCAAATGTTTCTGCCCACTGGAACCTGAAATTACTTGCCTATTCAGCGGTAAGTCAGAACTTGGGAGCTAGCTTTTATCCATCTCATCCTCTTCATAGGGGACTGGGGCTTGGTGGTAGTTTTAACCCTTTCTGGCTTCTTTACAGCCCATGCAGTGATCAGGACATGCATCTTTGCCTCTGGCTGGGATGTGCAGTATCTGGCATCATTCCTCTGGGGCCCCTGAGGAAGATTCCCAACCTGTGCTTTGTTCCTGTTAACTCAGGCTTGTGGATGACACTGGCAGATTTTAGGGAGCCATGGCTGTGTTTATTTGGTAGATGGGTTGATGCTGCTCAGATCATAGAACCATAGAATCATAGAAGAGTTTGGGTTGGAAGGGACCTTTAAAGGTCATCTAGTCCAACCCCCTGCAAGGAGCAGGGACATCTCCAACCAGATCAAGTTGCTCAGAGCCTCATCCAGCCTGGCCTTGAATGTTTCCAGGGATGAGGCATCCACCACCTCTCTGGGCAACCTGTGCCAGTGTTCCACCAGCTTTATTGTAAAAATTTTTTTCTTTATATCAAGTCTGAATCTGCCTCCCTCTATTTTAAAGCCATGACCCCTTGTCCTCTCACAACAGGCTCTGCTAAAGAGTTTCTCCCCATCTTTCTCATAAAGCCCTCTTTAGGTACTGGGAGGCCCCTGCTCTCTCAGCCTGTCTTCATAGGAGAGGTGCTCTCGATACGGTGTTTCAGCAGTGTAGATATAGAGTCATCCCCTGTTTCCAGCAGCCTACTGACTGGAAAATTGAGTATCTCTCCCAAATTGCTCCCTAAAGATTAATTCTTAAAGAACAACACAGGATATGTATGACTGTGTTTCATTTCTTCCCCTTCTCTGGCACTATCACGTATCACCGTTCTAGCAGTACAGTTCCTCTCCCTTCTTCCAGATGGAAGTTACAAGGGTGACATCCCTTCAGCACTGCCCTGTCTGTTACTGGGATGGTCTGAGCTGCCCTGCCACATCCATAAGGGTAACTGATTCGGTTTTTTTCCCTCTTTCTCAGCATGACACCACACTTGTGGCACTGCAGATGGCTCTAGATGTCTACAACAAGATTCAAGCACCATACGCCTCATGTCATTTATTTGAGCTGTACCAAGAGGATGATGGGTGAGGGCTGCAGTAAAGACGTCTGTTGTGATTTCACCTCAAGGGTTAGGTACCTAGGCTAGGTTCCACCCTAGGGGGATGCAGTCTTGCTCCTAGTGGCACTCTTTGGAGGAAAACTACCACCAGAATAAAGGAAAGGGTGTGCACACTGAGTTCTTGGGAGGGGATGACTTTAGCTGGAGAAAGAAAACCCACATCTAGCTGTGTTTTGTTTTCAGTAACTTCTCTGTGGAGATGTTTTTCCGGAACGAGAGTGGGAAGGAACCTTTCCCACTAACAATCCCTGGCTGTCAGCATAAATGCCCACTGCAAAGATTCTTGGAACTCACAGATCCTGTTGTTACCCAGAACTGGGAGCAAGAATGCCAGGTAGCAAGCAGTATGCATGACACAGGTGAGCCCAGGCTGAACCAGAGCGTGGCAGAAGGGGAAAGCCTGGATGATACCATGCTGACCACTTGTTTTTTCCCTTGCAGAACTGTTTGTAGGTCTGGCTGTGTGTGGATCCATTCTCCTTCTCCTTATAATCCTCCTCTTGACTGTACTCTTCCGCATACAGTCTCAGCCCCCCGGCTACCGGCATGTTTCCAATGAGGGAGAAGAGCAGGCCTGACAATTGCTTCAACTCCTTCCCAGGCAGTAGGAGGGAGCAGTGTTGCCCCTAAGGATGATTGGGCACCTTCAGTTACTGAGCGTTCTTCTGCTTTGGCCATTGCTTCCCAGAATGAAGCTGGACTTGATTTTTGGATGCTTTCTAAAGGTGACGTCCCAGAGAGAGAGGACTGAGCTACTCAAATGGAAATGACACCTTAATTCTGAAGCCAGTATACTGTGTGGTGCCCCAGTCCTCATACAGCTTACCTAGTCTGGGATTCCCAACGTGGCCAGTTGGAGCTGGTCAAGAATTTTCCTCCTTTCATGTGATTGTGAATGTTACCACTCACCATGACTACGGGAGCTGTGACATCCCGTGCAGCCAGGAGTTGCATATCTCTCCAGGGTCAACCTGCTTTGAGTGCTTTTCTCTCAAGCCATTGGGCTGATGATGGCGGGAAGGCTGGGCTTGGAGCAGAGGGCCCACCTCACCAACAATGCACAGAGACTCATCTACTGTCCACGCAGAGGGAACTGCTGCAGATGATGGCAGCCAGTGAAAAGTGTTTCTTGATGTCGCTGCTAAGTAGTTGCTGCTGGCAACTGGTCTTTTTTCCCCTCCTCACATTGTGGTTCAAGAGAGAACGGGCCTGGAATCAGGACACGATTGAAAACCAGGCAGTAGTTTCTAGGATTCAGCTCAGAGTAGTTACATGTGATCCAAAGAAGCTCCAAGAGCTTCATTAGAGAGATGACCATAGGAGAACCGCACCTGATTTCTTGTGCTGTGTTGGCTCTAGAAAGGAGAGTCCCCATAGATAAGAAACTTGGGCCCTGTCTAAACGTTCAGCCTCTGAATTTGACTTCCTGACCTCTGAACTTCAAAGTACCTATTACAGGGAGTACCCAGTACTGTAGGCAGTCCAGATTTCAGCTATGAGCCCAAGGAATATGCTGTACCAGCAGAATGTTTTTATGCTGTAATTAAAAAGATGTAGCAGAGCTGTTTACCTAAGACTAGATTGAATGCAAAGTTCTGTAGTTTTTCTTCCTATCTTCCCTACTGGATGGACAACAAACAAAGAGCCCCCAAGGATGAGAGTTTGCAGGTGACTGTGGATCCCCTTATTTGCCACGCGTTGGCATTTTGTCCAAAGTGCGATTCTTTCTCCAGGCTGGCCTCTGTGCGCACTGCAGCTGCTGCAGGGAACTTCACGCCAAGTGCTCACCACCTGTCGTGGGGTTTTTGGCAGAAAATGAGACTGCAGCAGGGACCAGAAGCACAGGCTTTTCACATGGTGATGCTGCACATTCACTTCCCGCTTTTACTTCCTTTTCTGTGCAGTTCCCTTCCCCTCTTGGCGGCAAAAGCCAGTCCTTAGGTTACAGACATTTCCTTTTCTTCCCCTGTGGAGTACGGTGGGGACTTTTCCCTACACCACAGTCGGCATCTGCTAGCCCAGGAACTCTTAAATCAGCAGAAGTAGCTTGCTGTTCTCAGCATCTTCCTCACCTTTTTGTCCTCTGAAGATACGACTAGGTCCCCTGCACAGCAAGACAGTCATAAAGGAAAAGCTACTGCCTGTGAGAACAGGCACAAAAAAGAGGTAATAGTGCATTTAGGAGGACCAGACCTGTTATTTTTAAAGGCAGCAAATTTTGCACACACAGAGAAAAGGTTTCTATGATGATTTAGGCATTTTGACTGTGAATGACTTTCTGTAATTGTTCCAATACATTTCCTTTTCATTATTAAAATCAAATTCGCACTGAACTCTACTTTTCTTCTTCTCCAAGAGTTCACAGGGCTAGCACCACTGTGCTCAGTGTCGGAAAACAAGCAGAACTTAGCGCACTATATCCCCACTATCCCACTTATATGAGAGTGAAAATTGAGATAAACTCTTTTTTGACTGCAGCAACCATGCGTAGAAACAGGTTATAATGCAACCCACCCCACTTGGAAGGGTCTGTTGTGGACACAGGACTATGACTGACGTCTCCACCGCTGTTCTAGGTCTCTTAGCCCTCCTGCAGAAAGGTCAGTAACTTCTTCCCGCAGACAAAAGCAGTTCAGCAGAATGTTTGAAGCAGCCACTGTATCAAAGAATTTCAGTTTAGTACAAAACTTTATTAATATCAATGCTGCGAAACTATAAAAGTGAACATAGAGAATCTGAGCAGGCCTGGAGCCTGTCCCATCCATCAACCTCTGGGACAGCAGCAAGGCCCCAGGCAGCCTTGTAAACAAACTAGAAAAAGCAAAACTTTTCAGTTTAACAGCAGTCAAGATTTGTCTCTGAGCAGAGGTGTTTGGAAGAAATTCCTCATTTCCGCTCTACAGCACTTTTAATCCAACTTTCTGAAGCACATAGGCAAGAGTGAAAAAAATTGCCTAATCAGTGGCAAGAAAAAGCCTAGAGCTCTGAAAACAAACCACAGAATCAGTAGGTTCCCAGCTCCGTACCACCCTTGCATCCCACGAGGCAGGTAAAGAGCTCTGGCATCATCATGTTCTTCGTAGTCTGAATAGCTGCAAGCACAGAATAGGCTAAGCCTGAGGTCTTGACAGATGCACATTTTCCAAGCAGCTTGCACATGGGAGAGGTTGGTGTTCCCTAGGCTACCCAAGCTACCCATCGCCTCACCCCGGTGAACATTCTACCTTTTCAGGATGTTAACCTTGCTAGCCAAGGGTTTCTCAGCTCAGTTTACGTACTGAGGCTGGGGACCCTCTCATGAGCTGCTCCATAGCAGAGTACAGGAGATGGTAACCTCTGACAAGTGATGACAAGCAGCTGTGGCAAGCTGGAAGCAGTAACTTCAGCAGGGTCTGAGAACATCTTTGAAGTTTTCCTAGTGCCTAGGAAAATGAGTGGTAACTCCACCTGGAGGAGGAACCGCGCACTGACACAACTTTCTTGAAGGGGAAGCAACAGGAATCGGGGAAGCAAGAACAGATCCAGGGAGGAAGGACAAAATAGAAGTCTAATGCCCTGCATGGCTTATACTGCCCATTGCCAACTCTGAATTTGTACCCTGTGATCCAGAAAGGATCAAAATACTAAATCAGTTCTATAGATCCTTCCCTTTTCGGTTCCTTCCTTGTGACTTTGAACCGTTGCTTTTTGTTCTCATCTCTTCCAGCTCCCAAGACAGTAAGTTAGCTTTGAGTTTGCTTGTCCCAGGGTTTGCCTGCCTCTGCCCTCCACGTCTGGACAAACTCCAGCTTCCAATCCCCTGTTCTGTCATGGCTTTCAAAAGATGTTCTTGCTTCTTGGCCACCATCTCCTCCCGGCTCCAGATCAGGATATTAAAGCCTGAGAGGAAAAATTAAACACTGTGCATTAGAAACTCTAAATCAAATATACCTTAGGCTATGTCACTTAAATGGCAGAAATTCAAAATGTTTTGTGTGCTCTAAGGTATTTCCAAGGTATAGAAGATGCAAAAATATTTATTGCAGATGTTATCTCCACACAGCCATGGAAATTTGATCTAATTAAGAAACAAGTGATTCCTAATCTCATCTGTTAGAGGTCTAAGACCTAAATCTACAGCCAGCTCCCTTAATCCAGTATATCCTGCAAAAACCGGAGTAATCTTGGCTCCACAGCCTAGGAAGTGAGATAAATTAAATGGAGAGGGTACAGCCTAGCAGGAAAAGGCTCGCCCCCCGCCACCGTTTCCTGCTGCTGTCACAGGGCCGGAAGATGGCAGCAGCTCCCTGCTGCGGGGAGGCTTCTCCCTCCGCCGGACTCCGCGCTCTCGGGAAGTGAGCACCACCAGCAGGAGACCACAGCAAGCAACCTGTTTTCTAACTGCAAAGGTGGAAGACTGAAAAGAAGGTCTTGATCTCTTTCACAGAAGTAGGAAATTATAGAGGACCACTAGCAAGTGGGATTTGGGAAACCAGCACTCACAACTTGCTTTAGTCTGGAGAAACAAGCCTGCCCCTTTCTGGGACTGGAACCCACCTGCACTTAGTGCCCCAGGTTTGCTTTACTTACCCATGCCAGAAGCCAGGGTGTCTCCCATAGGGTTAAATTTATTGAGCTGAAAAGGGAAACACAATCAGAGTCTGTCATAGCATCACTGCTTATGTAACAGAGTCATAAGAGCACCATGGCTTATGTAACACCAACAAACCATCTGGAAAACCCAATGTTCCCTAAAGAGTATCCCAGAAAACCCATGGATCACCATGGACCAGCTCTGCTCGAGTCAGCAGCTTTAGCCAGCAGCCATACCCCCACGAAAGCATGAGTCGGTCACAAGTAAAGCGGATCCTCCCATTGTTGTAGTCCCTACCCCATGTCCCTTGGCCGCGGTTCAGTACACAGCAGTCCTTTTAGCACCAACTCACCGAGATAATACCAGAAGCATTTGGATCATGGAGCTGACAAACCATGTCCCCGGTGTTTCCATCGAACACATCAACAGTTCGTAGCTCATTCACCGTGTACCCTGGGAACTTAGGGTCTGGGTAGCGACCTGCTACAATGAGGTCATAGCGAGGATGCCAT
Source organism: Tetrax tetrax (assembly GCA_009806455.1). Lineage (NCBI taxonomy): Eukaryota > Metazoa > Chordata > Aves > Otidiformes > Otididae > Tetrax > Tetrax tetrax. The sequence goes on along the minus strand of WHYT01015203.1, from coordinate 32,572 downwards.
GTTGCCTAGACATAGAGCAGAGTGATGGGGAGTTAAAATAAAGGGACAGAGCTCATAGTGACACACACAACAGACAAATAACAGCGTGAGCAACAGTTTGTACATCCCACCCACAACCTGAGGAACACGGGTATCCTCAGAACAGTGCTGTGCTGGGAGTTGCAGCAGCGTGAACATCCACGCACCAATGTAGTATCCTGACCAGAAATCAGATTTCTGATTTACAGCCAGGCTGCGAGCACCAAGCGTGATACTCCTCTCAAACTGCACTGGCTTTACTCACCTTAATAGGTGTGAGGTGCTGAAACTGCCGGTGTGGATGTGGGATCACATGCTGCGGCTTGGTCCAGTCTGAAGAGGAGTAAACCCTGATTTCACTGCGCTGGTCTGTGCTCAGGAGCTTGGCACCATCTGTTGGGCTGAAGTAAGCTAGGAGCAGGGGACAATAAGGCAAACAAAAGATCACAATGCTGTGACTGACAAGAAACACAGAAGTCAGTTTTCTCTGCTGTCTGGACTTCCATGAAATGGTAAAACTGCACCCAAGAAACAGAGGCTTGAGTCCCATGCTCTGCTTTTGTCAGAGGAACAGCCCCAATAAATTTCTTTTTCTAATCTCAGCCACTGCTGATGCTTCCACATGCACCTCTTGAGGCACACCGGCACCGTTCGTACGGCAAGTCTGGGACTGTGCTGCAGCTGCCCTGAGCACCCCCTTGCCTCTGGCCACACATTCCCAATGCCTTCCTTGCTTCAACACTAGCTACTGCGCAACTTCGAATCTAAGCAAAAGCTAATATTACCACAACAATAAAAGCTGAGTAGACTCTCTGCAGACATACATGCAGAAAAAATCCTTATCTCAACTCACCTGCATTGACAGGTTTGTCATGCGGAAGCAAATGAAGAAAATTCATTTTGTTTTTGATGTTTCTGAGGTCCCAGATTTTGACTGTCTGATCCACAGATGCTGTGGCCAACAACCACTCACATCGGGAGTTAAACTCCACATGAGTCACTTTCTTCTTGTGCAATTTCAGCTTCCAAATCTGCAGCAGAGCAAACAGAAAATCACACAGAAAAAAAAAATAATCAAGGTCTGAAGCAAAGAAATGGAATAACAATCTACTAATGCAGAACAGGTCAAGCATTTGCAGAGTAACAGAACTCCTAAAATACACCAAGAATTTATCTACTGGAAACAAGAAAGAAAAAGAATGACCTTGGGAACTATTTAATTCTAGGAGAACTCTGATCTACCAATTTATTACAGCTATGAGAAAGGAAAATGCAATCCCTGGTTCATGGAGGGAAGTATTAGTACCACTGTACAAAGCAAGGTCACATTTGGCATACTTTATGCAGTGCCAGTCTTCCACCTGCAGAAAGATTAAACCAAACTGCAATAGGCACAGAAAATGCGCTGCCAAGATAAAAATAAGAAAGAAGGACCTGCTTTGTGGGAGAAGACCAAAACAGCTTGCTATATTTACCTTAGTGGAAAAGGTGAGAGGAGATATAATTGGCATCTAGAAATACATCAGCAAAGAAACATGAGGGTAGGAGAAATATTTCAATTAACTAGAACAAATGGATATAAACTGGCCATGAATACATTTCTATCCAAAGCCAGATTATTTATAATCAGAAAGGTGAAGCTGGCCTACTCTCCACAAAAATGGGTATCTCCCAAGTGCAAAAAAAAAGACTGTCACATTCTTTCAGGAGAAGAAAATGAAAGGAAGCAATTAACCTTGGATAAGCAAAAATCATTTGGAGGACCCCTGACTCTGCCCACTAATTTACACAGCTGCCTCTGGCCACAGCTCACCGGGTGCAAACTCGTACAGATGTTACCCTTACAGGCAGGAGTAACGGTAATTCTGGCGTGACGGGAGAGCAGTAGAGCACGCTCTGGAAAGCAGGGCCACTCCCTCTGCTCTCTGCTTCTGTAGTACCTCAGACTCGAAGTCTGCCTTTGCCTGCCCTCTCCTGTCTAATGGCAGTAGTGCAATTGCTATCCCAAAGTTCGCTGAATTACTGGACCTACTCCAAGGTCACGGAAGGGCATACAGCAAAGCAGTGTCTCCGAAATTACTCCGATCAGTGCGCTCAGTTTCTGGAAGCGTGAAGGTTGTTGGCAGAGGGTGCTCACATCTTCAGGTTACCCTATAATTACTCTGGCCAGTACCAAATACTCTTAAGGCAGCAGTAGCACACAACACTGAACTCGTCTGGGAATTTTTACTGTTATGCACAACAATGTGAAAATGTCTAATGAATGGCAGAAGCAGAGGACTTCTCACCACCTAGACAATGGGTGGATTCATCTCCTGAGCTGCAAGGTACTTGCTCCTCTTTTCGGGGTCCCTGTAGTGTAGGAAAGCACATGAGCCATGAAGATTCCCATAGAGGAGACGCTGCATGCAGCCATACAAACCTCTTCACCAGAAGTGCTAAGCAGGACCACGTTGCCCACATTATCACCTGTCACCACTGCACGGCTGCTTGCAGAAACATCAACACTGCAGTACCAGCAACTAGAGGGAAAGACACAAAAATCAGTGCTGCCTCCCACAGGCAAGTGAAGGCAGTGGAGCTCTGGTTCACATCTCGTCCCGACAAAGGAGACTGCAACAGATTGTAACTGCAGTCTCCTGCCTGATGGTGCAGGCCCGAGTATCAGGAGGGGAGACTGCTTATCAGCGATGCTTTCTGTTGATGACTGAACATGAGATAACTTCCTAGTCATTTGTGAAGTGCTCATGGGACATCATAGAGGCTGAAAAGCCACTTGCTGCCTGCAGGTGGACACACCTTGGGAAAGATCAGAACACCCCTGCGACATTGACAAATGTACAAAAACAGCTTTAAAATTATTTTTTCCACAAAACACTGAAGCAGCAGTAAAGAAAATACACAAGCTTTGGATTGGAAAGTTGCACATCAAACTGTCTCAACTTCATGCTCCAGGAAACAAAACTGAATAGGGACTTATCTGATAAAGACATACGTCTTAACCCCAGCTCTGCTGGGAGGGGAAGGGCAGGGAGAATAAAGCCGGGGTCATTTGGAAACTTGTTGGGAAATCTTCACTTGTGAAGATAAATTATTCTAGAATTCAAGGTCATGGAAATTAGCATGGTGAGCCTGAAGCCTCCAGAAGGGCAGCAGGGTAAACTCAATAACCTGAAACTCAGATTGTGTAGGAATGTTTTGTGGCTTTCCTATGCTACCTGAGCTGCTACAGACAAAACAGAACACTGAGGACAATGAACAGCAGAAAGTTATCCTGCTTTTCTGACCTCACACTTTATGAAGTGAAAAGCTGTCAGTATCTGCAAGATAAGAGATGGCATCACCAGAAAGCAACACCAGAAGATGCAGGCAGCACACTCAGCTACTGTAAAAGCGAAGTGCCCTGTGGCTGCCTAGCTTGTCATCCACCCTGCAGTGCTACAGCCTGGCCAGGAGCCTGTCTCCAAGCTCCCTCACAGGACCAATTCATACCAAGACTGTCCTAAGACTGGCAAAGATGAAGATGCTAGAGAGCACAAGAAGCAGCACAGCATTAACGCGAAGGAACATAAAATCAACCTTGCGCTGCTCCCTTCTCACCAAACATTATGGTACTCATGGCCACAGTCCGGGGCACGGGAGATCACTTGCACCGCTCTGCCCTCAAGGTCCTGCAGACTTAGGGTGCCATCCCCTGATGCCACATAAAGCTTCACTGCCTCATAAGGACTGAACTTCATGTCTCCGAGAGAATCTCCTGGCCCTTTCTGCAATACACACAAAGCCAAGAGGCATCAAGGTTAGAGCGAAAGACAAAATCTCAATGCAACATTCATGTCCTGGAACACACTGCCGGTTTCCCTAGGTACAATGCACCCCTTTCTGACAGGGCACGTACCTAACTCTTTTTTTTCTAATCTGTTTCCAATCTGAGCACATACATTCTGAGCCTGCAAGTTCAACAGCAGCACTTTGGGCTGCAAACCTCAGCAGCAGCATTGCTGCTTCTGCTATGGGGCTAGGACTAATTTGCAGTGAACCACCTGGCTCAGACCAGGCTTAGGAGATCACAAGCAAAACCAGCACGATTCCATGCAGAAAACGTAAAATCTCGTGACAGGCCTGCACCAAGCTTTTCTTACAGAGACTTCATTCACCAGTTCCCTACAGGCCGCTTCCAGTGCTGTATCTGGTCTTTCTCAAGGTACCAGCAGGCAGGACAAGAGCGGTGCAAGGAGAAATCCTACTGCTCACCCCATAGCACGGGAATCTTATGTTCTGTGTTATATCATTGTTATGTTAATGTTGTTTTGTTGTTTTGCCCCAGTCTGTCTACTGAGGAAACATGGAAACTCTACACAAAGACAGAAAAGAAGGATGCTAGCTGGGAGTCCCCAAACTCTTTGATACTCAAGTGCATTCCATCTGCTGCTCACAGAGCAACTACTTACTAAAGTTTTACTGTAAATACTAGATTCCAAGATGCAAAAGAAGACAAAAAAAGTCCCACCCATAGAGCCTGCCTGTCCTCACAGCAGTAGGAGGATGGCATGCCCTTTCAAATCCAGGCATCATTGCTGTGACAGGCATCCCACTGGGATACAAGATCCTCATGTCCCAGGACCCAGTCTATCCCTCCTTGCTCACCTGGCCAGTCATCCCAGCACTACTTGGGTTCACCTTCTGCCCTATTACAAGGTTGCAGCTGGAACAGCCGATTTGGAAATCAACCATGAAAGCTGCCACCCGGAAAGAATCAGGTGGGGAAAAGTAAAGAGGAGGCTAACCCAGATTCCTTCACTTACCTTTAAGCACTGAACTGAAGTAACTAATTGAAGAGCTCAGGCTTCCTCATAAATCCACAGAAAAAGCAACTCTGAGAGGGTGATTCTGGGAACAGGCAGAGTTGCCTCTAGCAATTCATCTCCTCTTTCCACTCATTACTGAAGGAGCCCAGACTCTTAATTTTCTTATTTTAGATAAGCCCTAAAAGTTAGGTAGAATGAACCAGGGTGATCCTTATGACACACACCACTTTAAGTCAGTGGCATTTGTGGAGAAGCACTGAGGGGACTATAAACTGTCCTGGAAAAAACATCTGACAATGAGCAGCACTGCTAACAGGTGAAGGGGCTAGAAGGTCCCTGGGGCACAGAGGTTTAAGAACGGACAGCTGAAAAAAAAAATCCACTGGCACCCCCACGCTCTCCCATATATAACAGGAAATAAGCAGCATCAAAGAGCCCCTCCCCTTCATGAAGAAAAGCTCTCTCCTACCCATCACCCCATTTCAGGGAAAAATAAAAAGGGTAAGCCTCCCTGGAAGAGAGAGGATCCCTGAAATTCAGAGGACGTGAAGAAGAGGAAGCCCAGCTCCCACATATCAGACACAAACATTTCTCTCTCTCTCTCTCTCTCTCTCTCTGTAGCACTCCTGCCAGCAGGACACAGAGGCCCAAAGCATTACTGTATTTCTTACTCCCAGTCCTCGGTGCTGGTGAAGACCCGGACCATATTGCCATTAAAATCCTGCAGGGTGGTAGTGCCGGCAACTGACGAAGTATACAGCTGACTAGGGTTAAAAGGGTTAAACTTCATTCCTGTGATGGCCCCTCCAGCTCCCATCTACAAGGAAGGGGATGAACAAAAGAAAAATCCACTGAGTGACCGGGAAGGAGAAAAGTGTGTTCTCTAAGTCTGCATTCACTGCTATGTCCTTAACAGCAACAGTGAAACACACCACAGCCCTTCAAGGATGCAAAGACAACCATGACTTCCCACATGATGGCCGTCTAGACAGCTGCCCTCCTGGAGGACAAAACTGCCACTCCTTCAGTCCCCAGGCAATGTATTCCCTGGCTGGCTGGCACCGCACTGTTTACAAGAAGGGAGGACAGACCTCCTCCCAGTGTATATCTCTGTTAATTTAGAAAGGGGAGAAAGGTTACAGCGTCTTTGAGCCCCTGTTGGAATGGGAGTGGCCGAATACAGCAACAAGGGGCCGTGCCAGCTATATAAACCGTTCATTCTGCCTTAGTTTCTCACTTTAGATAAAGGGACTTTGTTTCTCCCCGCTCAAAGATGTTTCCTCATCTGACACAGAATAAAAGGTGAGCAGAGAAAGATCAAGACCTAAAACAGACAGACCTTCTCTAACTACTTTTCTCTGGCATTCCTTTAAGATAACTGTTTTGCCAGTTGCTGTATTATCACACACCAAGTACTGCTTCATTATAAACTTAATCAACGGGCCTCAGTTCTCCCCAGTGCTAGAACTGTCTGGGACTTGGGAACAGACATGCTGTTGCATATCAGTCCTGCCCCATAGCTGGCTACTCTGCAATCCAAGACCCTTATGTGCTTCTCACAACAGACCTCAGTTTTGATCTGCAGTATTTGGTGGTACTCCAGGTTTCCCTCCCATCCATTCCACGCACCCAGAGGCTTACCCCTTTTATGAAGCAGGTTTTAGTAAGCACTTCATAGTCCCAAAGGATGATGTCTCCACCTTTAGAACCAACAGCTACAGTACTGGGGTGTGTTGGATGCCATTCCAGGCATGTCACTCTCCTGTCAAAGGGACTTGCTGTTCGAAACAGGCGGTATGAGGCGAGAGAACGCAGAAAGGGCAGCTGCAGACACTGTTCAAAAGATAAAGAGAATTATGATTTTTGCAGGGATCCACGAGATTCTCTGAATCAGGAGCGCTAACAATTTCTAACTGCCATCAGTGTTAGTACATTCACACAAAATTCTAAGTCTCTTTGTAGAATGAAGAGAACACACTGTCCCCAAGGGAAACAACCTATGACCACACAAATCCGTATCAGCCACCGCACTCAGAAAGCAACAGAGAACTGAGAGATATCACACTTCAAATGATGTACAGGGAGTTCAGCCTCGTGGGCTGAGCTAAGAAGGCAGGATAATTAACATTAACAAGCAAGGAGAACATGCTTCCACACCAGTAAAAGGCACTTATGACCTTCTATGTCTTTACTGAGCATTCCAAAATGTTACACATCATCCAGAGATACGGTATTATGGTCCTCCATCCAAACTGCCTGCAGCTCAGCTAAACAGCGTAAGAGTGAACAGAGCATTCGAAACAGTGAATGAGAAACCATGGCATGATTGAATTGTTACTCAGCTGAGGAAGCATAGAATTAACAGAGGATAAAATGTAGATTTACAGGGACAGATCAACTGAAAGGGAAAGCCATCTCAGCTCTTGCATTTGACAGAATTAAGAATCATAAGGATGCACCAGACTTGGAGCCACAAACTGTGCACGTGAGGAACTTCAAGCCCCTTTAAAATTTCCCTGCTTGTGTTGAAGATGTTTTTAAGTAGGGACATGAGGTGTCGAACAGGTCATGAAGGAGAAACTCCTCACCTGCCTGAGCTGTGCCCGAATGGAACCTCCCAGCATGTTCTGGTAGACATAATGAACAATGCTGCACTGCCGCTCCAGCTGATGGAAAAGGACTCTGTTGTTTCTCACCACAGACCCACCTCGATTCCAACCTGCCAGAGAGAAAAAAAACAGTAAAACTTACTAAGAGCCACCACCTGTCGTGCTCATCCAATAAAACACACGGCAAGACACCTGTATTTGCTGCACAGCCCCAAGATAAAAATCTCTAAATTATTCTTACACATCTAAGGTGCACCAGCCTCTGCAAGCTCTAGTGCTTCCCATAGCATGACAGAGCTTTGTGTATGCTTCCTCATGTTAAACCTCCCTTCTCCTTGCCAAAGACTTATCAAAAAGACAACAGGAGAGGCCTAAAGCAATGCCACAGGTGGTGCATCTCTTGGACAGCATACAATTTGTACCCTTCATACTCAGAATACAGTAAAGCTATCCAAAGCCCCAACAATTCGGAAATACGCCATGGGAGGTGGTAAGCCCCTGGGTACAGCAAAGGGAAGGTCAGACATGTGACTAGCAGAAACGTTAACACCTGAAAATTCCCCAAGCGTGGCAACATGAGTTCCCACACAGCTCCTGAAATGCTTGCTTGTCAATCAGAATTTTCGATCTGCTTGTGCTTTAGCCCGTACAGTCCGCCTACCGCACCGCGAGTTTTGTTTTTCATAATAGACCTGCTGACGCCTCATCGCCTGAAAACCTTTCTGTTCAGAGTGATTTTTGCTGACAGTTCAGCATGCTTCTACATTTTGTTCATGTTCCAAGTTTTTATCTTCAGGGACCTTTACATAAAAAACTGATCTGTTTAGTCTGTGGTCTAATCAGCCCCATGGCAATGGTCTGTAACACTCCAGGGGATCTAGACATCAAATGGGAAACAAGCATTTCTTAAGAAACAGAAGAACTATTTTCATTTGAGAATATTTAGAAAAAAAAAAAACAGAAAACTGAAAACATAACGATCACTCTATATGATCAGAATCTAAACAAAATCTTTCTTTAATGCAACGCTGAAGCCTAGAAATGCACGAGTGTGAAACTAAACTTCTTTGTTCACATGTCAACATAGTGCCAACACTTGTCATACCTGTTGAAATAGGTAAAAAAGTATTTATGTTTCAATTCCTTTTTTTCACAGAAGAATTAGCATCCACAGTTCTTTATTCAGACTGGATGAAAATTGAGGTATTTTTTCCAAATTCCGTTTTATTACAGAGGACAATTTATTAAGAAACAAACTTTAGGCCTTTTTAGAATCTGCTGGAAGAAATCCTTTTAAAAGGTGTTTTAATTGCAAGAAACTGAACCCATCCTGTATACCTCAGGAGAAAAAAATATTTTTTTCAAAACATATAAATATCAAAACTGGAACACAGAACGGAAAAGCTCAAATACAAAAGTCTTCATCTTTAAAAAAAAAAATTTAAGAATATGATTTGTCTCATTTTTCCAAAGTATAGCTCTACCCAGCTCCCTTTGAATCTTACAAGAACTGCAGATGCTCACCAAATCTGGAAATCAGGCCATGAAGTTACTATGAAAATCATGCAGCTAAATTAACTACAGAAAATGCTTTAACTATCCACAATTATACACAGACCTCCTTTCAAACAGAGTATTTTGCCTCCATGTCCGCTGTTCACACTGCCAACTGCTCCAAGTTTGGAGTTATACACCAGACAATGGAAACAAACAAAACTGTAGAACTTGTGTACTGTTGAAAAACACTTCAGTAATTTCTGGATCCTTAAAGCCAAAATTGTATGGAAAGCGTGTAGTATTTCCACACAAGGCAGTAACTCCAGTGACCTCTTAAACAACCAATGGAATTAAAGGTTTTAGCTGAGAAAACGAGGCTGAGCGGAGACCTTGTCACTCTCTACAACTACCTGAAAGGAGGTAGTGGCAAAGTGGGTGTCAGTCTCTTCTCTCAAGTAACAAGCAATAGGACGAGAGGAAATGGCCTAAAATTGTGCCAAAGCAGGTTTACATTGGGTATTAGGAAAAATTTCTTCAGGAAAGGGTTATCAAACATTTGAACAGGCTGCCCAGGGAAGTGGTTGAGTCACCATCCCTGAAGGTACTTAAGAGATGGGTAGATGCGGTGCTTACAGACATGGTTTAGGGGTGGACTTGGCAGTGCTAGCTTAATGGAAGGACCTGATGATCTTAAGGGTCTTTTCGAACATAAATCATTCTATGATTCTATGAAAATAGTCCTTACTGTGGCTGAAGCCTACCCAACTTTCTTGATAATGCAAAGCATTAACCTTTCCAGTATCTTAGAACTTAATCACCTCTCCTTATTATATCAAAAACCTTTAAGGGATTTTTCAATTTTTTTTAAGTTACATACTAAAGGAAAAAAAAATGCACATGAGAAGTGATTTGTGGAAAGTCTGACCAGTCTAGTCTAAACAGAGAGAGAGAAAGTATTCTCGCTTACTGTCGCAAAAGTTAGAACATGCAAAGAACTGGGTGGAAATGCCACTTTAAACTGCATGCTGTAGGATACCAACCTTACAACTATGAAACTGCATTAAGAATTGCACGGGAGAAAAAAACAATGTATTACCCTGACTGGTCCTACAATAAAGCATATGTCTGGTAATTCAGGAATTCCGCAAAATTTAACCACCCTCAAATGATGTGACAGTGTCTTCGGTGAGCAGGCTTCTACCAAGGGGTGCGGAGTCTCAGAAATGAAACACGCATGCATGCGCACACACGCACACTCTCCAGACACGTCATTGAAGGATGTACTACCCCAATACATGCCTGTGTATCGCTTCAATATATAACCCCATCTGAACACTCTCATGTCTGAACACGCTTCTTGGCATTCCCCCTCTTCAACTAGTTGATGTCTGTCACTTAGGGTAAATCTGATTGGGAGAAACAGTAAGGATCTGAGGAAATGTTACCGATTTTCTCAGGGGGTTTGGATGTTTTTCTCACAAACAACCTCTTTGCTTGTGGCTCATTCCCTAGTTCCTCGTAGTCTGGTTTCCTCTTGCCAGCTGATTTTGCCTCTTCTGGCCAATGCTCATGAGCCCTCTCATGCTCCTTGCTCTTTGGCTGGTTCACCGGAGCCATTCTGTCTGACCACTAAAAGCAAACAAAGCATGGAAGGTAAGACTGTCATACACTTTAACTAGAAGACAGAGAGGAAAACGGGAATGACACATATTCCAGTGGTCTGAAAGTAGTGATTATACCTGTACCCTCTTTCATCAGCATGACACTAGCTTTTTGTTGTGCACTGCTGGAGAGGGAAACAGGTTCAATAAACTGTTCTTTGTTCCCATATGAAAATGGACGTATCCTAAAGCATTAGAATATGTTTAGACAGATGTGCTTCTACGGAACTTTAAAGCTTAAAACCCACATATCTGCATAAAGTACATCTGTGAAACCACATAATACCCTAACTGTTTCTGTAGCAGCTCACACTGAGCTCTTTAGATTCGGCTAAGAAAAAGGTCAGAGCTTTTACAACGACAGCCAGGGCTGACTGGTCTTCTACCAAATACGCTCTGAAGGTACTTCCTATTTAACGGCCACTTTTCCTCACAACCACCACCTGGTATTTGGATTGCGCTCCCACACTGGCTGGCAACCACACTTGAACGGCTCTTCCGACCAGGGGCGGGACGCAGCCACTCGTGTCTCGCCTCACGACCACCAAACCGCTCCCCAGCCCCCCGCGGGCAGACGCGGGCCTCGCAGGGCCTGCCCGCCGCGGGCGGGCGGTGCGCCAGGCGCCGCTGGCAGCAGCGGAGCCCCCCCCCCCCGGGAGATCCTCCGCCAAGAGCCTCGTACAGGCTGATCCCGTGCTAGCGCTGAACTTATTTATAATTCGTGAATGCCTCTCACGGATATCTGTCCGGGTTAAATATAGCTCGGCAGGCACGGCGCAAGCTGCCCCAAAGAGCGCCCGCTCCGGGCCTCACCCGGCCCCGCGGCCCCGGCTCCCGCCCCGGCCCGGCTGCCCCGTGGCCTGGGCGGGAAGGGCCGCCCCGCTCTCACCTGCGCTCCAGCGGCCTCCGCTCCCCCGCCGCGGCCGAGGACGGCGGGCGGCAGCCGGCCCCTCCCCCGCGGTTTCATAACCGGGGCGGGAAGCGGCGCGGGGGGAGCAGCGGCAGCCGGCGCGGCCCCGCGGGAAAGCCCGGCCGCCCCTGGGGAGCGGTGCCCAGCCCGCGGGCGGTGCACGCCACGGCGGCCGCCGCCGAGCCTTCGCCACCGAGGGGCAGCGGCCGAGGGAGACCAGGCAGGGCCAGGGGTGCCTCCCCCCGCCGTCCTTACCCCTGCCGGGCTCCCCAACGGCGAGCAGCAGGAGCAGCAGCCCCGGCCCCGCTGGTGCGGGAGGGGCACGGGAGGCGGCGGCGAGGCTCACGCTCCGCTGCACCGGTGGCCTGGCCCGAAACGCAGAAAGTCTCTGCCGTGTCCTCTGGCAGCTTATTGTTGTTGGGATTTTGGCACAGGACTTATACCCTTACGTACTTTATTAGTTTCCAGAGCACTAAATTGGCATATTAAAGCTGTGTGATAATGGCCCAAAATACATCAACCAAATGGCAACCAAAAAAAACCCCACCAAAACTTTTTCAAAACCCAACTTCCACAAGATGCACCTGGTGTTGGAACTCAACAGAAAAAAAAAACCCACATTTTAAAAGCTGATAAAAAAGTCACAGCAAGCTCAGAAACTACCAGCTCTTACGATGAAGCAGAGGAGAATGGGGAAGGAAGAGCCCTGCCACCACAGCCGGGGGCACCAGCCCGTCCCCCTCACCTGCGAAGGCCGCTCTGCCGCCATGTTGTGTGAGGAACCCGATCTGCGGAGCAGCTGGGTCCCGTGCTTCAGAAGGCCTAGCGGTATCCGTGCTGAGTAACTAAGGTCCAGTCATCCACACAGCTAGCTACGAGCACAGGCCCTAAAATATCAGTACATACCACTCTTGAACTGTGGGGCTTTAGGGGTTTGGTTTTGGGTGTTGTTTTTTTGGGGTGGTTTTTTTTTGCACATGGTAAGAAATGCATAGAAAAGCTACTAAGAAAAACAACAAAGACCCAGACTCTGCTTTTCTCCTGAACTGTAACAACACTGTATTAGTTGCTGCCCTCCTGCATATCAGAATGACATACACAAAAAAATCATAACCACTGACAGACAACACAGTCTGGTCTGAACATACACGTCAACTTCATTAGCAAATCTGAAAGTCTTATCAACCACTTCTGTAATACACTACATTCTTCTTAGAACTGCACCCATTAGTAAAAAATAGCAAGAGGAATAATTGAACGTAGCACTTCCCTTCTTCCCTCTGAAGCCTCGAGGGCTTGATTTCCAGGGAAACTACTACAGAAAAAGATCCTTCTTGACAGTGATCAAGTTTCTTCTATAGGACTGCAGAAGTCATCACTGGAGACAGAATCTATGCAGCTCATCAGGAATCACCAACAAAACACCAATCAAATTACATAAATCTTAATATATTTTGGTTTTCATATGCCTTAAAAGGAGTACATTTCTAAATTTGTACCTGAAAAGGGGGCCCTGATACCAACCTTCTTAAACTAGACTGACAGATTTGTATTGATTTCAATGTTCTATGTATTAATCCTAAAGAAAACTCTGACACTGTTATCCAAGTTATCTCCAGCAAAGATAAGCACTTTTGTCCCTGCTCCGTTCATCTCCCAGCAGTAGCGTCCCTGTGCAGAGCACATGCACATCCACCTATGTGTTTCCCTCTTGGAGCTATCATGCTTGGCATTTGAATAGAATAGAATATTTCAATTGTAAGGGACCTATAACAATTATCTAATCCAAGTGCCTGACCACTTCAGGGCTGATCAAAAGTTAAAACACATTATTAAGGGCATTATCCAAATGCCTCTTAAACACTGACAGACTTGGGGGATCAACCACTTCTCTAGGAAGCTTGTTCCAGTGTCTGACCACCCTCTTGGTAAAGAAATGCTTCCTAGTGTCGAGTCTAAACCTCCCCTGGCACATCTTTGAACCGTGCCCATGTGTCTTATCACTGGATAGCAAGGAGAAGACATCAGCACCTTCCTCTCCACTTCCCCTCCTCAGGAAGCTGTAGAGAGCAATGAGGTTGCACCTCAGCCTCCTTTCCCCCAAACTAGACAAACCCAGAGTCCTCAGCCTTTCCTCACAGGACATTCCTTCCAGCCCCTTCACCAGCTTTGTTGCCCTCCTCCAGACACATTCAAGGACCTTCTTAAATTGTGAGGCTCAGAACTGCACACAGTACTTCAGGGGAGGCCACACCAACACTGAATGCAGTGCTAGATACAGAATGGTAAATACAGTAATGTTATCAATTACTAACACCAAGTTTCATTTCCCTCTAGAGAATCGCCAGATATTTTTAAAATTATTATTCACTAAAGGCAAGAATAGTTGATAGTACACAAATCACACACAGAAGAAATGCCACTGGCCTGGGGTGCCACAGCTCAGTGTCTAAGCAAGCCAGAGAAAAAACAATTTGAAAAAATATTCTTATATGTATTTATAGTCTCACACTCTTCAAACTACAGTATGCAGCAGTCAGAGGAGTATAATTATGCATGGGCAGGATATTAGGCTTATTTTTATGATGCCTTTTGTCTGATGTACAATTATGTTGAGGCTCTGCCTTAGTTATGGGGTGTGGTTCTCTACTGCAGAAAAAAGCTGTCTTGTCACCGGTTCTGGTAAAGCTATATTGTGACTAAGACCATCATCAGCTTCACGGTATTTGTAATACCATTACGTATTCTACCTCCTTGTCACCAGGATCTTTTTCCAAAGCATGAGTATTTTTGGCTACTTTAGTCTGACGACTGATGTAAAGAGTACCATTACAGCAACTAGAGTTTGGCCTGCCTGCATATGAAAACAAGCCTATATTCCACTAAAAAGTAGGGGGGAAAAAAAATCCTAAAGAGATAAAAGAGAAAGAGTAAATATGCTATCTGACCTCCTGTCCCATGACCATTACTAAGCTGCCCTGCACCAGGAAAATGAACAAAAATAGCACTATTGTAAGGACCTTCTTTACCGGAACACCCCATTTTCCCTAAGCCATTCCAGCCTTGGAGGAAGGGATTGCAGCGGCCATGCTATGCAGTACTCTCACCTTGCAAGCAGTATTGGGGGCAGCCAGGTCCCCAGTGGAAAGCACTACCTTAGATGCTCAGCACGTGGGACATCAACATCAAAATCAGTGGGAAAACATAATACAGGGCAAATGCTGCATATAGAATATTAATATATGACAGATGTTTGCCTTCTCTGTACTTCATTAACATAGATTAATTTGACAATGGAACTAAAATATCAGAATTGAATTGAATTAGGGAGTATCTATGTTTTGTTTTAGTAAATTCAGAGTTGAAGCTTATACTCTTAACTATGATTAACCTTGAGGACAAGATAAGCATCTTGCATCACTTTTTGAAAGGATGCTCACAGTAACACCACACCCAGTGACCTGTCATGAGTGCCCACCTTCCAGGGTCTCTATGCAGGTAAAAGTAAACAGAGGACTGGCCCCAAAACAAATTAAGTGGAATGTTTTCTAACATCTGCCTTCTAACACAGCAATTCGTCGTATCTGAAGGGTATTAGTACAGTTATTTTTCTAGCTCCTATGAAACCTGAAGCAGTTGTAAACAGACAGAAAACATCCTCATACTGCTCCAGAAAAGTGGGAGCACAGATTTATGGCATGCTCTTTCCTCTCTTCCTCCTGCAAGTCTTTCCTTTCTCCAGCAACTGAATAAACATCACTGCAAACCCACAGCTAGCCTTGGAGTTGTGTCTCAAGTCACCTGGCAGCAGTCAAGAGGAGACAGGCCAGTGAGGCCTCTCAGCTCTCCTCCTGCGAGCCCTGCCCCAGCGTCATGGGGAATCATACCCGGGGCTGGCATTAGAAATGGAAACTCTGGCAGCCAAACTCCTCGGCATTTAGAAAAAGCTGGTTTCAACTAAGAGGCTCTGAGGACTTAAAGATGAGGCCTGGATTATTCAGCTGAAGGTTTTCAGAGGAAAGGGAGAGTGACAGAACAGAGTCAGTGGTATCAGGGTGAAAGACACCAAGCCGAGGCAAAGTGAAGCTGCTCCCGAACCCCAGGGAGAGTGACCTACGCCATGTCCAAAAGCGAGGGCACAGCCCTGTCTGGTGGGAGTGGGGCCTGGGGAACCTGCTGGGCCTCCTGCTCTAGCACACCAGGCTGGCCCCGGGCCCCGCTGGCCGGTACAGCACACAAAATAACTTAACTAAAAACTAACCAAAGCCCTAAACCCAGTGGACAGCGTCGAGAAGAGCCCAGCTCCCCCGGGCTGGGCGGAGCATCGCCCGGGCGGGAAGCTCCTCTCAGGGCCACCTCCCTCCCCCCGCTGGCGCCCGCCATGAGGGGGGGCGACCCGGCCAGGCAGGCCTCCCCCCGGGAGAGGGCAGCCCCCAGCCCCCTTCTCGCTCTTTAGAGACGGCGCTCCGCGCCTCAGGCTCGACCCCAGGCCCCCGCCGTGGAGGGGAAACGGCGGCGGGAGCCGGCGCTGTCCCCCCCCGTCCCACCTGCCTGGGCAAAGCCCGCTCTGCGGCGGCGGCGGCCGCCCGTTAATTGGATCAAGAGCCCGGCGGGGGAGGGCGGGGAGCTGCCCCGCCGCCACCGGAGTGCCCCGAGCGCCTGGGCCGGGCCCGCCCCGCCTCCAGCAGTTCCCGGCGGGGCGGGAGCCCCCGTGTCCCGCGGCTGAAATAGGGGGAGGGCCCGGCCCGCTCCCAACCCAGGTGGCCGTCGCCGTGCCAAGCCGCCTGCGAGGTAAGCGGGGGGGGTCACCTCTGCTAGGGCTGCGGGCTCGGCTCCCCCCGGGCCGAGCGCCCCCTCTGCTGCCGGGACGCCTTTCGAACCTGTTCCCCGTGGGGTGCTGCGGGTCCCGGCGGCACAGCCCGGCCCGCTCCCGCCGCCGCGGGCAGTGCGGCTCGGGCGGCGCTGGCGGCTGCGAGGGAAAAGTTTCCTCATGGAAAGGGGGCGGGTGGGGGAGGCGGTGCCCGGCCGGGTGCTGCCTGTGGGCAGAAGGGGTTCGGGAGGCGGCTCGGCTCGGCGCGGTTCAGTTCGGTGTGGAGCGGAGACCCCCCGGTAGGCGCGGGGGACCGGCGGTGCTGCGGGGCCGGGAGGGGCGGCGGGTCCGCGGTCTCTGGCAAGATTGTTCGCGGGAGGCTGGGAGAAGCTCCCGGGAGAGCTCCGGTTCCCCCGTGTCCCTAGCAGCCCGGCCGCCAGCCTGACCTTCACCAAGCGCCCCCCCGCCGGCCTCCCTGGAGCCAGCCGACCGCCGTCGCTGGGGGCTGCGGAGGCTCCCCCTCCCTCCGGGGCCAGCGCCCCCGCTCCGCGGCGGGGACAGGGGCCCCTTTGTGCCGGATCCGTGTTGAGCCGCTTCCCGCTCTGAAACCGGAGCCGCGGGCGCTGGCAGCGCTGCCGCTTGAGGGGAGGGGGGTAAAGCGGCTTCCCAGGACCCCCCTGGACGAAGGGGCCTCGCTGGGGCCCAGGCTCGGGGGGGCTGCACCCCCTTGTTTCAGGAGGTCCGTGTTGTCGGTCCATGAGCCCGACTCCCGACGTGAGGAGTAGGGCAAACGGGACAGTCCTGGCCTTGCTCGTCCTCGTCCTCTCTTCTGGCCGCCGACAGCAGCCGTGGCATCAGGGAGGGGAGAGCAGGGCAGGGGGCAGGCCGAGGGGTGCTGCCTGCGGCCGTGTCGCCTGGCCCCGGCAGGCTGCTGGGGTTACCGTGTCCTCTCCGTCCCAGGGCAGGAACAAGCTGATAAACGTGGAGGGTATTAGTCGGCCTGAACATCCAGTGCCTGAGAAGATATTCTATGATTTGTCACTGTGCTGGAGGAGGGATCTGCGATCTCCGCAAAGCTATCGATAAGCGAAGCTAGCGTGGCCCAAACGCATTAACCAGTTTCACCGCTTTTTGTGCCAACTATGCGTTCTTTGCTTGCCTCAGTTCTTCAGGCTTGCTGAAGGCTCAGAGCTTGTGGTGAGGGGTAGGTTAGCTGACCACCTCTGGGCACTTGCTCCTGGCCTTTGGAAGTAGTCTGGCCTTTTCATTCACTGTGTAAACCTCCCTACCCAACTGGTGCTCCCTGCCTCCTGAAACAGGAGATGAGCTGCTCTTCCCCTTCAAATACACTGCCAGTCTAATTTGTACAAAATAGTTTCTGATCCGATGGTAACTGATTGCAGTACAAAACCCTAGCAGAGCCTCCCACTCCACCCTGGAATTCAAATGTCACCAAGAAGTCACAAAGCCTTACAACAGCTTAAGTCATTCTCAGTGCGTAATGGGAGCAGAATGCACAACTGTAGTGTGTGGGCTAAAATGACAGGGTCCATGTACTCCTTGCTCCAGGTGTGAGCTGGTCTCTGGGTGGAGTCGAAGTGGAGCTTCTCCCCATGCATTGCATAACTGAGCACATTCTTTCGGGCAAGGATTCACCTTTCTGTGAAGTGCACAACATGTTATGTGTGCGACAGAGTCTGTTCTGCTCTGACAGTGTTTTGTGTTATTAATGGTATTTCACTAGAAGTTTCCTGAAATATTTACTAGATTGTCCTTCAGCTTGTGGCTTGGAACAGAATGAATGTGCGAGCTGGATCAGCTGCTTGCTGCCTTCCCTATTCTGTGCCTGCCGTATTGTATTGCTTTATTGGCGCTTCTTTTTCTGTTTGTTTCTTTTGACCTATGAGTTTGAGCTTCTCTGGCTTGCCTGTGCTTGTTCAAGTGAAGACTGTCATCTTCTGAGGCTGCAGAAAGTGGTAACTTCACTGTGTCAGCTGGGTATAGGCCTGAGAACGACTGCCCACCTGGAACTCCATTATCAAATGTCAGTGAGTAAATAAGGGTTGTGTGTGACTGGGCTGTGCCAAAATGCCACAGGTCCTTGGCACACTGTGTGCGTAACCAAGTTATAATAGCCTGAAAAATCTTATGGACCCAAACTCATTTTTTTTTTTACAGGGCAATGACTAGTGCTTTTAGTCATTTTAGATTACTGTGGGTTATAAAAGAGCTAGCTTGAATCTTCTGGGCTTTCCCTGGATGAATGTGAGTTTTAAATAAATATATACACTTACCTTTTTGTATTCAAAATACAGTCAGGTATATTTTAATGTGGCTGCTTTCTTAGGAGATGATTGCAAAAATGTGAAAACACATTAGTCACTGCACCAGGGGCAACATGAGCTTCTGTTAGAAACTCATATGATACCACTGAGTGTGGCCAATACTGTATATTCTTTATTCTGGCCATCTTGAGGGCTGGAAATTATTCAGTTGTTTGAACTGTTTAGTCTGTGTGA
This sequence comes from Tetrax tetrax, assembly GCA_009806455.1. Classification (NCBI taxonomy): domain Eukaryota; kingdom Metazoa; phylum Chordata; class Aves; order Otidiformes; family Otididae; genus Tetrax; species Tetrax tetrax. The sequence continues at coordinate 13,740 of WHYT01015203.1, read as the reverse complement.
TGGCTGGCATCCAGGGATTGAACTGGGGACCTCAAAAGCAAAAAGTATCTGCCTGTAGCCTGAGTGGAAAAACCTATGCTCTTGATGGGAGAGCAGTAATAAACTGTCTCTATTTTTGCCATCAGCTGATCAGTGATGTGTGAATTTGGGCTGCTCCTGAGAGTTCATGGGGAAGTGCCTAAACAATAGGAGAGCTGTTTAAGCCCTTTGAGGGACTCTTATCTTTTTAAAACAGACTTTCTGATCAGGCAAGCTATTTTATCACTGGTTACTCAGAGTGATGAGTGTAGAGGGTAGTGTATGACAGCAAACTGTGTCAGATTAAAAAAAAAAAAAAAAAAAAAGAAAAAGCCTTAATATCTTAGTCTAGGGCCTTAGTGGGTGGGACAGAAAACAGCGATTACTGTATCTGGAAGTTTTAATGAAGAATTTGGGATTTTGCTCTTTGAAGAGTAACAAAAGAACTTTGCATCTTTGGAGCAGTTAAGAAGCTGTTGAAGAGGTAGCTTTTTGTTACTACCTTGCAGCATGATGACCACTGTAATTTAACATCTAACTGTTTGGGCACACATTTTTCCAGCAGCAGAAAGTGTAACGTCAGTGCAAAGAGCCTGGTGCATCCTCTGCTGTAATCATCCAGCTTTGTTTCAGTGACTGGTACAATAGTTTCATGTTCCTTCAAGCTGAAACGTGGGCTGAAGCTGGGCACTGCTATAAGGCAGTATGTGTGACTGGAATCCTAATCATATTTCAGCCTTCAGTGGTTTCTCCTTGCTGTGAATGGCACGATGGGAAAGAGCCTTTCAGACTTGTGACAGTCAGATTTTGTGTGTTAAATCTAGTGGTTGTCGCTGAGCATTGTAGTTTGAGGAGGCATGTGAGAAATCTCCATGGTACTGGGGGCTTGGATACAGAGGCATTAGGCTTGTGTGGTATTTTATGCGTTCTTAGTAGGTGACTATACTAGGACTCTGTTTATCATGACCTGTCAGTAAGGTTTTTTGTTGTTGTGTTGTTTTGGGTTTTTTTCAGGCTAGAGGAGTTAGAATTGCTGCAGGCAACCCATAACTGGCAATGTTAGCAAGTCTTCTGCCTCCTCAGTCCTGCCCATGCTATGAGCTTGCCTAAGCTGTGTCTCTTCTGTTTGCAGGAAGGGATGGTATTTGCCTCCTGGGCTGTTGAGGACATGGTCAGTCTTCTTAGTCACCTATACATGATTATCTGTTGGCAGTAACTTCCTTCTCCTTCAGTATCTCTGCTGCTGAGCCAAACCTCTCCCGCTCCCGTGTGTGCTGAGCTGTACCAGCTGCAGTACTGCGGTGTAGAGCTCTGAGGTGGGCTTGCTGCCTGTCTCTAACAAGGGCAAGAGGCTTCCATGGAGAATTGGGAGAAGATGCAGCATATTTTTTTTAATTACTCTAGACATTTTTTTGCTTCATGGTGTTTTCAGTCAGCTCTTCCTCGTACTAGGACTGCTCACCTGTGGAAACATGTGAAGGCTTGCTGTAGAGTCCAGAAGGCTTCTTCCCCAGTGCAAACAAAAAAAAACAGGGTTTTGAGGTGTGGGATAGGAGCTGCTTCAGGAAGCCATTGGGGGGGAAATAAAGCCCATTGGATTGCTCTGTTTGTGCTTTTCTGTTTTTAAAAAGGCTGCCAGTGTTCTTTCCTCACATGTCAGGTTGAGTCCTGAGGATCAGAAACTGAGATCATTGCTTTGGGCAATGGGTTGAGAAAGCAAATGACATTCCAGTGATGCTGAACAGTTAAAATCTGTTCTGTAACGTGTGCCCTTTGGGCTGGCTGCCCCATTTGCTTGTGTTCTCCTGGAGTCTTGTGGATAACACCTGGGATATCGAGTAATTTATATTAATAGTCCTGTTCTTCAGCATGAGATCCAAAAATTTATTTAAGAGGCACTGTTGTTACCAAAGAGCAGATTCTGTGCATAGTATGAAAGTAGATAAAAGTTGCTGTGTGACATACAGGATGATGAACTTCAAGAAGAATGTGTGAAGTATGAACATTCATGGAGCAGGCCAGTTCCTAATGGCTGCCCTACTTCAACCTTGTTATCTGTGTGTATCTCTAGGAAATACGTCAGAAGGGCATGTGGCTGTCCTTAGGAATGAATTACCTACAAAGTAATTGAATCTGCCAAACTCCTTTTTGAACCAGGAGATGCCACAAAGGGAATCTTAAGTTACTGAATATTCTCTCTAGTCCACAGAGCGAACGATGCTTTCTTGTTACATACCTGGTCCTATAAAAGACACTGCAAAATGACGCTATGTAAAGTCTGGTCTATAGTCCTGCCAGTTTGTATGGTACTGAAGTCTGTCTTACAGTTGCAGTTGTTCTTGATATTGTTTAGATTTTCCTGTGAGGAAGCAAATGAGTAAACCTAGCTCTGGTGACTGAAGGATGGCAGGGCTCTTTCCTCAAAGTGGAGGAACCGACCACAACATGGAACAGAAGCAGTGGCTGTGATGCTTTATCTTGTTCTTCTTTACCATAAGAGATGGCCTAGCACTCAATCTTACCTTATTCAGCTCTCATTTCAAACTTGGTTGTACTGCCTTCTGCAGCCTGGTCAGGACTCAAAATTGTGCAGGGAACTGGATGAAGTTCAGAAACACCTTGATGATGATCTTCTTTCAGGTTCTTGTCCGCATTAGATGAATATCTGGAAGGAAAGTATTCACATAATAAACAGTTTTAGTAAACCAGCTTTTACTGAGTAAAACCAGAAACCTGTTTGTTGCAGCCAGAGGTAAAGAAATGCAGTACTTTGAATTCATTGGCCATACGATTGCTACATGCTTGGTCTGAATGACAAAATACTTGCCAACTCTTATCTCCCATTCCCCCTCCCTCAAAAGACAGCTAATGGAAAAGACAACTATTGGTAAAGTAAAGCCAGAAGTTGTGGAAGTGCAGCCGAATTAAAAAAACACTGTGACTTCCAAATGGGAGGAAGGGACAGAGAAGACTGATTGGAGACATCTGACTCCCATGCAGTCTAGTGAAGCAAGAAACCTCTAGAAGCTCAGTGTTAGTGGGGCTCACTGGCTTATGGCTCCTCTAAAGGTTGTTTGCATTGATTGCAGTCTGCTTCCTTAAGATTTCTTAATGCATTCAAGTAAACTTGATCCCTGCTGTGCAGGTTACAAGGTGATTCAATCACAGAAGGAGAATATTCCATTGGCAGGGACCTACATGAGTTTGCTGCCTTTCTTCACACCGTGCCCCCCCCTCCCCAACCCCCATTATTTCTTTCTTCTTTGCTCAGGGTTGGATGCGGCTGGGATATTTTGTTCTGTTTGGATCACTGCTGTTCATGTAAAGACCAGAACGAAACAAACTTCTTCACCCGCTTCCAACCGGGCTTTGAGTAGACTAGCTCAGCCTGCTGTTGTGATGACTTGCCTTTACTAAGTTATAGCAGCTGTGTTACAGGATGGACTGTTGGTTTTGTCTTGCCAGTCACGGAGTTCAGAAAAAAATCTGACCAGGTGAAATGTAGATTAAATCCTGGAAAAAACTATTTGCATTCAGCGCAGATTCAGACTTCTGAGGAGGAGTATAATGGCTTTGGCTGGAGCTTTAAACACCTATTTATCAATGATTTACGAAGAAATAGCTTCCAGTTGTTTGGAGTCCCTTCTGATTAAAAGGGAAGTGCTGATTGCATGTATTTGCTGGCAAGCTTGGTGTTTATTTGCAGAGATTGATGCACAGGGTGGGAAGTACCCAGCATGGAAGCAAGCAAGTGAAGAAGCTCAGGGAGCAGGACAGTAGAGATTATAGGACCTGAACATCTGCACAGGGTAAACCAAGGAGTGTGAGAACTGGGAAGTGGGCACGCTGACTGGTGTGTGGAACAAGAGCTATGCTATTCACAGAGCTAAGAAAGGAGGCTAGTGCAGTGCTGTTCCTGTGTGTCTTATTCAGTTTTCTGCTGCTCCTATTTGTAGCTGCCTGTTAAATACATAGACAAAACACAGATGTCAAGATTATTCCAACAACCATCTTGAACATACCTGTTCAAGGGCCTGTTGGCCTCTTAGAGTATGGTGCCCCATAGTCCAGAACTAATTTCCTTCCTCCTTTAACTAAGTGGATATTTGAGATTATAATTAAAAAAAAATCATAGGAAGAACAAATAGGGGAAAACTAACAGACCTTGAAAGCCCAATATATTCCTTCAACATTCTCATTGTTGTGCTATCCAGGATGGATCTATGTTCCTGTAATACTAAAGACCTTCTACATCATATTGGAAAAGAAAGCAGAAATTTTCCTTTTCTTTATGAAATCATTTCTGCCTGGTAAAGCTATGTCAGTCAGGAATCCTAACTCTTAGATCAGCAGCAATGTGTTGGTAGAACCCTGTCCTGTAGCCTTGACCTCTGAGAACCTGACAGGGAGTAGCTAATAAATGTGGAAAGTATTTAATTCTGGATGAATGTGTTGAAAACAACTTGGGGTAACGCATAGGGAGATGTCTGTCTTCAGTATGTTAGCTTGGTCTGAAGGTGAAGATGACCAATATAAAGAAGCTGTGATCTGAAATAAGAGAGAACAATGAAGCAATACATAGACTCAGGAGGTCAGCCCTTTTAAGTGGAACAGGATTTTGTCTGTACTTCAATATAATGATGGAGAATTTTGCTAGTGGGCAGCCACAGATCTCTAGAGAATCACTGTCTGGGAGACAGGCTTCTGTTACAAGCTTGCATGCAGCTGAAGTGACCTTTGTGTGTAGTTACTGTTCTGCCTGATGTCTCCCTGGCTGGAGAGATAGCTGAAATCTTTCTCGAAACTGCGTAAAGCAGCCCTGGCAGGCTTCAGTCCTTAGGGAGCGGCTGGGAAACACTGTCGCTTAGTCCCTTTCCCAGTCAGATGACTCTACTGAGGGTGTGACCAGAGCAATAAGATAAATATCTCTAAGGGAAGTTTTGGAGGATCTTCATGTTACTTGACATCCTCTCTAGATGCAGAGAAGAACTGGCCCCTCTTCAGAAAGGAGAGTACATCTGTAATATCGGTCCTCCTATATAATGGCAGTGGAGAGCACGTTGCTGGGCATCATTAGTCACTAGCATTAGAGCTATTAGATGTGCGCTGCCAGAGATGGTGAGGCTGGAAGGGACACTGTGTCCCATGTCCCATTTCACTCTCTCCATCAGGAACTTTCCCAGCGCTGCTGTACCAGCAGCAATACAGTTCATTACACTGCTGGAGTCACCTGGAACCTCCTGTCTCTAGCTCTCTAGTTCCATTCTGACAAAAAAAAAAAATTAAGGGTTTTCACATCTGTTGTTCTGTAAGGGGAGGGAGGCTGTCATCCTTTCGTGTATTTGGATTGTTCAAGTTGAAATGTGAACCTACACCAGAAGTACCCCGGAGTGAAAAAATACCTTCACCACTGCCTCCTGTACAGAGAAGTGACTCTGGGAATCAAAGAAATTGGTTGCAGAAATCTCGCATTGCTGCCTTGTGGTGTTAGTTGTTGTCTTGAGGTGGATATCAGTCAGTAGCAGCCCATTCCTGATTAAAACTCTTGCTTAGCTTGGTTTTAAAACCTTTATAGAAATTGGTCTGTAATAGAAATGTGCCTCCACCAAAGCCCCAGTTACTATTACTAGATAAATATAACTCAACTCGTTCCTACGTGTGTCTGCATCCAGCATTTGCTGTTGCACTTGGGAAAGGAGAGAGGAGTTGGGCAGAAGGCCTTGTCTGACGTAGTGTACAAGCTCTGGTTCCGTGGATGAATTCCTGCAGGGCTGCATGCACCAGCCCTTTGAACAGTTGTCAAGTTCAGAGGCTTGTTCTTGGCAAAATTAGGAAAACAATTGCACACAAGGAGTTTCAAGAGGCAGTCGAGCAGTGCACAGAAGTGATGCCTTAGGCATTTGGAGGCTGGAAGTACTGGAGCGTGGTGTAGAGGGCAGAGGATCCCCGTGGCTTACCTGCCTTAGGGAAAGGTTTCTGAAGTGGAGAAGAGTGATTGCTACTATTGGGTCTAAAAGTTTTCTCTGTGGATCAGGACCCTGTTGTACTCATGTTGTGCAAACAGGAAACAAAAAGCCGTACCTTGTAGCGTGTTGCCAGATTCACATGTTTTGAAAGGGAATGTTTTAGCCTGACACCTTGGTCTGAGGCCAGGGATCTGTGCTCTGAGATGTGTGACTGACTAGAGCAGGGGTGAGATTAACAACGTGGTTAAAGGTGGAAACAGCTCTGCCATGACAAGCCCTGAGGCATTTCCCTGAGTGGAGCACAGGGCCGGTGAGGCAGTCATGAGCAGTTCTGCCTTTCTGCAGCTGAAGACCAAGAGCCATTTTTTGATAACCTGATAGGGAGCTGATAGCAGGTGTGGCCTAATAACTATGTTGGTCATAAGTGAGAGCAGGTATTTAGGGGGAAGGAGGTGAGTACCTTTTCAACACTGCTAGCAGAAAGGGCTGTAGCTGTGCAGAAATCTCATTTGCCTGGCTCAGTTTACCTACCGGACATTGGTGGTTATAGCGGTGTCTGTGGTGCCTTTGTCCATAATCCTGTGGCGGTGTGAAGTGAATAGAGGTGCAGTCACTCTCCCTCGTTCTTCAGAGAGCTTGTCTTGCAGAGGTGCAGTGAGGTCTCGCGTAGCTCTGAACTGTGATAGCTGAAAGAGGAAGGCGGGAGGAAGGTAGGAATAAACATTCCTTTGCTCTGCAAATACAGTTTTCTAGATAGCCGCCTCTTAGCAGAAGTGGCAGTGGCATCAGAAAGTCTTGTACGTGGTGCTGACCTACATATAACTCCAGTTGACCCAGTACAACTCCAGCTGTTTTGCTCACGCTGTACAGGCTCTGACAGCCCTCTGTAGTCATGTGGTGGCTCTTGCTACATCAGGCTGTCCACAGGGTAGCCCTGTCATCTCTGCTTTGCTGTAAAACAACCTCCAGGCTTTTGCATGTATAACACATATATTTGCTTTTCCTGGCAAACTTGAGTTTCCCCTGGTCTTAAGCTCTTGGTGGCTCACAACACATGCCATGTTTTGGGAATAACTAGGCATGAGGGGGTGGAGTGGCAATCTATTTGCTCTTCTAGGGCTCAGGGTGACAGCAGCAGCTGTTCTCCAGCCCCTCTGTGCAGTACTAAGTACCTTCCCCATGTCTGCACGCAGATCCAATTTGATCTGCTGACTGACACGGACTCATGGAGTATGTAAAGTCCAGAAAAAGCCTGGCAGAAAAGGGTCCTCCTTGTTCTTTGACCTTTTTGCTTCTACCAGGCTAGATTTTTTTCTGGACTTCTATAAAGTCTATACAACTGCTATGGAAATAACGTACTCGACTGACTGCTGCTCAGGTCATGGAGATTAGCCTGTGGAAATACTATACCACTTCGTTTTCTCCCACATAGCCACTGTGCCGATGGCTACTGTATAGCCTTAAGCTGTGGGATGCTTTGCCACATGATATTGTGGATGCTGAAAACTCATGTGGGTTCAAAAGTAGATTGGGGAAATTAATGGAAGAGAAATCCACTGAGTGTTACTAAATTCATAGGTGCCACATCGAGCTCAGGAAGTTCCTGTCAATAAATGGTTAGAGGCTTGGGGAGCATGCATGTATGCTTGCTCTGTTCTCAAATGAGGGAAGGTGTCTGCTTTTGGCTGCTGTCTGCAGAGGCTATGAGGACCCTTAGTCTGATCCAGAACTGCTACTATTATATTTCAGAGACTGTTGATCTTAGTGATAGTAAATCAAGTTATTTGGGTTTGTAACTCCAGAGAAAATAAGTAGGTATAGCTCAAATTTAATATGGAAACTGCAGGAAAAAAAATTGATTTAGTGGTGGGTTTTTTGGTTTGGTTTGTGGGTTTTTTTTGTTGTTGTTGGTTTTTTTTTTGTTGTTTTTTTTTTTTTTTTTTTTTTTTTTTTTTTTTTTTGCTTGGCTGTCCCTCAAATGAACAAGCATACTCTGACACACAAGAGTTTTTCACATTTGACCCCAAATTCTAGCGCTCTGTAGTCAGCCTGAATTGGAAACCCGAGATGGGAGGCATGTTTGTGATTCATTGCTTCCTGATAGAGTGAGGATGGGAGTGTGGAGTGGAAAAAGTGATATAGCCTTCATCTGTCATATTTAATTGATCTATATCTTAATCAAGAGAAAGAAAGGAAGAATCTGGGGCAGATTTAAGTATATTTTTTATATAACTATTCATGAACTTTTGTATTCTTAGCAATTTCAGGAATGTGTAGTCTGGTTTTACTGGGAACCACTGGGAAGTCTTTGAAGGTTTATGATGAGCCATAACTTCTTAAGCAGTGACCTGGATCATGTAGAAGTGTCCCAACTCTTCCCACTCAAAGGTCCCTAAACTGTTTGCAGTAACCCAATCTGCTTTTTTTCCCTTCCTCCTGTTTTCCTACTTTATTTCACTCCTTCTGCAAAATTATCTTAATATCTGGCTAAAAAATCCCACTTCCTCACAAGTTTTGCAGTTTCTGCACTCAGCTGTATTAACTCTCAGTTGGCTTAACCTCCCAGCCTCAGCTGGTGGATATTGATGACTGAGCAGAAGTTTTTTTTTGCTTGTCTGTGTTTTGAATAAATAGACTTTTGACATTGAAGTAAATCTTCAGGGAAGTGAATGTGAGGCAAACAAAAATGCCTGTTTCTGCCCTCACTTCCCTTAGTTTCTGCAGGTTTTTTACTTCCCTTTCATCTGTGGAAAGTTGATGATGGCTGCCTATACCATAATGGCAAAGTAAAGTATTTCTGAGATTGTGATGGGGACAGCTTACAGAACCAAGGGACAAAAAACACTCTACTGAGAGAGAGCCACATCCCACCAGGGATGCTGCTCCTAAAAGGACTTGAGGCCTCTAGACCAGAACATGCATTCTTGTGAGTTTTGTTTTTGTTTTTTAAATGTAGAGTTATCAAGTCCTTTGTCTTGTATATAAATCATCTTCATTTTTAGTAGAGAGACTGGAGGAAGTGTGTGTGTGTGTCCTTCCCTTTTTCTCCCAATGCCAGCCATGTGCAAAAGTGTGGGCAGCAGTGCATGGAGCCAGTGGGGTTTGCTAAACCAGACGCTACACTGAGAGGGGGGGTCCAGGCCCCACGTATGGTGCCTGGGGACCGTGCTTATTTTAGGCCTTTCTGGCCCGAGTTGTTTCCTTTGCTCAGCTGTTGTGATGCTACCTTTCCCGCACAGTGCTGTCATGCCGCCCTAGTGTTCCTATTTTAACTCTCTCTGGGGCTAGATCTTGTGACACGGGGATTTGGCATCTCTCCTACGTGCTGGAACGTGGCATCTCAGGAGGCACAGTGGCTGCAGCTGCTATATCAGAGGGTGCCCCTCCTAGTAGCTGGCATAAGGGGAACACCCCTAGGATTGCAATGCATCAGAACAGGCAGCATCCCCGTAACGGAGCGGCAGTGTCCAACTGTGCCCATCTCTGTCTCCTCCAGTCTTTTTCAGGCAGTTTGAAGAGCTTGGGACACACTTGCCAGCTGCCTGCTGCTCCCCTGCGGCACCTCGCTTTCAGCTTTCAGGTATGTAGTTACTGGGGACAAGTTGCGTGCCCTGGAGGCACCTAAGATAGCTTTGCAGCCTGCTGACAAATGGTGGGGAGGGAGGACAGGGATAGCTGGTGGCATGGGTGGAGGTATTCTTCAGGTTTTTGGGTTCGTCACCCTGAGTGTCATGTCCCATTTAACAACTTGCTTCTGTGACTGGAGTTCAGCACTTTCAATCAATCTGGAGAAACCCAGAGGAACAGCATTAACGTACTCATGGTAGTATCCATGGGATGGGACTGGGCAAACAGAGCCAAATTGTTTCAAGAAGAAATGTTGGAAACTCCTGTAGTCTGTGTTGGGGCGCTTCACTGTGCGGCTCTTGCCACTGAGAACTTGCAGGAGGTGGACGATGTGACTCTTGACATGACCATCTTCATCTCTGCTGTGTGCTCTGTGGGCTGGCAGAATGAGCAGATACCTCTGTGGGGCGTGAGGGAAGCTTTTTATAACTAGGAATGTGCAAGAGGAGAAGTGGCAGCAAAGGACATCTATGCTGCATTAACCCAGGCTTGCCTAGAATGGAGTGGGTTTGTGTGTGAGTGGCTGGGCTTGGGCCTTTTTCCGTGACTCCCTCTCTCATTCCTGCACAAGAGCAACCCTGAACCTCTCCCTAAGGAATTCATAGTGCCACACCATGTCAGGAACAATCTGGCAGCGCAGACTAGCACAGGGGAATGGGCAAAAGTTCCGAGACAACAGAGGATGAGGTGAACCTCTTAACCTTCTAGCCTAGATTTTGAGCCTAATGCAGTGAGAGTTGAGTGTAACGAGAACACCAGCTCTGCAGGGATGTTTCTGGGGAAGCGGTGCTGCCGGGTAACTGGCGCGTGTGCTGCAGTGCCGTTTCTGGGGATGCCCCAGCCAGTTTCTGTAGTTCTGCTCAAGCCCAGCTCAGCTGGTGGGCAGCTTATAGGGCTCCTCCCCATTCAAGGCATGCCTGCCTGCTGACTGCTCAGCCTTGTTTTCTCCAGCCAGTTGTTGTAATCCCATAATCTTGAGTCATACTGGGAAGCTGGAGTCATCTCCATTGACAGAAGACTTATTTAAAGTCTTTCAAGGCAGATTTCCAATAGCTTTAGCTACCTCAGTTTCTGTAGCTTTTGCTACCCTCTTGAGGGCCTTGGTTAAGAAAGGAATCTCTACAGAGATGTGTGGTGCTGCTGAAGGGTCTTGGATTCACTAGCATCTCCGTATCCGTACAGCTGAGGTTTAGCAAGATTCTTCTACAACATCCTTTTCCATCGTGCTGCAGGCCTGCTAAGGGGCTGTCTGCCTGCAGGGAGGGAGGAGGCAGGTTCAGTCCTGGGCATCTCTGCTGGATCTACCCATCTACTGCTGGAGGTGCAGGGTGCCAGTACTTGCCTGCAGGGCAGTAAATTGGGCTCCTCCAGCTCCAAGAGTCATGGAGAACTGTGCTATCTGCGAAGGCGCAACCAGTGCTATGCTAGAAATCACTTTTCTCTCTTCTCAGCTTAACTGAAATCTGCAAAAATTCTCTGCTGCAAGAAAACAGGAGTGATGTCGTCAGAAGATGATGCTGGCGGGGAGTCTCCTGGGGGCAGTTTCTGGGAGGTAAGGAAGGATAATCAGAGTGTGGGGGAGGTAGGAATGTCTTCTTACCTCCCACCTGTGGAATTAGGGGATTGAGTTTCAGGTTCCTGGGTGACATGTTGCTCTTGGGGAGTGGAAAGGAGGAACTGTGGGAAGGTTCAGTAACACGCTGTGTGTTACTGCAGGGAGGAGGTGACCCTTTCCTCTACAGATGCTGTTCCTTGTTCAGCTGACACTGGTCTGAGCTGCGAGAGAGGCAAGCCAAGCGTCTTGGCTTCTTCCTTCCACTGCTGTGCCTGCCTGAGAGAGTGCCAGAGGAGGGTCTGAGCCCAGCTGCTGGCTTCAGAAGGGCCTGTGCTACCCTCCATACAGTGACTGACCTGCTGCTTTCTGTTCTGAAGGAACACAAAAGTCAGTAGAATATAAATGATGATGTTGTGTGACATTTCAGGCTGGAAACTACAGGCGGACAGTGAAGCGTGTGGATGATGGGTACCGGCTCTGCAATGACTTAATCTCCTGCTTCCAGGAGCGCGCCAAGATAGAGAAGAACTATGCCCAGCAGCTAACAGAGTGGTCCCGTAAGTGGAGGACCAATGTTGAGAAAGGTAAAATTGGCAGGTTGGACTGGGAACAGGATGCATTCATGGCATTCTTTTGAGTGCTCTCTCTTACTGAGGGGATGCTGTTTCCTTGGGGGGCAGGTTTCCCTTCTCCAGGAAGGGGGTGATTTTCTTGGGTATCTTTTTGTGTGTGATTTTGTAGCCAGTCCTCTGATTCACTTGGAGAGGTGTTCTCTGCGTTGCTGGGTGTTTGGTTAAAAAAAAAAAAATCTATTTGTTTAGTTTGACAGGTCCTTGGGCACTGTTAAGTCTTAAATCATGCTGCAGATCTCCCCTTTTAAGGATGATTTGGCTGTCTCTCCTCCTCCTCCAGTCAGAGAATAACTACTAATGCTGTGATTTAGTGCCAGTGGGCTCAAACTGATAGTGTCCCATATAGTAATGGGAAACACTGGGACAGATGTCCCAAAGGACCTGCTGGTCTGTGAAACAGAAGCTTAGCCTCAGTCATGAAACAGTGTTGCTATCTCTCCTGAAGCTCAGGCCAGAGCTGTGAAGATAATTTTCTAGAGGAACCTCTTCCTAGCAGGCACCATCTGGGGCAGAGAAGGCTGCCCAGAAGAAATGCCCATCTTGGCCAGCTGTAACAGCCAGTCTAGATGCTGCCTGTTGGGATTGTGTGGAGACCAGTCAATGCTGACTTGTGTGATGGGGAGAGTTAAGGGAGTGACTCCATACTGGTAAATGTATGTAGGAGGAAAAGAATCTGCCTTCCCTTCTGTAGGCAGGAGGTGTAAGAGCCCCTCTGTTGCTTGTTCCTGCAGGTCCACAGTATGGTACTCTGGAGAAGGCCTGGCACGCCTTCCTGACAGCTGCAGACAAACTGAGTGAAATTCACTTAGCTGTCCGGAACCACCTGGCTGGCGAAGACTCAGATAAGATCAAGGCCTGGCAGAAGGACGCCTACCACAAGCAGATGATTGGAGGCTTCAAGGAGACGAAGGAGGCAGAGGATGGGTTCCGGAAGGCCCAGAAACCCTGGGTGAAGAAGATGAAAGACGTGAGCAAAGCGTGAATGGGGAAGGAGGGATAAGGACAGTCAAGTGGCTGCCTGATTGTGAGAGCCACTGGTCAAACAACCTATGTTTAGCCAGAGTAGCAGAGAATGCCAGAGAGGGCAGGATGTCCTGATGGTCTCTTGTTCTTGGTGGGTTTGTAGCTTTCTTCCCCTGTGGGAAGACTTTGGTAACAGACTCTGTATTCCTGCATGGCAGGTGAGCACTGATAAAGAGATCATTTGGAGGTACCTCTTCCCTTTGGAGCATGGTTTGCCAAAGGCCAAGTTGGCATTCCTATTAGGTTGTCCTGAAATAATTGGTGCTGACTGTAACAAATGTTAACATGCCATCTCTGAGTAATTGAGGATGAATTGGTCAGGATCATGGCGCTCTCTGCATCTTCCTCTTACAGGTGGAGACTTCTAAGAAAAACTATCATGCTGCCCGGAAGGAGGAGAAAACAGCACATACAAGGGAGAACCATGCCAAGGCAGATTCATCTGTCTCACAGGAACAGCTGCGCAAGTTGCAGGAGCGTGTAGAGAAGTGTACTCAGGAGGCTGAGAAGGTGGGTGTGTATTGTATGGATGTGGGTCACAGATGCTCCCCTTGAGGAAGAAGCACTGGTTGTAGTGTCACCTAGTGAAATGGCTCCTGCTGAAGCCTGTAAGGAGGTGTGAGATCCCATTGTCTGAGGTTTTAGTGAGTTAGACTGAGATTTTGGTAACTAAGCCAGTCTAGATGCTGCCTGTTGGGATTGTGTGGAGACCAGTTGATGCTGACTTGTGTGATGGGGAGAGTTAAGGAAGTGACTCCATACGGATAGATGTATGTAGGAGGAAAAGGTGTCTTTGGTGTTGAGTAAGATCTGATTTATAAGTAAATTAAAAAAAAAAAAAAAAAGGGGAGGGAGGAGAAACTTGGTACAGGGAGTGGGAGCTGCAGAGTTGAAGATTTGGCTACCAAAACTGCCTGGT
>WHYT01015202.1:0-20102 GCA_009806455.1 Tetrax tetrax | reverse complement strand
TCAGGGGAGGTTTAGGTTGGATATCAGGAAACACTTCTGTACTGACAGAGTGGTCAGGCACTGGACCAGGCTGCCCAGGGCAGCGGTGGAGTCACCATCCCTGGAGGTGTTCAAAGAACGTGCAGACGTGGCACTTGGGGACATGGTTTAGTGGCCATGGTGGTGTTGGGTTGATGGTTGGACTTGATGATCTTGGAGATCTCTTCCAACCTTAAGGATTCTATGATTCTATTATTCTATGATTTGATGAAACTTGTACTTGGTCTTCTTTCCTCACCTACCCAAGTCACCGCTTTTCCTAGTTTTTTCTCAGGGTTATACCACCACCAGTGCTTTTTGCCGCCTTCTTTCCTTTGTAGTATTTCTGGTTTCCTCTAGTTAAGCCAAAAAATAATTAAGGGGGGAATTAATTCCATAACTACATGATGTGTTTTTTTTTTTTGCTGTGTAACCCTGTCAACAGAAGGGGGGTGTGGAGGGGGGAAGCAGTGAACTGCGCCAAGGATGCTCCTTGGGGATAGTCCTGCTGTGACCGAAGCGTCTTGACCCAACGCTGCATTTCAGAGCTTCGGCTTCTGGGGACGCACTCACTTGTACGCGACCTTGGCCACTTTTAAATGTTCGTTTTGCTCGTTTGCTTGGCTGTACCCCTGCTGATGGAAAGCTGGAAGGGATTCCCGCAGTGCGTCCCCTTGTCCTGCAAAAGTTGGGTACCCTCCTGCCGGCGCCGTGAGCGCCGTGAGCCAAGGTCTGCGGCGTTGTGGTTAACCCAGCCACGCGGCCCCCTCTCTTCCACGTTGTGTCTTTCAAAGGAAGGACATCCTCACATCTACATCCCTCTCTCCCCACATCTTACGCTGGTGCTGGGATCATCTCCACGTCAAAGAGCCTCTTCCAGTTCTCCTGCTGGAATATCCCCCCGTGTTTCTCGGGTACCTTTTCTCATCCTGAAGATTTTTCTGTCTTATTTTCTTAGGTAAGAAAAAGAAACCAGTGCAGGCTCCGTCATGTGTTGATCTGGGCAAGTGTTCCTAATAAACCATCCGTAACATTGCGCTCTTTTACGAGGAAAATGGTGGCCCGCGCGCTTTTACGAGCTGTGCTGTACTTGTCGCCGTAGAAAATAGACGCTCGTTTAACGCGCCGCAATAAAGAGCCCTTTATGGGGAATGATTTTGTACAGTTTATTCGTCTCTATTGACGTCGAATCCCCTTGAGAATCCGTGAGACTTTTGCTTATTCAACCTCTCTTGGCTGTTTTGCGTAGCTCCCCTTCGAGGGGTTCTTACAAGATATTTAATATTTATTTATTTGTTGAGCATGGCCAAGCCGTTTGCGTTGTAACGACAACCTCGACCTCGTCGCAGCAAGTTGTTGAGGCCGGTGGGTGAGCAGCGTTGTGGTGGGGTTTTGGAGCTGGGGGAGGGTGCAATAAGCCCTTTGGTGGGTTGACATCAGGTTTTAAACCCATATCCTATGGTTAAAACCACACTTTTGAGCCTTGTCTTGCTTCGCAGGTCTTGCTTTTTGGTGCTCCAGGACTCTGCCGCACCGGGCAGATGACAGCATTGTCCTGGGTATGTGCCTTGTACCACACATTTTTGCGGTTTTTGAATAAAACTCCACTCTTCTGTTAGCGTATGAACCATGTTAATTTACTTTCAGGAAGCGTTTGCCTGACTTCTAAGTATTTTCTTGCGTTTTTTTTTTAAATCATTGGCCAATTTACTGCAGAAGCTTAAGTAGATATTAGAACTGCGTTTGATTTAAAGCAGGCTTGCAAACTTACTGCGTATCATTAAAAAAATGAGATAGGATCACAGAATCATGGAATGGTTTGGGTGGGAAGGGACCTTTCAAGGCCACCCAGCCCAACCCCCCTGCCAGGAGCAGGGACATCTCCAACCGGAGCAGGTTGCTCAGAGCCCCGGATGATGGAGCCCTCTCATCATCTGCGTGGCCTCCTCTGGACCCTCTCCAACAGCTCCACGGCCTTCTCATGCTGGGGGCTCCAGAGAAGTTTATAGATGCTGTTGGACTGGAATACACCCGGCTTTCCGGGAGAGACGCGTGCTGTGCCTAAACCCACGGCTTTCGAGATAAAACGTGACGCTGGGATGCCTGACTGATCTCGTGGAAGGATGCTGCTGTGATAAGATAACAAACTCGTTGTGGTCCTTGGAAGTGGTTGTTGTGGTTAGGAGGAGGGACGTCAGAGGGCGCGGACTTCCAAAAGCCCCTGATCACGTCCTAGAAGCGTGGCATCCTACGCGTTGTGCCCTGTGCGTATCAGAGGGTAAATTAATGTTTTTAACTGCCGCGTGAAAAACCCCCAAAGGTCAGATACGTCATCCTAGATCTGGTTCCTCCCAAGCCTCGCCTTCCCGGCGGAGCGACTCCCTGCAAGGGCAACCGGGGAGTTTTTGGGAGGTTTCCTTTGCAAGCCATTCATGATTTGGGGGGAAATCAGTAGGATCTGTTAGTGGGACAATCTACATTTCTGTCCCTTCCTGCGGTTCCAGGGGGCTTCACATCTCCTGGTAGCCATGGCATCTTCTTCTTCCCTTCTTATTCCCTCCAGTGCCATTCTCGTGCTACAAGTTTGACCGCTTCCTTGTCTTTTCATCCCGTAGACTGATCTTTTTTTCCTCTTTTCACTGCTTACATATTTACGCGAGCCTTTATAAATGTGGTGTAGAGCACTGCAGTTGTCTCGCGTGAGCAAATAGTCGGGATTCTAGTAAAGAAAAGGGCACGACATCATTTGAAAAATTAAATAGAGCGTTAAAAATGAGCTTTTCTCCTTTAAAAACATTTCAGGTGTATTCACCAGGGTGAGGAAAAACAAAGATAATGTATCACAGTGTAAAAAAGAAAGAGAAATCTTTACAGAGGAAAGAAAAGATCATTTTATTGAGGCCGATAAATCTGATTTTCTGCCAGTTTGGGACTTGGAAGGCCAAGGTCTGTAGTGGCTCTGCCCAGAGGGTTTAGGAACATCCCTCTCCAGAAGTCCTCCCCAGGGCTTCCTCGAGGGCTCGGCTCCGGATTGGGGTTCCTGCATCACCCCATCCTTCACTCCCAGCTCTCCCTGCTTCTTTCCCTGCCTCTTCAGCCCGGGCTGTGGCAGCAATGTTATGTTTAATTTGGCAAAGCAACTGAAAACATAAAAATAATTCCACTCAGTTTGAATAATAATTAATATTTATTCTTCTCCAAACACCCCGTTCGCCTGCCAGCCAGTCTGGTTGCGTTTAATGCAAATTATTTCATTCAACCCCAAATGTTTAATTTCAGTCATTTTGAGAAAATTAAAGGAAACAAAGAGCGAAGAGAGGTGGTGATTTCCCCCTTCAACCCGGTAGTCCCAGGGTGAGGATTTTTTTTTCGGGGTACGGAAGAACCAGCTTCAGTTCTGTCTGAGAAGGTCTGAACCTGTACGCTCTCGATTCAAGACTGATCTGAAGTTTTAAGGATATTTTGGGAAGCTTTTCCTATTTATTTATAACCCTGTTCCGTATTAACGCTGGAGTGGGACCAGAGTCCAAATGAATGTCCTAACCAGCAAGTTCAGTCCTCTGTCTATTTTTCCAGTTGAAATCATCCCATAAATTTGAAGGAGAGTCATTGAATAATTCAGGTTGGAAAGGACCTCTGGAAGCCATCAGGTCCAGCTTGAGTCAGGTTGCTCAGAGCCTTGTCCGGTTGGCAGAAGTTAATGAGATGTTTTCCAATGATTGAAGCCACGTGTTTTGGCAGGTTTGCCAATTTTTGCTGAAAAAAGTTCTCCCAACTCCTTGAAAGGATCCGGGATGTTGTAAAGCACTTGCTCCTTGAAACTGGAAAGATGACAGAGCTTTGAATGAGCGTGGCTCAGGGGAGAGATGGGGAACGGGAAAACTCAAGGCTCTAGCGAGGAGAAATGCGCTTTCGTGTACCTGAGCTGCTGTGGTACCTCTGGCAGACTTAAATCTGGCCAGGGACGTCAAGGACAACAAGAAAAGCTTCTATAGGTACGTGGGGGATAAGAGGAAGACCAAGGAGAATGTGGGTGCTTCCTGGGAGGAAACAGGAGACCTGGTTACCCAGGACATGGAGAAGGCTGAGGTACTCAATGACTTTTTTTTTGCCTCAGTTTTCAACGGCAAGGGCTCCAGCCACATCGCTGGAGTCCCAGAAGGCAAAAGCAGGGACTGGGAGGATGAAGAACCGCTGTAGGAGGATAGCACATTTGGGAACATCTAAGGAACCTGAAGGTGCACAAGTCCGTGGGACCTGATGAGATGCATCCATGGGTCCTGAAGGAACCATGGATGAAGTTGCCAAGCTGCTGTCCATCCTGTTTGAGAAGCCGTGGCAGTCTGGTGAGGTTCCTGTTGACTGGAAAAGGGGGAGCATAACCCCCGTTTTTAAAAATGGGAGCAAGGAAGACCCAGGGAACTGCAGGCTGATCAGTCTCACCTCTGTGCCTGGCAAGGTCATGAAGTAGATTCCAGGCCAGGTTGGCTGGGGCTGTGAGCAACCTGATGTGGTTGGAGATGTCCCTGCTTCTGGCAGGGGGGTGGGACTGGGTGGGCTTTGAAGGTCCCTTCCCACCCAAACCCTTCTGTGATTCTATGAATGCCCTGGCGAGATGGGCCTACGTTTCTGGGGTCAAGGCTGGCTGGAGACCCTTGCCGTGGACCTGCCTTGCGGGAACCTTCTCTTAGCTGTTACCTGTGTGGATTATTCCAGATTATTCTTAGTGCTGACTCAATTCCCTGGCAGCTCAAAGACTTTGTTACCCATCCCCGTCCTTTTTTATCTGGTGGGCTTATCCTACCTCAACTGAACAACGTGCAGTGACTTTCCTTCATCTCTCTTTCTAGATGCTGGGGCAGTGTGTACAGAAATGTACATTTTATTGCTGCTTTTTTTTTTTTCCCCCTTCTGTTAGTGCTTGAGCAGTGCTGACCTCAGGGAGCAGGTAGTAGGTTGGACATCGTAGAAATCAAAGAGTAGCACCTCAAAATCTGGCCCCGTTATCTCCTCACTGGCAGGAGAAGCCCTTCCTTTTAGTCCTTATGGGCTTTTGTGGAAAATTTTACAGCTTTTAGGGAAAGATTCAGCATCCTCAATCTGAACGCCAGGTTTCTTGATTTATTTTTGGTTGTATTTTGTTTTTTTTTTTTTCCACGTTTACAGGATCTGTGGACACAAAGTGTTTGCAGCTGGTGCTGCTTTGTCAGTGGATTTCCACATCCTCCCCAGTTCAGGACGATGAGTCACCCGGCAGAAACAGGAGAGGAGAAGCAGCGCCCTCTCACCTGGAATGTTTCTTTGATAGCACGATGAGAGAATAAGCTGAGAGAAAGCGAGAAAAGCAGGAGGTTCTCCTAGAGACATCTCGGCTCTTCTGAGTTGGGTCCCATCTCTGCTTTTGTCTGAGACTGTTGCCCAAAGTTTTTTTTAGATTTAACTCTTTCCAAGCCATGTTTTATGGTTGTTTGGGTAAATACGTATCAGTCAGCAAAAGTTCTGCTCAGTTTTCTTCCTGGAAAACTTGCTTGGCCTTGCAGTTGAGCTCATCTGTACTTTAATTTGTCACAGAATCGTAGAATAGAACGGTTTGGGTTGGAAGGGACCTTTCAAGGCCACCCAGTCCAACCCCCTGCCAGGAGCAGGGACATCTCCAACCACATCAGGTTGCTCAGAGCCCCGGCCAACCTGGCCTGGAATGTTTCCAGGGATGGGGCATCCACCGCCTCTCTGGGCAACCTGGGACAGTGTCCTACTACCCTCAGGGTAAAATATTTCTTCCTTATATCCAATCTGAATCTATATCCCTCTGTTTTGAGACCATGACCCCTCGTCCTGTCCCAGCAGGCCCTGCTGAAGAGTCTCTCCCCACCTTCCCTGCAGCCCCCTTTGGGCACTGGGAGCCGCTCTCAGCTCTCCCCGCAGCCTCCTCTTCTCCAGGCTGAACAGCCCCAGCTCTCCCAGCCTGGCCTCACAGCAGAGCTGCTCCAGCCCTCTCAGCATCTGCGTGGCCTCCTCTGGGCCCTCTCCAACAGCTCCACGGCCTTCTGCTGTTTCCTAATTCAATAACAGGAACATTCCTGATAGGAATGAGATCAACATTCTTGCTAGGAAGCAACGTGTGAATCAAAGCAAGCAGATGATGCTCATACCTCCCAGTATTGTCTATCCCAATAACCGGTTCGTGTGGTGCGGTGTGATCTTTTATTAAGTGTGGCACACATTAAGGTGTGACCCAACCTTTGGGAAGCAAACACCTTGAATATTCGTTGCCTGTTTCCTTCTGACATCCTGAACTTGCATACCGAATCAGGTGATTTACTGTCTTAATCCCTCCTGACCTCCTGCCAAGTGTAAATTAGACAACTTGAAAGCGTGTGCTTCAGCACCCGACAGGAGATCCAGCTGATGGCTCTTACAGTAATTGCAATGCCTCTTCCCAAAATTTCTTGGAAAAATCCTCAATCTCAAGTCTCACTTGGCCACGCTGTGCCCTTGTCCCCCAATAAATCAGTTTTAGCTCGTTTCTGTTCCCCGTGAAAGGAACATGCGCCTACGTTTTTTGTAATCAACTGAAAGCCTGCAGGAATTACACCAAAAAGCTTTTTGGGAAATTGCTTGAAAGCGTTTTCATACAGGTAAGACAGCAACTCATGGTTGCACTCGTCTGTTGGAGCTCTTTGCTTTTAATTCTTCCGTGAAATGCTGAGGGGCTGATCCAGGAAGTTTCCTGGGCATCCCAACTGCCATGGTTTATTTAATCCAATCAATTGGCATCCCTTGCAACATGTAAAGCAAATTTCATCAGCTGGAGGAAGGGTCTGAAAAGCAACCTGGTCTTTTGAAAGTTGTGGTGGTGAGAGCATGAATAATAATCATAGAGTCACAGAAGGGTTTGGGTTGGAAGGGACCTTCCAAGCCCACCCAGCCCAACCCCCCTGCCAGGAGCAGGGACATCTCCAACCACATCAGGTTGCTCAGAGCCCCGGCCAACCTGGCCTGGAATGTTTCCAGGGATGGGGCATCCACCACCTGGAATTTCTCCCCACCTTCCCTGCAGCCCCCTTTGGGCACTGGGAGCCGCTCTCAGCTCTCCCCGCAGCCTCCTCTTCTCCAGGCTGAACAGCCCCAGCTCTCCCAGCCTGGCCTCACAGCAGAGCTGCTCCAGCCCTCTCAGCATCTGCGTGGCCTCCTCTGGGCCCTCTCCAACAGCTCCACGGCCTTCTGCTGTTGGGGGCTCCAGAGCTGGACGCAGCGCTGCAGGGGGGTCTCAGCAGAGCGGAGCAGAGGGGCAGAATCCCCTCCCTCCCCCTTTCTCATCTCCTTTCTCAGGTGAGTTTCCCGTCCCTAACGCCGTTCGTTTTGCAGTTCTCCGTTCGGGCTGAGGGCCGGACACCACGCGCGGCACGCAGAGGAGAGCAAAGCACCGGTTGGTAGAGATGAGCTCTCCCTGCCTTTCCTTACGCGACGTAATATCTTATTTGCTTTCCTGGCCCCCAGTTGCTCCTTGTGCAGATATTTCTCTTCATCCTGGCACCGGTCCCTTTTGGTTTGCTTATTCACCAAGCTGTGTACAGTTTTTTTTCCCTTTAAATTCCTTGCGGTCCTCTCCGATCTGGCTGGTGTTTTTCATTGCAAAATCACAGAACAGTAATAACAAGAATACATTTTATAAGCAAATTTTATTTTTTTTGCCACTCACTTTTCATTATTAATACATATATCAAACAATTCTCTTGGCTTTTTATTTTTCTTCTGTAAATTAATAGAGGTGTGGTGCCTCAGTAGATTAATTAAAAATAAATTATGGAGCCTCTCCCAGCGAGCCGAGGCAGCGGGTGGGGATATTTTTACCTTCCCCAAATTTCCTGAGCCAGCCCGCAGGGCGATGCGGCGGTGGAATCTGCCTCAGTGCCGGCTTTTCCGCAAGGCTGCAGCCTCCCCGCCGCTCTCGCTGAGCCGGGACGCCGAGTCCGAACGGCCTTCCGTGGCCGTTTCACGCCGACCGCTGTTATCGATGCCTTTATCACGGCAACGGCGCAAAGCGGTTCCAGGGGGAACATCCCGTCCAGGACGCCGAGCCCGGGTCACTTCAGGCAACGGCGTTTTCCCCCCTCGTTTAAACCGACAACAAGCTGCTGTCTTCTGATCGCAGTGCCCAGAGATAGCGGCAGCGCGTGCGCTGGAACGTGTGGGGGCTGGACCCTGCGGGAGAGGATGAGGATGCTGCGGAGGGCAGATGCCTGTGTGTGCGCTCAGCATTCATCGCTTTGGAGTCTAACTCTTCTACCCTTGTTTTGTGTGTCTTTTCTTTATCCCCTGCCGAAGGATTAATTTAAATGCATTCTCATTTCACTAGTTTTTAAATTTTTTTTTTTTTCATTTCCTGCCCGGGTGTCTCTACTTGGTTTGCAGTTAATTTTCCAGAGTGCGTGCAGCTTCTTGGACAGGGAGAAAAAAATCTTGTGACGTATGATTCTTGCATTGCATCGTAAAGCTCCAATTCATATAATTTTCTGGCAAATTCACTGTGGGAATTACGTCTGTGGGTCGGATCCTTGGGTCTAAGGCAGCTCTTCCCCAGAAATCGTTAGGAAACAATACGGAAGCTCTGTCGCTGATTGACGGCTCCGTCAGTGTGTGTCATTCCTCCACTCTGGTTTATTTACCTTTGTCATTAAGCTTAGGTGTAAAACTACCCACAATTAAAAAAAATAAATGAGCTTCAACAGGAATGATTAAAGCTATTACCATATTCTCATTTATCACCTATTGCCAGGCTAACGAGCACGCGCTGACTTTGTGCTCTCCCTCTTCATTGCCAGCGTTGCTTCTAAGAACAGAAGGCACTTGACACCACGTAGAGCGCGGTGCCCAAAATCAATCCAGCACCTCTTAGCGTCCAAATTCTGGGGAAAAATAGCACTGCTATCTCATCTATATTTCATATAAAGCCGTGCTTGTTGTGGTTGCAAGCACAGAACGAAGAGAGAGTGTTCCAGGGGGGAGAAGGCGGATGAAGTGGGAATTGAAGTGCAGGAGAGGAGTAGAGAAAGCATAAAAGAGCAGTTATGAAATAATTCTGTGTTAGAAACTCGCTGGCTGATATTTTAAATCCTGGAATAATTGAGTTTGGAAGGGCTCTCTGCAGATCTTTTTCCCTCAGCCCCTGGCTCAAATCAAAGCCGACTTCAAAGTTTGAGGTAGAGTCCTATCTAATTGAGTGTCAAATTCAGCCAAGAAAGGATATTTCCATCCCCTCTCTGGGCCTCAGTTCCACCCTCCCCGTGGATTTTTTTTCCCCAATATTGAGTTGAATTTTTCTTGCACCAACCTATCCCCGTTGCACATCATGCTTTTGCTGTGCACCTCCAAGTAGACCATGGCTCCATCTTCCTTCTAATCCCCCAGCAGGTAGCTGCAGATGGCATTAAGGTCTCCAGCTTGCCCTCTCTTCTTCTAGCTGAGCACCCACCTTGTAGCCCACCCATCCAGTCCTTAATTCCCCAGTCCTAGGGGAGACCACGTTGAGAGCCATGCTGTGGTCAGGGTAGAAGACATCCATGGCTTTCTTGTCAGCCAACAAGCCAGTCATCTCATTAATGAAGGCATGATTTGTGCTTCACAAATCCATAGTGGCAGTTTCTTATTCTTCATGTGCCTGGTTATGGTCTCTGGAAGGATTCCGGAACTTCTGGGTAGGGAGATGAGGCTTCAGAAACTTCTGGGTAGGGAGGTGGGACTGACTGGGCTGGCATTCCCCTCTTCGTCCTCTTCGCCCTTTTTGAAGGTGGGTGTGATGTTTCCCTTTTCCCAATCACCAAGGACCTTTCCCATCACCATGACCGTTCAGAGATGACAGAGAGTGGCAGTGACATCAGCCAGTGCCCTTGGCACCCTCAGATACGTCTCATCTGGCACTACGGACTTGTGTCCAGGTTGCTTAAGCGCTCCATAACTCATCTGTCTCCTATCAACAGTTCTACTTCACTCCTTCAGACTCTGCCAAGACAGCTTAGCTCTCGAGCACGTGAGAGCGGAGCCAGCCAGTAAAGACAAAACAAAGAAGGAGCTGAATTATCTCTGTCTTTTCTGTGTCCTTTGCTGTTGGGTCCCTGTGGGTCCAGTGGGGTCACGTTTCTCTCAGTTCTGCTTTCGCTGCCAGTGCATCTGCAGAAGTCCTTCTTGTTGGCCTTCTTGACAACGTCAGCTCCAGCAAAGCGTTGGCTTTTTTGATGCCAGCCCTGCACAGCCAGCTCTCGCAGACCCGCTAAGGACAGCATCCCGTGGGATCCCGCTGACCAGACCCCTGAGCAAGCCGAAGTCCGTTGAAGTGTAAATTCACATATTTCTCATTTTTGTTGCTGTGGTTTCTTCCCTACCTTTGCCTTCCTCCTTTTTCCCATCGCCAGTCCTATAGTGTTGCCTAAATCATCACATAACTTCACTCCCTTGAGTTCTCCTCCAGGTCCTTCTCCAGGTTCTCCACCGGCTTCTCCTCCAGGTCCATGGCATCCTAGCAGCCTGCATGTGCCACCACCTTGGGACATGAAAGTGTGGTGGGAGGTGCTCTCCTGACCTGCACTGATGTACACACACCCTTAGTGTGTCTCTGTGCTAGTTGAGGTCTCAGGTTTCTGGGTTTTCCTGCTCCCTACGGTGTTGGTCTTCTGCCCTTTTGACTCTTGAGGCATCTGATAACGTGGCTGGTGAAGGTCTTCAGCCCCATGGGAGAGGAGATCAGGGAAGGCATCCCTGAAGGCAGGAAGGCAAGATGGATAAAGAAAGCGTATGTGAAACTGCACGAGGGGTCAACAGGCTGAGAATTATGCCGATCCAGACTTGGATGAGGATTTTAGTAAAAAATACAGGTTTGGGTGAAGTTGAGGGACGATGGGGCGGAGCTTGGCCAGGAAGTAGCTATTGACAGAAAAAGCTCCGCGGTGCTATTTAAGGTTGCAGGTTGGCTTGGCAGGTTTGGTGGTGTTTAGTTTTGCTGTTGATGCCTGACTGAAGTCTCGCAGCTCCTACTCTAGCAGATGTGTTTAGCGCAGATGTACGATACTGGGGTGAACTTCTAATAGATGGCAAGGCTGACACGTTCTGGTCTTGCGCCGTTCAGTAGCATCTGTCCCAACGTGATCTTCTCCTTGAAGCTTCTCTAGACATGCGAAGCTTCAGCTTCTCCACTGAATTTTTATTTTTTTCCTTCTTTCATGAGAAAACTATCCAGCAATAAAGCGCAGAAGAGTGTAGAAGGCAGATTGGCGTTCACTGTTTGAGTTCATTTACGGAAAACAGCTGGTAGCCATTTAGGAGAATCAGAGAAACATTGCAACTTCTGTCAAGACGGAAAGTAAACACATGATTAAGGCAGAATTGACAACTCTTGTTTCCCCACCAATTATTTGTCATCGTGCTTTGGTGAACGACCTCAAAATGAAAATACTTGTTACGATGTGTGCGTAGATATTATTTATTTGTACTGGCATAGACTGGCTTCGTCTGCTTGCTGAGCGCCTTGAAAATACGGCGAGGGGAATCGTGGCTGTCGTTTAACTCTTTCTCAGATGGGCTCTTCTCAAGGATTATTCCATTAAATTGAAAAATGTAATTGTATAATCTTTCTAGGAGGGGGAAATGAGCAGAGTCTATTGATCCTGCTTGGGAAACGCAAGGCAACATACTTGGCTGTTGGCTTGCACAATCCGCTCCCCATCCTTGCGCCGCCGGTCTTGTAAAATCCTAGAAGTGTTTCCCGTTTACGAAGTGTGAGTTCAAACCAGTCTTCTTGAAAAAGCAGAATTTTAAAACCCCACAAAAACTCCAGACCTCTCTTGTTTTGTCTTAGCAAGGAGCCTTTTTGCACCAAACAAGCTGGTGGCTTCTCGTTGAATCGCCTGGCTCTCTGGAGTGGCAAATTCAGACGTAATGTGGCACCTGCTACCTATTAACATGATTCCCATGCCGACGGAAACACCGTCGCGTGCGATAGCATTGAATTAGTCCAAAGATTTTTCTGAGAAATCACGATCTTTTAGAAAACATCCCTGCCGGAGTCTGTAAAATGTAGCGGGGCTGCTCCGTGGCTTTGTTTTGGGAAAACCCACGTTTCCGACGTGTATTTATCCTAAACAAGTGTCGGGTGAAGCCTCGTTTGGTTTTTAGCTTTTGACCGAGCGATCAGAGGTCCAGCCGTCCTCTTCGCCGCCCTGCCGACGTTTACAAGCGGTTAACCTCTCTCCGGAGCGAAGGGCACGTGCATCAGAGATGGAGCTGTAAGACACTGCTGTATTACACGACCGAGAATAATCTCACAGATGGGAGAAAGCTGGAAGTGAGATAAAAATTACAGTATTAATTTTTTTTCGCTTAATTCCAAAGGACGACGGAACTGCATTATCCAATACACTTAAAATTGAACAACCTAATGAAATTTCACACCCACTAAATTTAATCATGGATTACTCATGTGGGATTTGAATCAGATAAAAAGGATGCCTCAGATATTTGGTAGCAGTTGCATAAGGTAATAAAAAAATCGTCAGCGTTCTTTGTCCTTTTCAGCAAATGTGAATTGCTTGACCTACTTTCCTTTTCTTTACTTTTTTTCCTTTTTTTTCTGGCGTTCCTGGATCTGAGCTCAACTTCCTCCTGGGCATCAGTGAACAGTCAATCCCACACTCGCATACAAGCAGACGGATCTCAGGAGCGCTCACTCCTAGATGTTGGTAGCGCACGGAGGATTATTGCTCTTGCTGCAGTGGTTGGAGGCTGGGAAAAGAAAGAAATATTTTAGTTTGTGTAGAGTCATAGAATCACAGAAGGGTTTGGGTGGGAAGGGACCTTTGAAAATGATCCAGTCCAACCCCCCTGCCAGGAGCAGGGACATCTCCAACCACATCAGGTTGCTCAGAGCCCCGGCCAACCTGGCCTGGAATGTTTCCAGGGATGGGGCATCCACCGCCTCTCTGGGCAACCCGGGACACTGTGACACCACCCTCAATGTGAAAAAACTTTCTCCTTAATATCCAATCTGAATCTGCCTCCCTCTATTTTGAAACCCTGACCCCTCGTCCTGTCCCAACAGGCCCTGCTGAATGATCTTTTGCAGATCACCTCACCCCGCCAAACCTCCTTCACTTCACCCCTTGAACTGAACAGCAGCTTCAAATGTTTCATCAGGGAATTTGAAATCTCATCACAGCTGGATTATCCACAAGCCTCAAAGTTCTTTAAGGTCAAAAAGTAGTTAAATTGTACAGAACTGTGTGAAACAAGGGCAACGTGTCTTCCTCTGGAGGCACAGAGGAGCTGCTTGTTTTGTGTGCCATCTTCAGCAGCTGGCCTACTACATTTTTGTTCTTATTAACCCTTCCTTTTCTAGTTTGTTTTTTTTTTTTGTTGCCAGTCTTTTCACAGCTTCAAAATTAACGGAAGGGAATTTTCTGTTGAGTAGAAGCAAAGGTGCCGTTCAATTATAAAAGGCGTTCTTCAGAATTTGCAAAACACTTGGAGGTACCTGTGTGGTGGTAAGAACTATTACCACCGTTACCGTTGTAATGAACAACCACCTCTCCATGTGCGTGTCTGGAAGTGGTGGCCATGGTGGGCAGGAAGGCTTTCTGGTTGTGACTGTCCAGGGATGTGATCTCCTGCCACAGCAAACTGTGATTAGGTGATCTCCATCACTCCATCAAGGATCTGGAGGGACCGTGGGCCAAATGCAATGTGTTTGGATTTGTTCAGTGCTACCCACGATGAGGAATCTCCTCTGTGGCCAGTTTCTTGGGACTAAAAAACAGTATTTTAAATCAGATCGCTGCCTGTCACGGATTTTAGTCCATATAAAAAATACTTGAAAGGCCAAAGAGTGAAGGTGATGATGGACCACCGTGACAGAGGCTCACTCAAAGAGTTGTGGCTGATGCCAGATGCAGGGGAGATTTTTCCTCTTTTTTCCATCTCCTGCTAACACATACACCACCAGCAAAGGAGTTCATAGAATCATGGAATGGTTTGGGTTGGAAGGGACCTTCAAAGGTCATCTAGTCCAACCCCCTCCCAAGAACATGCCTGTTCCCCAGAGAGCTGGGGAACGGCAGAGGCGAGATGGTGGGGTGTCCAAGCTTGTCAGAGACAGCTCTTGGTAGTCTTCATATTGGTTCCTGTCCCTCAACATCATTACTCTACTCATTTCGAGTTTCTCCAAAAACAGCCCTTTAAAAGGGCTTTGAAACCTGTCCTGAGAGCTTGGACGGGCGTGGAAAATGCGATTCAAGCTGGGATACGGGGGAAATGACGCAGAGCGTTAACAGCCAGAGCGAGCGGTGGAAGGAGGAACATCAGGAGCTATGGTAGAGGAGAGCATCTGGTCTGCTGGAGGAGGATGGAAGAACCAGCAGCGACACTTGGAATGGGTCTTTTGAAATACGCTTTGTGTTAATTCTGTCCAGAAGCGTTTGATGTGAATTTAGGTTTGAAATCGGTGTTTGCTCATTACTGAGCGACTGATGAATGCCGAATCAGTTCGTTACTCTTGGAGTGGTGTTTTGTCTTGTCCCGTTAACTGGGGTTGTTCAGATCCTGTTCCTTGAGAGTTGCCTTTTCTGGATATAATTGGGTTTAGGAAGTAAGATACTAAATGAAGTGTTGATAACGAGAAGTATTGTTCATCTTTCCAAAGGTAGTTTAAGATTTTTTAATTTTTTCCTTTCTCTCACCCATGGTGTGCTGAGGGCTGTTCAGCGGTAATTATTCGGAGCTCTGCGCGTTCAGATGCATTTCGGCCCCGTCGGTGTGTACGTACTGACCGTACCCTCGCTGCTGGAGCGCATTCTCTGTCGGAATTCGCCTGCGGAGCTGAAGTTCTTCCGTCTCGATTCCTGAAGGCCGATACGACAGCTCAACGAGTGCTCGGTGGAAGAATAACAAAACGACCTTAATACCTTTGAAAAGTTAACTCCCGTGTTTAACTCAATAACACGGAAAGGAAATTGGTTTCTCATACTAAAATTGTCTCCTCTCCTCCTGAAGGAATGGAGATCTCCATTTATCCCAGCAGCTGAGATCGGAAATGTTACCGAGTTCCTGCGGCGCTTTTAATAGAATAAAGAGGCAATGCCCTTAAGCTGTTCCTTACCCAAACAAAATGTTCGGCGAGCCTTGTTAATCTGTCCTGGCAGGACCAGAGCCACCTAGCAGCAGGCAATGTCACCAGAGCCAACTGGTAAAAAAAATTGTAATTATATCGTTTGGATTCCTGTGGAGAATTCAGAAAGTGAAGCTGTACTGGAAATGAAGAGAAATGATGGAGAATCAGGTGAAGATGTCTTTAAGACAATGCAGATTTTCTCATGAAAAAAGAAAACATCTATTTCCCCTCTCAAAAGCACACTGCTAATAAAAAGAATGTACAAGGATATGTCAGTGGAGTTACAAAATGTTTAAAAACCCACAAACCTACCGTCCTGCAAAATCTTACCTGCAAGGGAATGTGGTGAGAGATGATCAAAAGGAAATGGCAAGAAATACAGAATCAGAGAATCATGGAGTGGTTTGGGTGGGAAGGGACCTTCCAAGCCCACCCAGTCCAACCCCCCTGCCAGGAGCAGGGACATCTCCAACCACATCAGGCTGCTCACAGCCCCGGCCAACCTGGCCTGGGATGTTTCCAGGGATGGGGCATCCACCGCCTCTCTGGGCAACCAGCAGCTCCACGTCCTTCTGATGTTGGGGGCTCCAGAGTGGGGTCTCACCAGAGCAGCAGAAATTCCAATTTGTACCCGATACCTCTCAAAGTACCAGAGTAAATATATACATTTTTTTTCCTTTCTTTATGTATGTGTAACCATTATACAACTGGATAGCCATGAACGTGACAAGGTCAGGATGTGCTTTCTTCCTCTGGCACACACCTCCAAACCTCTGACTTTGGAAGACCTCAGTGTTTTCCCACACCAAAATCAATTTTTAACATCACCAAGCCTCGTGCTCCGACATTGTGTCTTTCCACCAAACTGCCTACCCCCGCATCTTCTCATTTGACATCACAGGAGCTTGGCCCCGCTGGTCCTGGAGGCCTCTCTCTCTTTACACAGAGCTGTTTGATTCCTGTATCTATTTGAAAATGTCTGAGGGCTTTCAAGATAAAATACGGTTGTCTCCTTTTCACTCCTCCGTGGTTGTCATAGCCAATGCTATGGAGTAGCTGAAGCACTACAATTCCTGTTTGATAATCTCATTAATTTCATGCACCCAATGATAACATATAAAAAAAATAGTTCAATGTGTGGTTCCTGGTCCACAGGTTTCCTATTGTTCAGCGTACACCTACGGTGCTCTCAGAGCAGGGCTTCGTAACTACTTCAGAGAGAAATGGAGTAAAATTTCCCAGGTTTAACCTTGCCAGGATTTACCTTTTTTACTCCTTCTAAATCATTGTACTTGCTCTTGGCAGGAAGATGGGACTGCTGACGTGGCTTTTGGTCTTTATCTCTGATCTCCAGGCGTGGAATCACAGAGTCAAAGAATGGTTGGGGTTGGAAGGGGCCTTTGAAGATCATCTAGTCCAACCTCCTGTCATGGGCAGAGACATCTTCCGCTAAACCAGGTTGCTCAAAGCCCCATCCAACCTCACCTTGAATGCTTCCAGTGATGGGACATCCAGAACTTCTCTGAATGGTCACAGGGAAAATTGGAGCTTCGGCAAGAATTTGAATTGGGAACAAATTCAGCCATTAGAGTTTGGAAGCTGTCCTTGCACCATAGGATCTAATCATCTTTTTTTTTTTTTTCCCCTAGATGATATTCACCGTTCTGTTTGGGTTTAACTCTCTTTGTCTTCAGCTTGAACCGTTTCTTAACTATATTGATCTCATCTTTCCATCAGAATAGATTATTAGATATTGTTAAACCCATTTTGCGCAGGTTGGAAGACTTAGTGAGCCACCAGCTCTCTCGTGTTACTCTTCAGATTTGTAATTCCGCAAAGATAAAGTAGTATTAGGAACAGTCCCTGGTTTTCTCTTGAAAGTCATTCCTGATTTCCATATTAATCAAAAATAGCTTTACCTTCGTCCTGCCCTAATCCTAGTAACAACCCCGAAAGAAGATTACGTTCTGTAGATGTCAGAAAAGCAATTAAAATTTGCGCGCAATAACTGAGCGGGGGGAGGAAGATCACCTCTTTATTTTGTGAGCCGAGCGGGGAAATACCCTGACCTCAAATTGTTTGTTTCTTATTAGCTCCTTTCCTTTTCAAGTCTGGGAGAGAAACGTCGTTAATGTTCAAAGATTAAAATACCGGCCTTTCAGTAGAATGAGAGGGTTGAGGATTGGCTGTGAAGAGCCTTGAATTTGCGGTTAGGGAGGTGAGTGACTATTTATAGCTCCGTCTGCAGAGCTGGATATTCGTTGATCTTAATGATGAGCGAAGAAAACGAACTTTGCAGCGGCAGGCCAAGTGCACGTGGGAAGGGTGAGGGTGCAGTTGTCAACCTAGAGCAAAAGGGGTTGCCGTAGTGAAGATGGCGGATGAGGCACGTGCCTACGTAGCTGGATGGCAGAGGCTGTGGTTTAGAGGTGTTGAACGGCAGGAATTTGGAAGTTTTGGGTGTTCCCTGGAGAAAGAAGATCTGTCCTAGCTGAGGGGGACAGGAGGATCACGGTGATCTGCAGAGTAACTGGGAAAAGGTGGTGGGAATGGCTCTTGTGGAGGTGAGGTGGAGCTACATGTGGCTTCGTGACCTGATCGTCTGTCAGGGGTCAACCATTTTGGTGTGTTCAGGGTGTTCTGTGGACAAATCACAGACTGGGAGGGTAGGTGTAGTTTGCACCGAGGTGGTGTAGACGTTTGCTTTTTTAGATTAGGTTGTACAAGGTAAAGGTTTAGAAGCTGAAGAGGAGGGCAGGCCGCAACGGAGTCTGCAGAAGCCCTGGGGAAGCTGTGAGTTTGGAAGTGTGCATCACTATGCTGCTGTGGTGTGGACTGTGCACGAATGAGCTGTATCTTCTCAGGATTGTGCTGTTGTCCCTGATCTTTGAGAGGAAACTCTTTGGTTTCCTGATAGCTGTTCTGGTAAACATCATTTATTCTCCATTTTCTCAAGTTACTGGAGATTATACAGAGAACTTATCCTCTGTCTCCCTGGAAACATTCCAGGCCAGGTTGGCCGGGGCTGTGAGCAACCTGATGTGGTTGGAGATGTCCCTGCTCCTGGCAGGGGGGTTGGGCTGGGTGGGCTTTGAAGGTCCCTTCCCACCCAAACCCCTCTGTGATTCTATCTCTATGCACACTGCCTTTCAGTGTGCGTTCGCGTTTTTCTTGCCCTCGTCATGTGAAAGGCAGCTTATTCTGAAAGAAAATTGGCTTTCTAAATTATCTTCGGAATTTAGCTTATTTGAAATAAGCTTTTGCACAAAATATTCTGCAATGGAGCTTTGCTTCCTCTTTTGCGTCATGAAAAGCATTTTTAATTGTGAGTGGTCGCACATGGAGCCCTTTGGAAATCTGTTTTAGATGAAAACTCTTCAGGTGTTACCCGTTGGTTTATTTCTGCTAAGGAGAAGAATCTCCCACAAGAAGAGATGCTTGTCTTCATGCATTTTTTATTACACTTTGGCAAGAGGTTGCTTGCGGGGAAAAGTTAAAAATTATTTAAGTGGAGCTGTGACCGTGATGCAGTGGCCTCAGGTCATTTCTTCTCCTCGACATTTGCAAGTCAGCCAGTTGCGGGGCTTTGGATTTCTTTACCGAGCTCCCTTGCCTTGAAACCACGTTGCAGGGCGACTTCAGATTTCACCCGTGTCCGTTGTGAAGGTCCGATTTTTCTTCGTTTCATGTTGTCTCCCCGGTCAACCTTGTTTGCTGTTGCTCAAGAGCACGTGTGAAATGCACGGGCACGCCTGCGAGATGCTCACCTTGTCTGCAGTCGCCCTGAAGTCTCCTCAGCTCCTTTATAAATGGATTGAAGGTGTGGGAACCACCTTGGAAGGTGGAGCTTGTGATGGGCACACCAGCACAGCGTGAATCAGCTGAGGCACACGTACGTCTTTCCCGTTTGGATGGTTTGCAGCACTGAAAATGAAATTTCAACTGGGCAACCATGCGTGGCACCATTGAGCTGGTTGATAGAGGCAACCTAAAGTGAGACGACTTTAATTTTGCTGGATTTTGGAGACCATGAATGGCATTTGGTTCTCAGGGCTTCACAACTCTCATGTTTTCGTAAAACTTCAACTCTGAAAGAATTTGGTATTGCAGCATCCACTTAGTTTGCACGCGGGCGAGGAGGTCAAACAGATGCTCGTTTTTCCTTTCCCCAGAACAACTTCAGATCCTCCTCATCCTGGGGTGTGTTGGATGTGCATGTCCTTCCACTCAAAGGCAGTGGGACAACGTAGGAGGTAGTCTAGCACTGCCAAAAATACATAAATACGTTGTTGTATGCGTTGTTGCATCGGGAGGCTCCAGCAGAGGGAAGGTGTTGGTGTCACCAGATTTCTTCTCAGCGAGTATTTTGAAGCCCAGTTGTTGACAGCCGTGGTAGGACTCCTCCTAGCTTCAGCTGTATTTTGGATCTCCAAGCTTTGCTCAGTGTTTTAAGATCTCATTTTCTCTGATTTCACTGCTTTGACTCAGTGGTGATGTGGGGAGGCAGGAGATGAGTGTCGCGTGTGAGAGTTTCACCTAGAAAACGAAGCTGTTGTTCAGTTGTGGTTTTCCCGACAGTTGCTTGCTGGAGGGAGGTACTGCAGGACAATGACTCAGTATAAATTAATTGTAAGGCATTGATTTTATACTTGTAAATCGACAGAACTTCATTAGCATTGAACAGGGCTGTAGGACCACCGACTGATGAGGTGCCTGGTGGTTATTGGACCAAACTTCAGCCTGCGTGTGCCACCAAGGACACCCGAGATGTCACCGTGCACCAAGAACAGCCTCTACATGTGACCCTCTTGACATTTGCCAAGTGACCTGGAATTAGCACTTGCTTGTGTTTAAAAGAAGGAGCAAAATCTCTTAAGAGTGTTTGGTAAGGATGCTCTGGCTCAAACCAGTCTGATAAAATCAGATTCCT
>WHYT01015201.1:243086-329394 GCA_009806455.1 Tetrax tetrax | reverse complement strand
TTTTTTTTTTTTTTTTTTTTTTTTAATCTATTTTTTTGTTCCATAGCATGAATTGCATGAAGACAAAAATTAAAAAAACAAAAAACAAGAAACACCGCAAATGTATGATTAAGGAGAAAAAAAAAGTTATATATTTTCTTTCAAAGCTCTTTACTTTTACATACATTGTTGTAGCCAAAATGTAAAACATTATAAAACTGTACATTTCTTTGCTACGGATCGCTTCTTTTTGTATACAAGATACAGAGTAATGGTTTTAAAAAGTGCAATCAGGCAGTCATCGGTCATATTGACCACGCCTTCACAGTTCATCACACCGACATGGAAATCAAGAACTTTTAATCCAACTAGAAATGTATAAAAATAAGAAAAACTTTTTCCTGTCTGTTTTTGTTGGCATGCTTGTGACACATGGGACCTTCCTTCGGACCTGACACTAACAGCTGGTCTAGATTTAATTTTCCAGCTCTGGTTATGTTGTATTTTATTGATGTATAGATCCAACGTAAAGACCCTTCATAAATTGTTCATATTAAGTAATCAGTATGAATTTTAAACAAAAGAGGTGTTATTTTAAAACTGAGACTTATAGTACAAAATCAGGAAAATACTCAAGTATAAATGGTCTCAAAGTTTAAGAAACAAGACAACAGCATTGTATGCAATTTAGTACTGAATAAAATGCATGCACAATGTTATGCAAAACAATTCTAGCATGAAATAAATTTTGTATCATGGTTTCAGTGCCTGCTGTATAGTGTAAAGAGGAATCCTTTTCTGAAGCGATCAGGGGTTTCCAGAGACTTGCTTCTAAAATCTTGAATAAATACAGTGTTCTCAACAGAAATGTAGGAGAAGAGCTTGGTATTGCTTTGGTTCTACAATGCTAATTTTGGTTAGTAGATAATAAATGAAGCCTGCAAACACTTGATACAACTGATGTCTGAAGAATTCACACCATTAGTAATTTTATGAGGGAAGATTAAAAATCCCTATAATTATCTAGGTATCTTCCTTTTCGCTCCCCAACAATAATAAAAGTTTGTCTTTTTAGCTGATTAAAAGAATTTAGTTTTTCTTACTTCTTTGGGCCCCGTCCTTCACTTGTTCTTCACTGAGCCACCGCAGTCTACCTGATACGAAAGTCTGAAAGAAATCTAGGTGTCTGAGTCACACTTTATTTGCCACACAAAACACGCGGCAGTAAGAACTGAGAAACACAATGGGATTAAATTTCATTTTAGATCCTACAAATGACAACTATGGACTATGTGTCAACAGCATTCTAGCTGCTTGAACATTTTTGGTAAAGTACTTCTCTAAGGAAAAATACATCTTTAGCATCGTGTGAGGAACTTCAAAAGAGCTGGCAACCTTCTAGACAAGCTATGATACCTGCGACTGCTGATGAGAAAGGAAATGCAAAGGAACAGTATCCCTATGGTCTGGAGGAAGTAGAGATTAAACCCCCAAAAAACCAGAAGAAACACTCATGGCTCTGGTAAGTGCTAAATTATAAACAAAAAAAAACCAACTGCAGCTGGACCTTGTCTTCACAAAACTCTACTCCAAAAGGAAAATCAAGGAAGACCTCAAGCTGTGTTTTAGGAATAGAAGAAAAGCTGATAATGCGAATTTGTACGTAGTTAAAAAACTCCTTTGTAGTCCTTGATGTAGCATTATGTACTTGATTTCTACTTCAGTTGACTATCCTTTCTCCCAAGAACTGTTTTTCTCCCATTGCTTCTATGCTGTTATTCTCAGCTGATAAATGGGCAATTTCTTATCTCCAGCGGTAAGATCCAGGTTAATCCAGGATCCAAAAGTTGCCAATGAACAGTTTGTCCTCTTATAATGTATTAAGAATCCAGAAAGATATTATCTGGCCCATTAGTTATTTAACACTAACTCAAGGGACCAGCGTGAAGGCTGCTCAAATTCTCCATTACCCTAAGGAATACTACCAATTCAGCCCTGTAAATCCCATGTAGGTCTTCCCCTTCCACTGCACTTTACACACACATGAGCCTTAGCTAACAGGGTGGATACACATGCCCTAAGGCAATTGTCTTTCTGTGCTTTTTACATCTGCCAGTCCCATTTTCATATAGGTACTCCTCTTGGCTTTTTCTCATTTGAGGTAACCATGTCTTTTGGGTGACTTCTAGAAACCCTTCAGAAGCAGAACAGTGCTTCCCATCCGCTGCCCTTCAGGAGATGCTCTAAAGCTTAAGGTCCACCTGACTGTAGAGTGCCCCTTGCATAACAACGGCAGTTCTGACAACACAGGGAAAGAGGGAGACAAGTGGAAAATTTCAAGAGCTGTTGCACCAAATTCTGACACTGAATCCTAAGATAAATTTACCACATCATCCAAGCTGCCTTACATTTAAGGAGCTTTTGTTGGGATATTATGATTAAAACGTTAATTCCTTCAAGCCTGCCCACTCCCACCACAGAAGGTATATATCTTGATTGAAGCATTAAAAGTATACATATCGCTAGATTTTGACCTCAGGCTTTCAGTAATGCCACTGACTACTACTGACTTCACACCATCATAAACAGGAGCAGAAGCACATTCTGTAGTTCAGTTACCTTACTTTCCTGCTGGAAATGCACATTCAGGTTTCCTCTTCCGCACACTCAGCTTCGGTAATGGACTCCCAGCTATAGGACTTGGTGCTGGTCCTTCATCTGAACCCATTGGCAATTAGTGGTTTATTACTTGATAACATTAAAAGCACACCTTAAGCACACCTTCTACACATACAGCTTTTCTTCTGGCTGCATGAAGGCATCAGTTTTTCCTGGATCAACCTGATGCATGAAACTGTCTCCCCAGCCACAATTCCAGACAGCAGGGATCTGAGAAACAGTTTCTGTTCTCTCGCTCCAACAAAAAATCTAGCTAATACCACTGTGATAACAGTCAAGTGTAGCAGTCATTAATCTGGATAAAGTGATTTTTCACATAAATTGCCTTCTCTCTCCTTAAAGTTTCAGGGCCAAAGAGAAAATACATCACTGAAACGAATAGCTGCTAGGACAAACGAGCAGACTGAAATACAGAAGAGAGCAAGCAGGGCTACGGCAAGGACATTCAGAAAGGAATTGAGCAGATTGCTGCTCACAAAAAAATTATCCTGAAGAAAACACAAGGGCAGTTATTACCGTGTCACTTTGGATATCCTCTTCATAGGTCCAAAACAATGCAGGCTACCTTTCTGCTTTCCACATATAAGTGGAAGTAACTTTGCCTCTGAGCTCACACACAAACTAACTTCACTTCTTGAAAAGGTGCTTAAATTATCACTCACTTATTTGAGTTTGGGCACAAAATACCTGTCTGTTTCAGAAGTCCCAAAGCCTGTACACTCATCTAGGACTGTGGGTGCAACGTTTCTCTCTTAGGGGAACACAAATGCTTATTTGCAGTCAAGAACAACATATCTATTCAAATTCAAGTTAGAAAATGCATCCAGAACGGCATCTCCTGACTTTCTTTCCTTATCTGACAATGCAAATGCTTTACAACGAAACACATTCACCTGCCTCCGTGGACAGATATATTCCCTGGTTCAGGCTGACAAAGCCAGGTTTTCAACTCTCAGCGTTCACTTGAGCATTTAAAAAACTTTATGCAAGCACATGGGTGCGAACATCTCCAGGTACTAAACATTAAGGGCACATGCTCCAAGGCTTCCACTGGTTTCTCTACTGCCCACGGAGCACAGGTTAGAGATTCCTTAGTCAGCAAAAGGTGAAGTAATGCAGTTG
The DNA here is from genome assembly GCA_009806455.1 of Tetrax tetrax. Taxonomy (NCBI): domain Eukaryota; kingdom Metazoa; phylum Chordata; class Aves; order Otidiformes; family Otididae; genus Tetrax; species Tetrax tetrax. Next base: position 325,614 of record WHYT01015201.1, on the reverse strand, counting down.
TATTAGTTCAGATATCACTCCACGATACCTGCCCAACTTCTGGACCCAAAGCACTGAGCAGGGACAACACAGCCCACGCAGAGGCTGCTGACCGTGGGTCACACCAGCACAACCCAGAGATGCATGGCTTGAGCCCAAGCAAACACGCTCAGTTGGAGCCGTGCTTTGCGGTGCTGCTGTCAGTGCAAGTCGGGGACTGGAGAAGAGGTGGCAGTGGCACGGGAGGTGGGAAGTGAGGAGACGGACACAGGATGGGTCTGGAAAATGAGTGGACATGCTGGATTACCTTGGTTGGGGCATTTCAATTTTTTGTGCCTCGGCTTCTGTTTCTGTGACATTATCCCCTTTTCAAAGTGTTATGAGGTCAAAAGAGGAAAAGCAGCATTTACGTAGGAATAGTTATTGTAATCTATCTACCCAGGCACCAGAGGAGAGAAGCATCTCTCCATTATCTAAAAGATGCCACGTTTCCCTGAGTGCAGAGGACCACAATGCCCCTATAGGAATCCCTTTTCTTTTGTACTTTAAAGCAGAGGATTATTATGGCAAATGATTAAGCACCCACACAGTTAAAATGACAGAGCATCTTCATTACTGATTGGCAACACCTCTGCTGCCCTAATTTAGGTACCACATGTCTTCATGCATTCAAATGAGTAAAAACAAAATAAAAGCTAAACTCATTTGACATTTGCAGTAAAAAAATAAAATCATGTCAGAACATTAAAAATCTCCCAATTCTTGGCCTCACTTCTAAATATATATATTAAAAAAAAAAACAACATAAAAATGCAGAGTCTTACAGCAAAGTATTCACATACACTTAAGAGATTATGATGATCAGAGAGTACTGGAATCATATTGAACTGAAATTCTGCAATTTCCACTGACAAAGTCTTGATCTCTAAACCCTGCAGACAGAATTCCCCACAAGATTGCATTGTCTCTGAATAACAAAGTGGAAATAGATAAGAAAGATGAAAATGTGTTGAGAGGCGAGCCAACAGACTCAGACTTGCCCCTCTCCCAGCCTGTAACGGCTCATCTGAAAATAAATCAATATCCAGCATGTCGTAAAATAAGAATGCCTGAGGAAGTTTTGCAAAATAAACTTCTTCTCAGAATTTTCTCATCCCCACAGCCAGCTTTTATTCTGGAATAATTATTTTGTTGCTTTTGTTTCTAATCAAGCTGAGAAATATGTTCTAGTCCTCTAAATTTATGCTTCCTCTCTCTCCCACAAGGTAACGCATGGTTTATCCAGGTCATAATTCAAATAGAGAGACCATTTTCATTGATAAGTATTTTCAGGCACACACTCTATTTCCATGTTCTACAGAGGCATTAATGAGTGAAAACTGCCTCTGCATTAAAAATAGGTGAATGTAGAGACAACTGATGGATGAATCTGAATGAGATGCACAAATAGCTAAAGAATGTGCCTTACTTAAGTCCCTTCAGCCTCTAACAGATTACAGAATAACAATGACTTTAACCATGCAGTTTCTCCAAATTAACTTCAAAGGCATATATGGTAAACACCTCATTTAGAGTTATTTTTTGGGACATTTATCCAACAGAAGGCCATTTCCATACAATCGAAGCATTTTAATTCAAGGCTATTAAATCGTTCTTTCCAACATGGAGCAAAACATCTAAGACCAGCATTTATCAGGAATTAAGAATAGCACAAAAGCTAAAAGAAAAGAACAAAGCATGTATTACCTTGTTTCGCATATAAATCAAGACATTGATATGTCAAAACTTCCAAAGTTCAATTACTGTTGTGTCAGCTAGAGTTTTCAGTAAATTTGGTGTAAGCTCCACTTTTCGACTGTGCACATTTTTAAGGGCAATCAAAACCACACAAGACGATTCTCTACCACAGACTGCATCCATCCCCAATCTTTGGGAAGCAAGACTGCTGTTTTCCACTTCAGTATTTTCCTCTTCCCTTTTCAGAATTTTCAGCTGCTCTGAATACTAAGCTGGTAGTAAATACCACAAACATGACTCAAATACTGATGAAAAATTCTGGAGCCTTTTTTAAGAATATATCTAGCTAAAAGAAAAAGCACAAGAGTTGCCGTATGCCATAAAAATATCAAAATTGCTAAGAGAATACCAGGGATTTTTTGGTGAAAACATAACAATTTGGTGAAAACATTGCAATTTCAGTGACAAAGATCTGTCATCATCTTGATTTCTAATACAGGGGAAAAGGAAGGGGAAGTCCCAAAATGAAGTCTCGTTTAAATTAGATCCAGAGTTCATGGAATTTAATGGAAAAAAAATAGTAAGTATTTGATTAAGAGCTGGACTAGGTCACAGGCCTGATCTAAAGACTTCTGAATCTGAAAGATCAGAACAGATGTTGCTGTTCTAACTGAAGAGAACTGGAAATTTCAAGATGCGCTATGAATGAGAAAGAAAATCCACTCGGGTCAATAATATTATATATTATTATCCACTCAGGTCAATTATATTATTAATAATAAACAGTGGGAGAGGGGGAACAATAACATCCAAGAAATAGAATAGCTTGTCCCTCATCTCACTCCCACCAAGACAGCAGACTGGAATGCTGCTATCCCCGTGTGATTATTCGGTCTTCAAGATGTGTCTCTTGAACCTGTCTTCCCTCCTGCCCTCCTTTTCCCTTTTGTTTTAGCTGACTACGTCAGACTCTCTAGTGCTACCCATTTAAATGTTTTCCCGTGGTCACCTTTCTCATGTACATTCAAACTGATCTTCATCTGTTTTCTATCCTCATCTTTTAAGTCTTATGACTCAAAAAATGTCTTATAAAGCAAAATCAAAACACATTCTTCCCCTTCCCCTCAATTTCCCTCTGCTCAGTCACGTAGCCAAGCAAAACCTCCTCTCACCCATGCAGAAGGGACCTTTATGACAGTTGCAGATGACAAGAAGTAGTCACCAACAGGACTGATAACATGCAGACAGGGGAGGGAAGCCAGTGTCATGTAAGAAGTGGTGACTGGACAAACAGGAAGAAAGGCAGGACTGAATTTTTCCTTCAAATGAACACACTTCAAATGCGGGGTCTGGCGTTCTAAGCAGACAAGCATGAAGTCACTCAGGAATGCTACACGAAGCTGAATAACATCAGTGACTGCCAAGCAGCCTAAAAAATCCTCCAGGAGACAGAAACTTCTGACACAACCCACACATCTTCCCTCTGACAGTCTTTAAAATGGAATAGGAGTGTCTTGCACAGGTGCACATGGAGGTTGCATGAGTAACAACTGCAGATCTCCTAGGTGTTCAAACACCAGAAGTACACACAACAGCTTCCTTCCCCCGCTCCACCCAAGAGCCCGAATGCTCTCTGGACTGAAGGTCAACAGTTCACAACTTGTTCTCCAGCAAAGCTCTGGTATTAAGTTCACCTTTCCCTCCTCACTAATGTCAGTTTATTAGTAGGTTTGCTTATTTTCAGAAAATGGGAGGGGAGAGCAGCTACACAGACACTTGCTTACCTTGTTCCAGTGTTTTTCATATATATATTACAAACCTTGTCATTTTATTTACATCTGAATATGAACGCAGAACGCTTAAGGAAAAGGCTTTCTTTGTCTAGCACTGAAGACCTGCATAAAGAAATCTGTCATTCGCATCCACTGCAGAAGCGCTGGCATAGCATACTGGCTCTGCATTTTGCCTTGCAGAGACGGACCTTCTCCATCAGGACATCAACAGGCAACAGCCACTAAGCTCTGGACACCAGCAAGGGAGGGGGTTTCTTCACTTGATAGGAGCTTTTCACTGTGTGCTCCCTTCCTTACAGTAGAAAGCCACAGCTGATTTTTTACACTGTTTTATTCTGCAAACAAAGCATACTGACATACAAAACAAGGCATTCGTTTCTGAATGGATGAGCAACAACTTGTCTTTGACATTCAACCATGTACAATCTACAATGAATTATTATTCACTCTTCATACTACAGCAGCATCTAGACGTCCTGACTGGCGACGAAGCATTTAGTATGTCAAGCTCTCAAGACAAGTCATTACTTCCCAAAGTTTTCAATCTACATAGGCAAGACAAAGGAGAGAAAATGCAGTTCTCGCCCTTTCAAAGATGAAGAACAGATGCAGATATGAAACATACAGGACCAGGAACAAACAGAAGTATTCCTATCTTTCCTCCTTATCACCCCAAATAATTATTTGCGTTTCCAAAAGTCTGTTCATGTTACAGATGTGAAAAAGCAAACAACATTTCAAATACACAAGTTGTATTTATTTGTTACATAATTTGTTGGATTCCTCTGAAAGGAACTGCAGCAACAGTATACACAGTTAAAAGTAATCCCTGTTTTACAGGGCACACACACTAGCCGTGAGTAATCAAGGACCAGAATGATTTAGAGAGTAGGATTACTGAAACAAGATAACACATTTATTCGGTACACAGATTCTGGAGGAAAACAAAGGTAGGCACTTTGGACAGCACTCCCCAAAAAAGCATGAGAGACCTTTCAGTGCATACAATAGAGAGGCTGCTGTATCCAGAAAATTGTATTGAGGAGAGTCAATAAATAGCAACTTAGATAAGTAAAAAGTGCAAGAGATCACAGCCCACAACAGTATATTGCCATGAAGAACCACAATCAACACATGGATTAAAAAAACACTTCACAATAGAAGTTTCAATTCTCTTTTTGCAGCGGACCTATTTGATTTTTCTTCTTGAATTCTTTCAGTATCTGTAATACAGCTGTTATAATGAGCTTCAGAGTCGGTTCAAGTTTCTCATCCATTGAATAGAAAAAGAAAATGCCTTTGAAAATTAGACCATGAACTGTAACTGCTGTATAACCAAAGGGGATGAAAAAAAACCCCTCGCAGCCCATATTACCACCATAATTCCTTTCCCCTAATGTGTAAGCTGATACACCATTAGAAAGTCTTCCTGTCCTATTTCCTAAGAGTCTTTCTCTGAATATTTTGTAATTCTGTAAGGCTTCTTCCCTGGCAAGCCTACTTTAAAAATTAAACCACTGTTTAGCAACAGTAGGTCTCATTAAAAGGTGCACTTACCACACAGTAGTATTCTCTAGATTTAGAACTTGAAATACATCAAACACCACAGCAAATGTAACTACTGTGGGTGGTAAACATCCAGTTTAATAGCATCCACTGTATTTGTGTGAAAAACAGTTTTATAAATAGCTTCCAAAATTCTGTTCAACATATGCAGCTACCAATATCTGAAGATAATTTACACTTTTTCATTTCTGCTACCTCAACAAGCGTTAGGCCTGCATTCTCTGCCAAGCACTCACCTGGAACAAGTACTGTAGACATGTTCCGAACAGTAACTCAGCTGAGCTGGACAACAGATGTGAGAACTAACCTGAAATTATCAGGAGCATTCAGGTCTGCCTTTTAGGCTGGAGAACTTGTAAAAACTTTCTGTTTAGATTTTGAGGTCTTCCTATTCAAAGGCAGCTGGAAACACAGGAGCTATTTATGTTGGATCAAACTGTCTTCAACAGCTACAACTGACTTATGCCCTTTGACAAGAACTTTTCTATTGTTTCCAAGAGCTATTAGAAGTTTTTGTTGCCTGAACAGTAGCTTCAGAAACTTCAGGTTTGGTTTGCAAGTTAATGATAATTCATGCAGGTCTGCATCCCTGTAAATCTATAATAAACTCATGTCTGGCACAGAAGATAATTCCTCAGAAATATTGCTCCTTTCACAGTTCAATCAATGTATAGCTAGTTCAGAAGGTCTTCATTTTCCCCTTTTGCCAGCCTTCTAAATTCTATCTCCTTTTTTTTTTTTTTAATCCTAATCTTCTGTTTAAAATGTATGTATGCATCTATGTTCATTGGCATTCCTCTGCGATGCAAACTGAATTCTCTAAGATAGTGGGAGCTCACACAGTAGAAGTTGGCAGGCACAACACATGCTCATGATGTAAAGATACAATAATAAAAGACCAGAAGGGGTTCTACGTCTCCATCTTCTCAGACCCTTTCCTCAGACTGAATTTACACACCAGTGATAAGCTATTAAGCAGTCTGTTTCTTCCTCAAAGACTTCTCAGAAGAACAAGAAAAAAAATAATTCTTTCTTCAATGGTATTGCATCAAGGCAAAATGTTTGTCATTCTACTTGTGGATAAGAAAGTCAATTCCTTTGAAAATGACCCATGAATTTTTTTTTTTTTAATATTATAGTTTTCTATCCACACTTGTTCCTTTTAGACTTAGAAAAAACTTCTGCACTTTCCAACTATTGTGTTAGTCATGGGCAATGCCCTTGTAACACTTTTGAGTTACACAATCCAAAGATATCCAGCCACATCCATGATACTATGATTTCAGGTGTGGAGTTTGACAAAGAGCCATGGAGTGTCCTGCCCCACATCCAATTAAGATCCGTTCTGCGTGACCAAGAGCTTTGACTGGCTTTGGGACATGAACATTTGCTTCTGTGCCATCACCACACATCCCATGTTCATTCCATCCCCAAGAGAAGCAGCAGCCACCTAAAAGAGAGTATACAAAATACAGAATAAAGATCACAGAAACACAACAGCTTTGGTTAGTTTTGGGGAGCAGATTTGTCAAGTAACTTCTAATTAGGTTTTAAGAAATTCTGGTAAGATGAGGAAAATGTTTTAGTTCTCTTGAATATGTAAATAAACCCAGATTAATTATTCTCTATCTTGTTCCACATTGTTAACAACATAAGAGAGACTAAAATAACAAAGACATTTGAAAATCACTTAGTAAATGCATGGTTCAGTATTTATACAGAGCCCACAGAAATCTCTCTGCATTTTAAGGACCTTCCCTGAAATGAAGTAGTATACCTGTCTTTCAAGTTCCCCCTAGTAAGCAAAATTATCACAAACCAAGTCCAGTGACTTTAATCATTCACAGCATGATCTGTAGGACTGGGGAACACAGACTTATAGGCAGTCAAATTACATTTCACTCCTACTTTCAAGTTCAAAACTCACCTTTTTCCTTTAAATACAAGTCTCTGACAACTTGCCTTACTCTTAATCATCCTACCTCTTCTGCTTGCTTTGACATAATTTCATTGCTTTTATTATCCTTATTTTCCCTCATTATTATTTATTTTTGTAACATCTACTCTTTTATATCGCAAATCATGATCCATGTATTCTTATTACCCCATAGTATGCTTTCTTGAAGCAAAATATGTAAATATGCCACTGCTCTTTTTGAAAAGCAGCAGGTATTAACAGCATGAAGCACCATTCTAGAGTTCAAATAATTAGAAGAAAAGTGTCAAATTTCACAAAATCCAATCCCAATCATAATTCTAAAATAATTTTACTTTTCAAAATTCTGAAAGAGATTATTACAAAGCTAGTAGGACCATCTTTCTCTCCTGCAAATCCAGTAACATTTCATTGTTGACTGCTTTCTTTACATGTTAGTATATTAAATATTACTGAAGTCAGATGTAATTAAACAATGACCTTTAATTTTCTTGACAATCTTTAAGGCAATGGAACAGAACAAAACACCAGGAGAATATCACAGTAGGCTAGACACCTCTCACCTAATACAGCAGTTCTGTTATTCTTCTTAGAAGGCACCAGATTTTCTCATGACTATGCATGTGCAATACTGACAGCCCAACCCATACTACAAATGCACATACATGTGCTGCAGAAAACTACTAAAAAGTAAATGTGCAACAAACCCCATCTAAATATCAACAGATCTGAACATCTAAGAGGTTAGTTGGATTTTTTTTTTTGTAAGGTTCCAGGTAAAAATATTTATGTAAATATTAACAAGCAGAAAAAAAGACATCACAAACCAAGGCTAAAGACACATCTCAGAACAGTTATTCAAGGAAAAAATTCAAAGAAAGAAACGCAGCTACATGTAAGAAAAGGCATTCTTTTGTACAGTTAATACGTGGAACCCGCAGAATAAGAGCGAGAAAACTTCCAAGTCTGATAAAAAGGGAACATAACGGGCCCTTACGTTAATGAGATGACTGTAGTAAGCTTTCTGTTACTAGACCACTAACAAATCAATACAACAACTTGCACGTTTTTATGGAGACTCACTATATCTGACTAAAGGATTCTTTTTTATTTTTCACCCTGTCCCATCAGGACAAAAACGAGGAAACCACAAAGTTTTTGATCACCTTGAATTACAAAGTGCTCAATGTAACTTTAATGGCGTAATAAGTATTTAAAGAAACAGCACAGTAGGATATTAACCTCTCAAATTGATAAATATATCTAGTCAAATATCTTTTGAAAAAACCTCATAGAAAAATTTACAAGCTAGGAGAAACCCCCAGACAAGAACATCTTCCCTAAAATAAGGATCACTGAGTCTTTTCCAGCCTTTACTTCTCCAAGCATGTAAAAGGCCACCAAACAGATGCTTCTACATGATGTGAGTGAGCACCAAGGTTACTGAAATGGGCCGAGGGTGAAAACTGGCAAAAGGAAAACAGAGAGTAACCAGGGTTTATGAATGGTCTCATACAAAAATGCCTCGCACATATACAGAAATGCTGGCAGAAATCTGAAAGGATCAAAGGGCAGCTGACAGATACAGAATGACAGGCCACAAAAATTATTCTCATCACCATCAAGTCAGAAGTCAGGAAAGCTAAAAGGCAGAGAATTAAAGTTGTGAAAATAAAAGGTGTACTCTACCACATCTGCCTGTACGAGATTTAGAGAAAGGTTTGTACAAAAAAAAAAAAAAGCCAGATGCTAGATTTGTGTCAGAGAAAACAGAACTTGCAGAAAACACAGAGAGTCTTATTTTCTGATAATAATATATCAAGAAAACTTGGAGGAGGGCTGGGCAAAATGACTGCAGTGACACCGACCAGGAGGGAACAAGAGCTGTGTGAATCACTGGCACAGAAGTCGAAGTCAGTGAAGATCTGAGATAATGAAGCACCTATTAAAAAAAAAAGGAATATCTGCAGAGTTAAAAGAAAGGCCTTCATTAAGGGGAACTAATGGCTAACCTCTGGACAAAGGGCACCATTTCATTTAAATTCTTTTTCCTTGCCCCACCTTTTTTTCTTTTGTTTGTTTTCTTTTTGATTGTTTCTATTCACAGCTTATTGCTGATAAAAACCTCAACACAGCCCCAGCAGCCCTACATGCTTTCACAAGAAAATTCAATTTTTATGCCTGTGCCAGACCTTCCCAGGATGAAAGACCATTAGAATTATGTGTACTAATACAGCTACAAATTGCATCTAACTAAATTTAAAACAAGCACTGTAGCATGTTCTCAAACCAAATGATTTGTGTTTGGTAAGGTGAGGAGGGAAAGCTGCTCCATGTCACTGGTTAAATGAAACTGCATAATATATCACATTCACCTTTTCCCTTTTAAAACATAAATACTCAAAGTACAAATGAACACAGAACTCACATGGCATAATCCCAATTTCACTTGAGTTCACAGCCACCGTAATGAAAGTCTAGAGTAAGACTATGCAGGATTTTTTTTCCCCCAAACATTAAATATACAAAAAGTAGGGAGGAAAAAAACCCTTAACAAATCAGTCTGGTTTGCTCACATAAAACAAGAAGGGGCTTCTGCCCTCCTTCTATTTACAATGATCATCTAGGCTTTTTTCAAGGTAACTGAAGTGACAACTGTAAGCAATAGGTTGATTTAACTGGAGAAAAGTACTTCTAGGTAAAATAAAGCTGCAGCACATTGGGTAGAGGACAGGATTCTGGGAGAGTAGAGGATTTAGACTCATTCCTCATTGCCAAGTACTCTGTTCTTCAGATGAGAAGAATCAATGTTAGCAAATAAGATGTTCTGGGTAAGATTCACTACACTTAGCTTCAGCCACCCAAAAATCACGCAACTTAGCTATACATCGTTATCCTCTAGTTTTCCTCAAGGGCTAATGGAGTGATCTACATCTTTCCAACAGGCAATTCAACTTATCCAAACACTGGTGTCAAAATCAGATCTGTCTCTCTGGTGACTATAGAGGGAGATCAAGTGATAGCCTTTGCCTAGACATATCACTTTGAAACAGCTGAAGACAGGTTATGATAAATCACATCCTTACAATCGGTCTGAAGGTAAACCAAGGAAAACTGGAAACAAGGAAGCTATGATTGCTGCAGTCTAGTTTCAGACCTTCTAAACCAGCCTGTGCTCTGGAGGCTTATCACTGAAATCTTTAAAAGCTTGTGTCTCTCTTGCTTTTCTTCTCCTTCTCTTCCAGCCACAGAAACAAACTGAAGTTGGCTTTAAAGACAATCCCAGTATCTTGAAGCCAAGCTATTAATCAGACAGCTTCACATTTTAAGGATCCATTAAAATGTTTTAGCACAGCTCTATTGTATAGGCTGTGTGCTCTTAGCAATGCTCCACAATACCTCAATTTTTTTTTTTTAAAACCTTAAATTAGTGCTGCTCTACAGATGGTTATAGATAAAGTAGGCAAGAGATCAGCTCAGGGCAAGTCAAATTACTTTAAACAGCAGCAGGGCTGGACCACAAACACAATTCACATGTCTCAGCCATCCCCCCCCAACTATTTTAAAGCATTCAAAACTCCCAAGGAACAATGCAACACTACACAGAAGGAGATTTAGACCGTACATCTCCCAAGGAGTTGTAAAACACAAGCGAATAAGTCTTCCTGTGTTTTCAGGACATCTGGTAATCCAGGGTGTCACATAAAATAAAAGGAAAGAAGTACCCCTCTAAACTTTTGTATTTTTGTTAGCAACAATTCTGTCATTAGCACAAAAGATTTGCAATTTTAGAATATAAGAAACAGGGTTGATATCACTTGTTTTTGGCAGAAAAACATGGAAACGTATTAGTAACTAAAAGAGAAGTCTAAGCATCCTGCAAAATCTTATTAAAGGCAAAGTTTGGTAAATGGAATATAAGATGACATGATCCCAAGACACTATATGGGAGCAGAAAAAGCAGAAAAGGATGGAGAGACTCATATAGTGCCAGTTTTATTATGGAGCTACATTTATACCCACATTTTCAAGGAGCAAATTGTCATGCGCTCCAGGTGGCCCATCCAATTGCTGCTGGAGTTGCTCAGGAACACAACCCTCAGAAAAGCGCATCTGACTTTACAGCAAGTAAGCCAGACACAAATGACAGGCATTGCAGTGCGAACACAATATACAGACAAGAAACAACATACATTTTTGATATTGAGTACAAAGTCATGCTGATTTCAAAGTTAGCCCCCAGTCAACAATCTGTCCTCACTCCACCTTTACATCATCAGCAGCTGTCCCCAGGCAGCAGATCAAGATCACTCAGTCCCCTTCCCAGCAGAGGTTTTACACAAGTGAAAAATCAGATGACTTTGGGTCACGTGCCTGTGCTCCATGCTGGTACTTGGAAAGAACAACTTCCAATGGCCTCAAACAGCTACTCAGAGCAAATGCATGAAGCCTGCACGTTATGGACTTCTCTGACTTTGTGCTCTAAACTCATAACTTAGGTGAATTATTATTTTTTTACAACTGAAGCACTGTCTTAACAGTTGGACCTTCTCTCTGCCTATACTTGTATATTGTGTAATATAGCAGGGCCCTCAAACTGGGTCAGGGCCTCAAGGCCAACTGTCAAAATATTCAGCTGCAATATACAACTAGCTATTGAAGAGAGTCAGAAAATCAACTTCAGTGTGCAAGATGCCTAGTAAAGCCAGGGTGGTACATGGAGGACTGTAAAATGGAGCAATAAGGCTACACATCTTTGAAATTAACTTCATTTGTGAAAGTCTAATTTCCAGTTTCTCCTTCACTATCAGTATCTATCCTTCAAATGGTGAGCAGAAGAGCAGTACAGAGCACACCTAATGTTTTCTATCCTCATTTCTATAGCATACCTATAGCCAAGAGTTACAAAATGGAAGAAGAATCATATTTATGATAATATAATTTCTGAGTGCACAGTAAAGGGCAACGTAGCACATCTGGCACAGACTAGAAACCGTATATGGGGAGGGAGTCCAACATACAGCCATGCAGAGAAGCAGGGAAAGATACAGTAAGAACAGCACCTACCACCATAAGCCTTAGCAGGTTCATACAAATATGTTGTGCATTTCCTTATGTGTTGTTTTAAACATCAAGCAAATAACTGAGCCCGTTTACTAGAGGTAGTGCTATCATGCTAATATACAATGACAACAGAAATTTTGTTCTCTTCTCACAGGGCACATCAAAGCAGGAGCTGAATGGCTCACTGCACAAATTAACATGCATCTATTTAAAAGAATCATTCCACATTACATCAAAAAAGCCACGGTTCAGGTTACCATTCAGGCTAGTTTATAATGGATTTTATTTTTTCCTTCTCAGTCGTGCATTGCCCTTTTGAAGACAAAAACATGAGGAAGAAATCCACAAAACTATATCCTAGGATTTAAAACCAGCACACTTGCAACTACAGACTTCTTGGGCTGCTGCACCTTTACAGTTTCGGTGGCAAAACTGAAGTCTTGTAAGATGGAGATGTTTGCTTTGCTGTGCACTGGTAACAAGGAGAGAAATCTATTGCAAGGATTAACTGTTCATACTTCTGTTTTCACAGGGAAATGCAAATGGTAATTATGACTAAAGCTCACGGGTGCTGCACAAGCTTTTCCTTTTGATTTCACTCAAGCATGTCAATTCCTTCCCAACAGGAAAGCATCTCCAACTCAACACAGAACAAAACCTGAGCTCACGACTTTGTGCAAGACTGAACGTATCTGGTCCACTGACAATACATGAGGATTATATCATACATGAAGCAGCTGCAGTGCAGAGAGGATTAAGCATTAAAGATGCTTTTTTTTACACCTGTAGAAGACAAGAAAATATTTAAATTTTCTTCTCTTAAGTGCAGGACCAAAAACACCTGACAAAAATTACTTAATGGAGAGATATGTCTTGAGGCTCTGAACATGGCAGTAATGTCTGCTCCATCAGAATATCAGGCATGGCAGGGAGTGACATTCATTAAGAACTTACATCCCTGCCTCTCAAAATGACAGGCATTAAACGTGTCACAGTGCTTTAACTTCATATGACCAGAACTAGACAATCATGATCTCACCACAGAGCCAGAGACTGCAGTCTCATGACCCTCTGTATGAGGTGAAACAGAACATACAAGAAAATATCTTATACTAAGTGCTTAGTAAGAGGAGGTCCATGCAAAATAAAATGGACAAAGCAGTATGTCAAAGCACATCTAGAAGGGTGCGAGTCATTCAAGTGTCCCCAGGGACCATACGGTGCCATGGCCTTTTGCACCCATCTGTTCTGGGTGTAAATCATTACTATTTCAAATTTACATACATTTTAAACTGATATAAATGATTATACAATGAAAAGGAGGGGACAGTTGCGATTCATTCTGACCTAGTACATTACATCCAAGATCTAGAATTGAAGGCCATCTTCAGCACAGGCCTAGGAAAAATAATCAACGATAAAAAGTTCACTGATGAACGCAGAAGCGAGACTCTGACAAACCCCTCAAACGGCATTACAATACTACATGTAGCTTTCACAGCACTAAGCAAGTCATAGAGCAGAAGGTACAGACGGCAAGATGAGGGGCAGCATGCAGGTGAAACGGTGCTTCCTCCTACTTTGTTGGCCGAAGTCAGAAACAAGAGACACCATTGGGCTCTCGGGAACTGTCTCCTCAAGAAAGAGCAGCTGGTTTAGAAAAGAATATTTTGGAAATGCTTTGGTGCTTACCACGTTTTATACAGCAACTTTTTGTATCAGACATTGGCCTATTTACAAGTACATAGTTTTAAGGCGATCACGCAGACCAGGCTATATATATGGCTGCTGCTCCTTGGAAGCTTATAAAAAACACTTATAATACAACAAAAGGTAAAACTCTATTCCTTATGGTCACATTTGCCTACAGTTTCTTCTTATGTGAATGCTATTCTCTTCCCCTGAAGGGCTGTCTGCACTGAACAGAAGTGTTTTGTTCTGGGGATTGTTTCTGAAGGTGTCCTTTTCTGCAGAACTCGATTCTTTACAGAGTCAAGAAGTGAAATGTGTAAACTTTCCATATGGACATCTCTAAAATAGCTTTATGTTTAAATGGGCTTTAGTTTGGACTTTCCCCCTTTCATTTTCCATTATCAGTTGCAAGGCCGCACTTTTGGTCATTTCAAGACACATGATATGAATGTGCATTATTGTTGAGTGAAGTCTAAAAAAACTGCTTGTTGATATTAAACAAGTGAGGGCTTTTTTCCCCATGCTTAACAAGTAATCTGAGGTGAAGTCCAGAAGTCATACGCTAAAGTGTTAGAAACGCAAAGAGAAAAATCAACGAAACAAGTGGACACTGAGTTTCTCAGTTTCATTCTTACTGATTGAACTAGTAGATTTTTCTCACAGCTGCACATTGCCTCAGAACAAAAGTAGTTGCAACTCAGCAGTGACATTATTAGGATGCCTTACTTTGCAAAGTTTCAACTTGTAGTCTTAGCTTAACACAATGGCTCAGATGATGGCTCCCCTGCAAGTGTCACAGTGCAGTTTTAACAGTGACAGCACTGTAGTACGTGTGTACCTGTGAGAGCTTTAAGATACCTGGCTTGATACAAGCTATAGCATAGCTGTAGTCAGAGAGAGTTCAGGATGAAGTAACCCTCCCTTCTGGGCAGGATTTGTGGATTACGTTTACTCTGTGCTGCAATTGTTGTACTTGAGTTAACCTACTTGTATCTGGTTCAAGTGTGCCTATACCACACCGTACTGTAGTGCAAGCGCACATCTAATAAAACTCCTATGGGTCATGAGTCTTGTCTGCCTGTCTCAGTTTTTGTGCCTCTAGTTATAGGGAACCTTATACTTGCCACTGCGTTGGGGTCTAAATGGGGTAACTCAACATCTACTCAGATGCAACAATGGTTGGGTCATTCGAGCACCTGGAAAAGGAGCAAAAAGTCAATGACTTGGTACCATCCCCGCGTTAGCATTGCTGCCAAGTAAAACCACCATTCCCCTCCATCTCATTTAACATAGGTTGTGAACTAACGGCATCCCTTTCAAAGAAGAAAATAGAGAGATAGTTGATAGAGCTGTGACAAAAGATGAAAGCAAGGGGGAAAAAAATCATCCTACAATTCAGACTTCAAATACAGAGCTTAAAGATGTTTGCTTCAAGTGTGGGCACCAAAGGCAAAGGGGCAGATGAAGCACAACGTTTATATCTGGGGTTGACTCTGCAGGGCTGGGCTTGTGCTAACTTTCAATTGCAAGTAAAGCAGCAGCTGAACATTGAAAAAAAAAAAAAAAAAAACACTTAAAAAAAAAATCAAACAAACAAACTGCAAAGTAATACCACCACAAACGGCACGCGCAGTGCCACGTACATGGCTAAGCCATTTCTCCAATTTCAGAGAGCTTTTTCAGGGTCTACTGTAAAGCAGAACCCAACTGTTCTAGTTCTTCCCATTTCTTAAAGGGTCAGAAAAAGATGGTAAACTTTAGCCATATCACCCAGTCAGGAAACTTATGCAAAGTAATGAGTCAAATAATGTTTACCAGAGGGGAGAGATAAATTTCCTTTCCTTTCCCAGGTAACTGTTAGCTGGGAAGACCAGGACCTTAGGAATAACACCTCTAGTATTTTAGCTGTACTTTTAAAGCAATATATTATGTTTTAGTAAGTGTTCTGAAAAAAAATAAGCACACGGTGAATATTGGATATAAAAGACGTAGTGGGAGAATAGGCTTGGTCAGGTATAATTAAAAAATAAGCTTCACACCATAAGAATTAAAAACAATCAAGATGAGAATCAAAGCAGACAGCTTCAAAAAAAAAGAAGTGTCCAGAAGGCAGGATTGTATCTGTTTCTTCAAATATCAGTTCAAAATCATATATGACTGTTGAGTAAAGTCTGGAGGAATTGCTTGTTGATATTAAGCAAAGGAAGAGTTGTGCCATCAATCTCTGTTAAAAGCAATGACTAGTTTGCTTAGATAATGACAAATTTTGATATACATACTTTTCTGGTGCAAAACAGATTCTGGGCAAGAAGTAAAGCACAGCTTGCTAACTTTTACCTTTTTATATCCATATGAACAAATTTCACCCTATTCTCCTTTACTTTTATTCACTGACCTAGTTAATTACAAACCCATAGTTCCTGTAAGAAAACAGTTGTTGAGTTTCAATACTGAGATGGCAAAAAACAACCACTTCAAACAACACGCAGGGCTAATGAGACCCTAGCCCTGAAGTGGAATGGAGTACGTTCGGGGGTGCAAACACACCTTTAACAAACTCAGGCCCCTTAATCGGGGAACAACCCCACTGTAGCACAGCTTCTCCACATTTCTACCTTCAGTCTCCTCTGCTGGTTCAATGTCCGTACACTTACGCTTCACACCTAATCTTCCCTAGAAGTTTGGGATGCCTCTGGGTGTCAAGTGACACCATCTGAGTTGTTCTGATCAAGAAAGGCAAACAACGTCCCTGCTGCCTAAGGTTTAAGGTACGTTTTGGGGACACCTCACCACTTTGCTGTAAGATGCATGTAAATTCTGAATTGAAGGCAGCTCCTTAAGTGGCGGAATGTATCAAGTCAGTCCTTGGAAGAAGGCAAGCACAAAAGATCGTCCGCAGGTGAATATCTCCTGCAATTAATGCAGCAGAGATGTTTTCTGAAAGTTTCCTGGTCTAGTACATTTTTCTGGACCCTGGCAAAATTGTCATAGTGAAAAAGCATTTAGGCATCAGGTGCAGGGATCTGAGATTGGAAAGTAAAATCTGTCTTTGGCAGAGCGACAGGAAGAACAGCTGATGGACAGAGGGATTCAGAGGCGCCATGCCAGCTCCAGAAGGTCAGAGGAATAGGATGGACAACACAAGCTGGGTCCCTGAGATGTCGTTTGGCACTTATCCCATCTGATCCTAGGTATATATTCAGGGAAAAGAGGAAAATAGCTGGAATCAAGACAGAAATATCTGGCACTATTTTGGAAGGACTGTATCTGCCAGAGACCTCAGATAACAAAGTAGTCTTCAGAATGAAAAAGAAACAAAACAAAACAAAACAAAAAAAAACCACAAAACCCCAAACCAAACCCACAATTCTATTTCTGAAAGAATATTTGACTAATTTAAGAATTCAAAAGCTTTGTTCTCCTTGCTTTGGAGGAAGTGGAAATAATGGAAATATGAGGTCTCCTTCATGCACTGGCCTCACTGTTCTTTGCTGTGTCCATGGAGAAAGCCAGTTTCTTCCATCTTATAGTTGGCACTAAACTAATCAGAGAGTAGGAGCAGCTATGGAAAGCAACCTAGACAGAAAGCTAAACAGAAAAGAATTAGTTAGAATTTAAGGCCACATTTGGCACTATGACAAATATTTATCATTACTCTCAAAGAAAAAGTAAAGCCTGTTAAGTTATGGATAATATTACTGAGAAAATAGTGTAAAAGACTAAAACCAAATCAGCCCAAACTTATGGTGAAACAGCAAGCTTTAGTTTGCAGCAAGAAAAGCAATACACGATATGCATGCATGTCCACAGGACTATATATATAACATACAAACAAATGAATGCTATACAAAGTCGTTCTCGCTAACCTGCAATATAAATATGAGAGAAGCTGAATTTATTCTTTAAATGGCTGGAAAACAGAAAACCAAATATGAAGACAACAAAGTCAGATAATGCTGAGATATTTCCTTAAATAACTTTAAAACTGTTTTTCTCTGACTCTGCTTCAAAGGTCTTGTGATATCATAAAGCCTGCTGAACACCAATAATGAAAATATTTCTTGTACAGTACAGCCAAGAGATCTTCACTCTTCAAGATCACTGACTAACAGAACTGTCTATTCATGGGTGAGCCAAAATGCCACTCTCTTGACTCTGGAGGCTTCTTAAATCTACCCAGGAATAGGTGAAGCAAGAATAAGAATTTTAAGCGTCCAATCAACTTTGCAGAAGTGACTCGTGTTCCCAAATCATTCAAACATTTAAAAATGCCATCTTTCCCCAAATGAGAGGCTTTTTTTTTTTTTTTTTTTTTGATTATCAGCATTTTAAAACTTTCTGTATAACTTTTGGTACCGAAAGGTTAAAAATAAAGACCATAATCTTTATTTAAAAATACCACAAATGATATAAGAATCAATCAGGTCAAGGTATTTTAGGATGATCACAGTCAACAATTGTCTTTATCAAGTTATTGTCCAGAAAAGAGAGTAAAATGAATTACAACACAATTTACAATACTACACCTGATGTTTGGGTTTGTACATTATTTGTATATGCTTGCATCTCACTCCATCACCCTTCACAGCCAGTAATGCCTGCCTCAGGCCTAGCTAGCTTTTGCAGAACTCTCTGCTTAACAGATTTCATGCTTTTGGACCTTGCATTAGTACCAACACACAATATGATTTCCTCTTCTGCACGCATCCCTCTGCAGACGATCACATTCATTTGGAGTCCCTCATTTTCTGGAAGTGGGATTTAATTTGTCTAAGCCCAAAACACCTATGGTGCATCCGCTCACATTTACGTACATATATAGAGAGGGATCCACCCTTCACCTAAGCACCTAACTCATTTCATACTCCAGAGACAAACAGGCACTTTCAGAGTGGAGTTCACATCATCCAAGGCAAATATCTGAAGTCAAAATAATCCTCGTACCACCCTCTTACCCATCTTTTCCTCTTCATTGCCTACAGATACCTGACTAGCTCAGACATAGTTTAAAGCTAAAGCAGACAAATTTTGCCCTAGCTGCCCAGTCCAAGCCGCTTTACAAACTTATTTTCAGAAGACATTAAGGTTTCTGAAAAATCAGATACTTCAAAGGCAAAATCAGAAACCCACTGAGATTTCAAGTGCCCCCAAGATCTTTAAACATTTTGGGGAATTTAGATGTAAACTAATCTTCCAAAATGTCATGTATTCACAGTCAACTTACAATGTCGTTAACAGAAACTTCTACAGCATGATGATGAGCACTGCATTAGGTGCCACTTCAGGAAACACCATGCTCTATAGTTTTACTGCGTCTTTGGTATCTAGTTGGTTCAAATACACACCATAGCAAATGAAAAGAAGCAAAGTCTTGATTCAAAGGCAGTTAAGTTGTGTATGATTAAATTCAAAGGGGACTTCATAAGTTCATTCGGCTACTCGATGGACTAAGTTTGTTCCCAATTTCTGCATGATAATGCCTATTACTATGGAAGAAGAACATTACACTTCAGTAATTTCTTAGGAAAAAGGAATTATTTTTATGTCTAAGTAGTAGCCCTTTATTATTCACAATGGTCTTTAAATCACTGTGTTGAAATATGGTTCCATTAACGTCAGCAGCTCCCATTTTCAATCCCTTCTCTCCTAGCCAATGTGTATTGCTGAAAGGTTGCTGATGGAACAGTTTACTTGCAGCACGAAAGGCTATCCTTTTCAGAAATTTCTTAGGAGATCCTTCTAATTAAGTAGTCTACAGTTCCCATACCACTTTATTTGATTCTTTTTTTTAATTAGCTTGGTGGGTGTTTTTTGTTTGGCTGAGTGTGTTTGTTTGTTTTAGAAAGCTCCCAAAGCTCTTATAGGCAGAAATATTTCTTGATCTCTCTGCAAGAGATGCTTTTTGCATGTTTTTGCTACTGAAATTTTTTTTGGCTCTCCAGAGGACAATTAAACAACGACAACAGCATAATTCTACTTTTGAAGATTTCGTTTGACTAACATGATACTGACCAAAGCCTTTTATCCCCAAGGCAATATAAGTCAAGTTCAGCCTCATGTCAGCGTGCATGGCTAGACCCAAGTCCCAAGAGGTGCAAAAACTACTTAGCCAACAATGTGTTTAGGTAACCAATTCTCCTTCAGGCTGACTACATGGATGGATTACCAACTGGTAATGAGCAAAGGTCTTAACAGGATTTAAGCAGTGAAGGCAAGCTTTGATGGGAATGGCAATGGGACCAATTGCGTTTCCTTGAAATGAGAAAAGAGGCCATGAGGAAAAAAGTTTGACTGCAGTTGAGAGCAAAAACCTAAGTTGTCACTATTTCCTTCATTTCCAGCTATCAGTTTCCATTACTGGCGCTTTGCTCCTCTTAGTCCTGTGACTCTAAATCTTCTCATTACAGAGGGAGAACTACCCTGCACAAAGCTAAAATATGATCCTCCTTCCTGAGCTCTGAGGGATCTGGTCAGACCCTCCCTCTCAACAAATGGCAGAAACCATGACAAGAAGAAGCAGACAGCAGGGAACTAAGCCTCCGAGTGCCGCCTGCACTGGCCAAAGCCTACTCACAGGCTCTGCTCCTTCTACATTTTCCCACATTGTCTTGACTACTTTAGCTATTTATATTTTAATCTCTTTAGGACAGGGAACATCTTTCACTGCCTCCCCTACTACATGGTCTGACCTCACCTTGAGTCCATGGATGTTGTGTAATGAAAACACATAAGTTAAAAACTCTAAAAATCTCTGTTTTATTTAATCATCCATGGGATTAGATTCACATTGCTCTGTAAGTCTGGAACTTAAGACAAAAGTGAAAAAACTCCCTGCAGTGAAGGCATTATTGGGTCCTGGAATCTTGGCTCATCTGTATATTTAGAACATAGTTGAAAAATGAACATTCAAATTTAACATAAGATGAGACATCATGCACTTACTTAACTGTCCTTTCTCACATGGTGACTGATATGAAATAAACCCATCCTACTTTATTCAGTCATAAAAAGAACCCAGGGAAGGGAATTGTGAGGGTAAGGACGACTTCTTATAGGCCTGCTTTACAGAGAGATTCCATAGGCAAATGCTACTCAGTGCTTTGTTTCCCTGTCTATAGACAAGGGGCATTTGTCTATCCCAGGAAAGATTTTAAAAGTTAAGTTCGTAGCATTTTATAGCAGTATTTCATACAAAATTCTTAAATTAATGGCCATATAGGAAAGAGAAAAGAAAATGATACGTAATGAAAGTAGAATCATAGAATGGCTAGAGTTGGAAGGGACCTTCAAAGGTCATCTAGTCCAACCCCCCTGCAAGAAGCAGGGAAGTAGAATTCAGTAAAGTAGAATTCAGTTAAGTAAGTTCAGTACAGAGAGGCCATGTTAAAACCCATTTTAGGGTTCCTGAATGTATACGAGATCTGTTGAGAAAAAAAGCTATTCCTAAGAGTCAGCGTTGATTTCAACATTTGTGCTCTACAGACCCTGAGGATTAACTTAAGCACTGAATTCTGGAGTCAGGAGGACAACAGCATTCTCTGAGCGTGACATTTCTGTCTGTATGGCGGGGTATGACTCAGAGGGCTTTAAAAGGCAACTTAGTCCCTGTTTTCCTGGAGCTGAGAGATGCTATGAACCAAAATTCTTTTTAGTTCATTTTGGAACTTATTTCTTATCTCCCATGTTCTGCATTCAGTACCTTTTTTCTCCCCCAAAGATGTCTTTTGTCTCCTTTCCATGCTGTACTCATCCACAAAGCATTTCTGCAGACCTCTGCATGAAGACAGCATTAGCTGCAAGGACATCAGAGCAACCTAGAATTTGCTCTGTACCTGCACACCAGTACTGTCTCTTTCAATCTTTCTCTGCCAATAAAGGATTTTATGGAATTGCAGGTGGTTTACTTTCTGTGCAGGAGGCTAAGAGCTGCACCATGTAACTATGGCAACAACTACCGTGAAAGCTCTCGATTTTTATTGACATGCCTCACATAACCTCATGGAAAAATTTATACAAATGGAGAAAAAGAAAATTAAGTATCTCGAAGACCAAAGGAAAACATCGAGGTGGTGAACATCTTCATGCATTGCCTAAATACTCACCCCATGGCGATTTCCTTCTTTTATCGTATAGTGGTAACATTAAAATAGTATTTTAAAATGCACAGTTTAAACAGTAATTTAAGCCTCCATAACGCCAAAACAGAAGACATGCATGCAATCAGCTCAAAAAAAAACTGTAGCACATTGCTGTATTTGACAAAGATTCATCACTGGGAAACTGACACTACACAAATGGAGAGAAGAAATAAGGTGCACACATTTTTTTTCATAGAGAGTAATAAACATTTGCATGGAGATATACTGAATTATTTATCTCTTACGGACAAGACAAAAGATGCATCTTTCTAAAAGATATTTCTTTATCCAAAGGATACACTTCTAAAATGAGTTTCCTGTGCTCACAGCAGCTGAGAACTGTGTGAAAATAACACTGAGATGCTCTGTCCTACTCTTAGAAATCTATGACTTGATAGACAAGTTTGACATTCCAAATCCAATAAAACAGTACCAAGCTCGCCACTGAATATGAATATGCTGCAGTCTGAAATGGCCTCAAGTATCCTGGAAAGCTACCAAATCACTTACGTGGAGCTTGAAAATGCCACCCCCTAAATGTGCTTCCAAGGCCATGGTCCACAGTGCTGGAAAACTGGTCCTTGCTAATGGTCACCATTTATAGCCTTAACCTTTACTACATTACTTCAGTTCTCTCCAATGGCTCAAACAATATGAACCAAAAATAATTCCAAAGATTTTAACAATAACCAATAGACCAAGAACTATTCCTGCTAAAATCTTGACCTTATTGACAAAGTGCATTTGCATGCTCACAGGAATAGCCAGTTTTGCAGTCAATGAATCAGACCAAAACACTTCACCCGCGTAGCCAGTTATTTCCCACTTTTAGCTCTGCTGATATGGTTTATTTCTCCAAAAAAAGGCACAATAATCCCAACCGCTTTTTTAATTTAATGCTCATCCAAACCCAAAAATATTTAATAGCAAGGTTTAGGGAGAACTACTGAGCTGTTAATAAAGCTCTTCTGAATCTAATACTCTTGCAGTACACAATGCAATCTAGGCTGCCTGGAAAGGATGGAAATGATGTGTTGCTATGGAAACAGGAAGGTACATGTTTGGGTTGCTCATCCTTGAAGAGCTGCCCCACCGATACCTTTAAAGTCTGCTAATAAAATTTTAATCAATAATCAAAATAAAGTGAATTTCACCTCCTGTTTGACACCAGAATTTTGGTTCAGACATTGTCAAGCTCTTTTAATGTTTCCTGCATCCAACTATGCCCTACAAGATTAAGAATGAATTTATGCACAAACAAAAACATCAACATGTGCTTATCTAGTTCAGCTACTTAAAATTATTATTCCACCCAGCAATAGATACCATCTTACCAATTTAAAATCTTGTCCATGTAGGAATCTGCTTTTTAATTTATCAATTGATGTGCTATACCTCCCCCTTCAAAAAAAAAACCCCAAAATACCAAACAACCCCACAAAACAAATCAACTGTTCTGTTATTACCAGCTTAAGGCCATCAACCAGGGATATGCCCATTGAAAATGTGAGAAACACCCCAGCACTGGAGTTATCACTCTCACCTCCCCTAAACACCTGCTATTTCCTAGAAATGATAGTTTCCACCTTACCACGATTTACCTGCAGGCAGATCTTCCAAAACACTGGTAAAAACGCGCTTCCAGGAAGCCAAACAGAAAACAGGCCAAATTATTTACTGGCAAAACTCCACTTGTTTCACTATTATAATAGCAGAGAATCTGGCTCCAAACATCCATCCATTAATTATCTGTACAGTGAACTGTGTTGGTACACCTATTCGTTATTACACTGGAAAATCAATAAGCAAGACTTTGTTAACGCGATTTACCAATCTATTAACTCTTTCTTTATAAATAACTAAGTACAATGTTAAGAATATCAGAGTATGCTAATAAACAGGTAACAAGTTTTGTATTCTGTATCACAAAACAGTAAAGCAAAGCTGAAAGACAAGAAATCCATACTGTGAAAAAAAGGGGTGCGTAACAAATATTTTTTTTTCCTGTGTAATCATACATTATAAATGATTCTTTTAAAAATTTCAGTTATTTCCCATTGATGCAGACAACGTTTCTGTTTCAGCATTCCTGGCAGAAGGACTCCAGTGGTCCATTCTGACAGGAAGAAAAGGAATTCCCATACCTACCAACCATGAATCTTTACTGCACTGAGATCGTGAACCAGAATATTGGAAATGCCAGAAGAGATTGAGTGACAACAGGAGCAATAGTGTCCTTGAAAGAAGACACCCTTAACTGGTTTTGGCTTCAGAGATTTAGAGTAGGGGTGATTTTCCACACTCTGCTCCCAGAATACATCAGCACTTTCAAGAATATGGCAATCTCACTATCTGCTGGTATATTTGGGCTTGAAGTTTTCTAGAAAAACCCTGACACTAATTTCCTGTTCACCTGTACGAGATTTTTAAGGTGTTTGTTATTTTTCAATTAAACTTGAAATACACTGATTTCCTGAAAGAACACCACCACCACTCCCATTTCCTTTTGCTGGCTTTGTAAATAATATGAAGACAAAACAATTGCAGGCACAATCCTCCAAGCCAGGATCCTGCTGTGTACGCATTACCCAGTAGCTATATACATAGCTTCAGCTTGCAGCTGAAGTTGGAGATGTTCCCATTTTTCTTGAGAGCACTAAAGTATTTGAAAAATTCCAAAACCTTTTAGGACCAGCATTTACAGAAAGATAAGTAATTGCACTTTGCCCACCTTGGGAACGCTTAGCACCTTCAGAAATCCATTCTGAATTTCTGTTTTGTTTTTATAACAGAACATACAATACCAGATGAATGGTAAGTTAGGACAATTTACCTGTACAAATCTTATTTAACCAAGGCTTATAAAAATGTATTCCATCAAAACTCTTCAAAATAAACATTCAGTTCTTGATGGAATATATCTACCCAGAAACTTAAAGCAACTAAAATTGTTTTGATATTCCATTCTAAATAGTTCTATTTTTGAATGTAGACATATTTTTGATATATCACTAACAAGTCAGCATTTTTCAAGACAGGACAAAAATTACAAAAAAAAATTTAAAATCTTGATTTTGATTTTTTTAAAAGGCTACAATATTTTCCAGTTGCTTTCATTTTCAAAGCACATGCTTCTTCCCCTAAAGTATCCACTGTGATATTTTAAAGGATTTATTTGCTTACAGCTAAACAGATCATATTTATTGACATTGCAAAACTCCTGTCACAGGATGCTGGCATTATTTAACCACCTTCTGTTAGGAGAAACCTTATTCTAGGGACAGCAGGTCGGGACAGAGTCACACACTGTCCAGAAAGGCTGACACGCAGTACATCATATTGTTCCCTCTCCAATCATGCAAAAAAAAATAATCCCAGAAACAGTCATATCCAGGTTTATCAACAGAGTAAAATCCAATCAAAACTCTTGAGTATTTTGCTAAATAAGTATGTTAATTTACCCCTTCAGCAATAAAAACCAGGATCTCAGCAATACAGTTCCCCTTGGCTCAGAGGGTTGATAGGACAGTGTTTCGTTCCTGTCAGTTTTTAAGGGCTTGGCTGCTCCCTGGGCATCTGTGCTGGTTACCAAACTATTTTCAAATGTCCTTCCATCCAGGCATCTCTCTCCTGAGTGTCAGTTACAGTTATGAATCACAAAATAAATGCTTCAGATGCAACACTGCTAGCTCTAGCTTTCAACAGAAAATTCTGGAGACAAACAGCTTTCGGAAAGCAGAGAATGACACAGTGAGGTTTGGAGTAGAGTGCCCCCAAACTCTCTTGCTCAGGAAGGCTTCCTTTTAGTCATGATACTTTAGCTACCTCATATGGCTTTTACTGCCCAAAAGCCAGCACGTGGCTTCACGGTTCTCCTTTTTTTCCATATCTGTATTTTAAACCCAACTTTTTGTTCAGACCTTTCAAGGATTCCAGACAGGAACAGCCTCAGGACATGGAATAATTCAGGCTGGACCTCTGGAGATTGCCTGCTCCAGACCTCTACTTGCGTGCTTACCACTACACTGCTCCAATGCCTTGAAATTACTGCACTGCTGTGACACTCTGCACCAGGTACTGTATGCAGAGAAACTGCTGGGTGCAACTGGGTAATGCGTGGGCAGCTTAATGATTGCTTGTCTCAACCGCATTTCCCATTTTTCCAAACTCATAGGATCTTGCTTTTCCTGCTCTAGCAATTCTCTGCAGACAACAATCCTCTTTCTTTGCTGAGAAACTCAATGTGAGTCTGCAAAAAATCCTATGCACTAGCCAGCTCCCAAACTGTATAATTTTCAGAGGGTTCAGTTTTCAGCTTTTTTTTTTTTTTTTCCCATTTAAAAAGCACATACAAAGCTAATTTCTGCAGATGGAGTAAAGTGTACCACGTGAACCAGACAGATTGGCTTTCTCATTGGACACCGAAGGGTTGCTATGATTCAGACATTATGCTTAAATATTTAAATTTTCACGAGCTACAGATATGCTGATATAAGAACAAATGTCAGAAGGTTGATGTGTTCTAAGATCCATGTCAGAAGGTCGACAACACACTTTAAAATCAGGTTCTGTTTCTGTCTATTGGCATTTGACAGATTTCAGTCATTTGAGTAAGAAAAGATTGCCAACAGTACAGTGCATCTTTCAAACAGTCCCAATGAGAAATAACTATACTGTTATTTCCTTTGTCCTTGGTAGAAAATGTAAGAAATAGAAAATTGCTTTATTTATACACACTGGGCTCCTTTGTGCTCATTTTTATTTTTAAAGTACTCTTTTTTACACAGATTCACATGTATTTACTGCTTGAATTTTGCAATAGTGCCACACCACTTAACTCCATCCATGAAACATACTCTGTAGTGTTATTTTTGCCTTCTCTAAAATTTTACAGACCCAGCAAACAGGGAGATTTTACAAACTGCCTATAGCTCAGGGTATCAGAACCATGAGGCCTCAGTGTGCTTATTTTTGGGTGGTTATTCTTCTTTTCTTTCTTAAGGAAAGAAACCTTTATGCTGATCTTGGTCTTAAACACTGCATCCTGAACAGTGCGACAACTGGGGAAAACAAGATCTACAGTGTCAGCCACTTACATGTGTTCTCACGTAGTCACCATCTGTCTGGTAGTCCCAGAAGTCAGCAGCTCGTATCACAAAAAGCAGTGTCATATTAAACACCCTGCTGACACAGAGACCACAGAGCAAGGGACCGAGCCCACAAGTTGCTGAGCCATCAGGTTACGGCCTCAAAATGTACCAGCAAAGAACCACTAAGATAGTACTTCAAGGTCTTTTCCCTTTTCTTCCTTTTCCCAGTTACAGACTTCCCACTGATGATGAAACTGCTGCAGCTCACACTGTTTAAATTTGCTAAACAACTGCAATTTTACAAACTTGCAAGACCACAAATGTCTCTTATTGCATGTGTTTGCAAGAACGGATTTATGTTGAGAGAAATCAAAAAAAGCATAGAAACAAAGGCTAAACGGCTTGTCAAAATCACCCATTTGCCCTTTATTCAGTATAGCAACTAATTGTTAAGTGAGTCAAAAGGGAGTTGGGAACGATTTTGAATGGTGGAAGGGATTGTCTCCTGTGTTCTCATGGAGGAACAATGTGAAACTTTGCTGTATGGTAGGATGCAGTTTGCTTTTTCCAGCTTAACTGGCCTACGTACATGTGAACGGGGAAGCTCTGGCCTCGGTACCTTCCCCATCCCTGTGGCTTAAGCCACAGAGTTGGCCCTTCATGACCACATTACTCAAGCTCTGATCCTAAGAGAAAAAAAATCTCTGATGACCAACCTGCCAGCACATGATCACGTCGTCTGTAGCCCCAGTGAAGGACTTGGGACTGGAACTTGAGAAACACAGTAACAAAAACGTCTGTTGTCTCAGATGGGAAGAAGAACAAAGGGATAACTCAAAAGGGATAACTTGCTCACTCCTCTGTACATACACGTTTCTACAAAGTACATGTATAAGTTTAAATCAAAACATGGATTTATGAAACCATTATTCCTTGATATAGCATCTTATTTACCTTAAAATAAACTAGAAATTCTTCACATCTGCATTATTTATGACATTTTAGGCTGCTACTTGGGAATCTCATCACGTCAATTTGTTTCCCAGGAACAAGAGGGCCTGACAACCTCCAGCCTCATGCTTGCCTTGATCTTGCCAGCAGAAGAGATGATGTATTATTTGCATTCCATAATTCCTTTCAGCAGATAGGCAGATTTCTGTTTTTACAGAAATATACCAATTATTTTTATGCTATGTATACATATGTCCCAGGTTGCCCAGAGAGGTGGTGGATGCCCCATCCCTGGAAACATTCAAGGCCAGGCTGGATGAGGCTGTGAGCAACCTGATCTAGTCAGGGATGTCCCTGCTTCTTGCAGGGGGGTTGGATTAGATGACCTTTGAAGGTCCCTTCCAACTCTAGCCATTCTATGATTCTATGTCTTTTTTCTAAGGCTCGTTCTGGAGCACTTAAAGCTGCTTATAAATATAGAATGAAAATTTTCCTAGGCATGCAGCTGCTTTTCTAGTAACTACTATTTGACTGAGCTGAACTCTTCCCCTTCTCCCTTTCCAGCCTTGTAAAAAGAGCTACGTAGTGCACCATGCTCATTGGAGGTATCACCAAATATAACTGTTTCACTAACAAGAATTTTGTTTCCCAAAAAAATGTAGCACAGCAACTTGCAGAAGCATCAGCATGGAGACATAAGCAGAGAATCCTGGAAAAGACTCCAAGATTGTTCTGCCAAGTTTTACACGTTGATCACTGAGCTCTTGGCTCCTAAGCGGACCACGATAGCAGACATCTCATGCAGTCTCATCTGACTGTGACCTAAAGACCCCACCAGAACAGTACTACTACTATTTCTCTTTCGGTAGTATCGAAAGGACTCCTGCCAGGAATACCAGACACTGTCCTGCTCTGTGTTCCCAATACTCATCAGTAAAACGTAACTGAATAACAATGGCAAAAGCTGATCATTAGTAATTCAGAATCCACTTCCACATTAATGCAGCCAGAAAGCCACTGCACTTCATGCTGACACAACGGCTGGGCTGCCACGGGGCTCAGACCAGGAGGAGACCACCACCAGTCAACAGTGTCTTATTTCTCCAGAGAGCTGCCATGTGCCCTGTGAGATCCTTCAATGCCTTCTGCACTGGCCTGCCCTCCAGGCACTGCTGTCATTCCCCTAACTTTCCTTTCTAAGCTAAATCCAAGCCTTGATCTTGCTTTTGGGGCTACACAGAGAGCACAAAGAAAGATAATCTGAGATGGCCAACCTCAAAGGAGATAAGACAACCCAAGGGTAGGCAGACAAATACAGGCACTGAAGGATTACGGGCAGCCTGAGCAGCTTCACAATTAGACCTCCCTGGCTGGAGACAGACACGCACAGGACTGACAATGAGCAAGCAGAAGTTTAACAACATAATACCAGGAGATGAGCAGGCTTTCTTCACACTGCAGGGGATCAGAGATAATTCAGAAAACAGAGACAGATTCAATTTGATATAGTAAATTAAAGGGAAACCAAGAGAAAAATTGGGGTCAATCCAGTATGCACATGGCATTCTCATTGACAAACAATTAGACAACAAGATTTTTACATTTCAAAGGTCTTAAGAAATGAGCAACACCCAGAAGCTCAGCAGATGGCCTTGAAGAAATGGCCTGTTCACTCCAGAGCCCCAGTAGGAGCTGAGCCCTTTCAAAATAACTGGAACAGTCACTAGCTGTGAAGCAACCACCAGCAAAAAAAAGGTGAATTTTCTTTCACTGCATTTCCTCTGGTTCATTCCAAGTTTTCTCTGTGTTTCTTCAATTAAAATACCATTCATTTTTTTTCCTAACTGGTCTTGCAGTTAGCAGCAGGGGAGGAAGAGAGTACAAACAAAAGCACTCAGTAATTCAGCTTCAGAAATATGTCTGAATCTGCAGCTCCGGGGCTCTGACACAGCAGCACTGAAAAAGCCTGCTGCTTCCCTTAACGTTCAAGGACAGCGGGGTACATCCGTCTGTGCATTTGTATTCCCTGCCACTGCACTGGCCTGGCCTTTCTCCTCACTGCCCCAAGCACAGACATCATCTCATCGTTGGAGAGATGACCTGGGAGCAAATCGCACTGCAGCCTGCATTGCCTGGGAACGGAGCCCAAGGTGAGGGAAACAACATGTAACAGAGCTACACGAACAACAGACGTGTACAGCTTCGACACGCAGGGATGTCAAGACATATACACTCTCTGCTGCGGTAAGGACCCACCAGCAGATGCATAATGTTGCTGCAATCTCCAGAAACACCCTTTGTCTCTGCTGTATATGCAGTACCAGAGTCCAGGCTCATTTACTTTAAAAAAAAAAAAAAAAGAAGAAGGGAGAGAAATGGCTGTATTGGTAGCAAAATATTTTCCTGTGTCTCCTGCAAATCTGGTATCTCTCTCTGACCACAAATATAGAAAAGAAAGTATCTGGGAGAGAGAAGACAAGGCTTTGCTAGCAGCCTAATTTTCATTTGGAAGTGAAGGGAGCCCTCATTGAGAAAAAAGGCAGAGGAGATAAAGATAAGATCAGAGATGGTGAAAAGGCATTCATAAAGGGCCAGAGGGAAGGGGGAAGGAAATAAATCACAAGTACAGACAAGATCAAACAGCAGCATACCAGTAACAGCCGTTATTTCCTTGGGAAAAAAAGCTGCAGGATGAAAAGGCAGCACGGCACCATGCTGTGAGGAGCACTGCTCTCCGCACCCACTGCACAGGAGAGAGTTGTTCTTTCTCCATAGCAACAAGATACTTAAAAGCCAATCTGAAGACTGAAGACCAGCTTAAAAACAAAACACAACATGTATCGATTTATTATCCCTATTTTAAGCCTCAGCTGTGAAGTACACAGGATAACATTTGTTTAGCTTGAGGAAGCATCTTCACGGAAAGCTCTCTCCTCCGTTTATACCCCCTGTCTCAGAACCAGCCCTTGGTGTGAAGCAAACTGTGGCACTTACACATGCTCCCTGCTCTTAGGTAACAGCGAACGTGTTAGGCACAAACACACCTTGCGGCAGCCTGAGGTGCTCCCAGCTGAAGCCTACCAGCTGCTGTCTTTTGCAGGGACTGCAGGAAGGCATCAGTACCTCCCTGCTCTTCTCACAGGGCACAGGGCTCAGGGAGGGTGAGAGGGAGTTGCAGCCTTTTCAGCCAAAAAAAAAAAAAAAAAATTTTAAATCATTAAATAATAATAATAAAAACAGCCCCAAGCCCCAAAACTAGCTAGTTACCAGCTATAGTCACTGTTTATAAGGGCTCAGGATATGCTCTCATCCTGTCCCTGAAGTCTGCTTATACCTGCTTGGAAACTGCTCTGCTCAGGTATCTGAATGACTTCAATAAAGCCATTATGCTGACTGCATTGGCACAGCTCTGGAAACATTACAGACCTTGTCTCCTCCTCAAAGGCACCAATGGAGCCTGCACAGCACATTCCAGAATGCACCAGGATTATTTAACCAGCTCATCAAGTTGGGGGTGAATGGCTTGTACTGAAAAAGCTGCAGAGCAGCTAGGGTTTCAGTCCTGGCCCTGGTTTAGCTTAGCTGCTGAGATTAGCTTCCTCATGGAAGGGGGCAATAAAAAAAAAATCACTCTCAAGTCACAGTTCCTTAATCACAAATATCACAGCTATGTTTTGGTAGTTAATTATTCCAAACAGCTAAAATTGCATCCTTGCATGCCAGGTCCAAACAAGAATCTTAATAAAACAACAAACCTTCCACTACACCCTCCTCGATTTTACTTCCGCAATAATGAAAAGAGCTGGAGCACAAAAGCATACTCAGAGTACCCACTGCCCAGCCCTGGGATCACTCAGTTAACCTGAAGATTTGCTGTTTTCCTGCAAAGAACAAGCGTGCAGCAGCACTGGAGTTATCTAGCACACACAGAGCTGAACACGCCAGAGAGTAGCACTGCCTGGACTCAGGCTGTGCAAACAGCCAGCCGGGGGTAGTGCGAACAAGGCAGCTCTCACCTGGCGTCCCAGGGCACGGTATTGCAGGCTGGGAGGGCACAGCGGTTCAGAGAGGTAAGGTGTTCACACAGCACCTAAGCAGAGAGACTTGTGTCCAGTGGAAGAACAAAAAAATATGCTGAGGGTTTGGAAATGTGAGCTAAAACTCCTACCTGGCACTGGATATTAAAGAACTGGTGGGAATTGGGTATGATGAGAAGCAAACAGAGCAAATGCAGAAAGTTGTTGATTACATGCAATCATGCTAAAAGTACAGTACGCTGTGCCAATTTTGTTTGTTTTAAAGATTCCCTTCCACTGAAAAATGTTATTTTACTTGAACATCCAGAAAACTATGAGGAGGAAAGAAAAGCCTGTTTTAAGATTATCCAAAGAGATATTTCCAGTGTCTGCCATGAAAGTAATCTTTTGAATTTCATATAATATTAAACATAGTTCTAGCTTAGATTCACCCATGAGTCATAAGTTTAAAAAAAAAAAAAAAAAAGCACTGTACTCAGCAACTTTGCCTTGGCTCAGCACTATAATCTTACAGATTTCATCTGTACATCTGCTAAATCAAGAATTTCAGAAAAATCTGATCCACATACACTAAATATACATCTGACTAACAACTTCTTCTATGGCTAATGTATTTGAACTAATATTTTGGATTTAAAACACAGAAATATTAAATCGGTCAGTCCCTAGCCACTGTATTTATTAGCAGAAAAATTCTTATGGATCTTTGGTTTTCCTTGTGCAACATTTTATTCACGAATAAAATATTAATTTTTAAGCTACTGACTCATTTTACTCTTACTTTTGAAAAAAAATTACTTTATCTGACTAGAAAAGATTTCTAAAAGAGCTTCATAGAAAGGAAAAGAGTAATTTTCATCTGCCTAGATTATGAAGTAGAAAGAGAAGTATGAATCAGCTTGTCCTCATAAAAACACATTTGCTAACCAAAGTCTGTTTCCTATACAGTTAGTTACAAATGACGAAATATTTCTTTTAATAAGTGGTTTCAAAGGTTGCCAGGAGCAAATCTCTATGGAATGCATACAAAGTTGTTCCATTTTCTTCTGTGTAGGTTACCTTACTGAACTCAAAATGGAGGTATCCAAAGAGCTTTTTAGGAGCTTAAGAAGAACACAGCTAAAATACATGGCACTTTTTTTTTCTGACAAGCAGAGTGGAAAATAATTATATTTATCAGTCATTAACCCAGAGCTTATGGGAGCCCCAGAAAAGCACTGTTTCCCATGCAGCCAAGTTTTACCCCAGCTACAGAAACTGTCTTGCCTCACAAAGACAGAGGCTTACCCCAACTCCCATTCCTATGTTCTAAAGCATGAATAGGCCTGAAGATAACACTTAACCCCTCAAATCCACTTCAAAATGCTGTGTGACTGCAACGGAGAGAGCAGCAGGCAACTCTGGTGAGCTACCCTGGAAGGGCTGTTATGCCGTTGGCAGCTCCTGTGGGGGGCCAATTCCACACCTGCTATGTCTCACCATTTGCATTACAGCTGAAAGGTGGCAAGGACATGAATGGCAGGACAGTTGTTCCTGGGTGCTCCAAGGCAAAAACACTGCATCCACAAGGAATCCCAAAACACAGCTCATTACACACCAAAGTCGAATAAAAGAAGTCTGCAGAACTCTTCAGGATGCTTGTCTCTGGCTTGTGACGCTTCAGCCTCAGCCAATCCCACCACGGAGTCGGGTTGGTGGTCTCACTGTGATCTGACATGGCATTTAGCGGTGCGCCCTCTCAAAGCTGATATCACTCACGCACCAGTATCCAGCACAGAACAGAAAATCACAAGGCACAGGCAGTAAATCACAAGGGCTTAGTCGTTCCATCTTAGGAAGCTTAATTATCTTGATGATGTTATCTTAATTAAATGGTAGTTAATCCAAGTTTATATTTAAGCCTGAAATGTGAATATATTTTAAAAACTCTTGATGATAGCAAATCTGAGGAGACAGAGGAAGGAAAGGAAAAATACCAGAGAAAATAGGGTTGTTTGAATTCAAAAAATGCAACCAT
Organism: Tetrax tetrax; assembly: GCA_009806455.1. Lineage (NCBI taxonomy): Eukaryota > Metazoa > Chordata > Aves > Otidiformes > Otididae > Tetrax > Tetrax tetrax. The sequence continues at coordinate 291,614 of WHYT01015201.1, read as the reverse complement.
ATTTCTAAATACAGGCAATTAAAGCTCAGGTGTTTCCTTGTTTAGGGTTGTCTAGGTGATCAGATTTCTGAGGGGGAAATGAGAGAGTCTCCAAACAAAATCAGAAAGCAGATAAGCAAAACATAAAAGGTAAAATTGACAGTAAGAGGAAAAAAAAAAAACCAACCAACCCGTCAAGTCAGAGGTTAGCAGAGAATCTTTGAAGAGTCCTGCTGTGTGCATAGTTATTTACACTTTTCTGACTCACAGGAAACAGCGGTGGTCTTGTAAAAAATTTACAGCAATCTAGCAAGGTGACATGCACACAAGCCAGAAGCCATCTTGAGAGAGTTAATGGGGAATTACAACCTTTCCAAAGAAGGAAGGAAAAAAACTGACTAGCCTTTTAAGAAATTGTGTCTTGTTTCTTCAAGAGCAAGGGAAATTTAACATGGACAGCACAGAGAAAAACTGAAAACCAGGAAATACAGCTGTAACCCCTGTTAAGCAGGAGTTACAGCTCCAGCTGTCACAAAACAGAGAGGACTCTACTAAATGCACATACCATCGTCTCAGCATCTGAACAGTGAGAGACAATAGATGTCCTAGTCCTTCAGCTTCACCCCACCCTGTCAACAGCTGGGAACCTCTCTGGGATTCTGGAACACAAACCAGAACTCTGGGGATCTCCAGAAAAGAAAACAAACAAACAAACAAACAAAAACAAAAAAACCAAACCACAGGAAGAAATGGCATTGACGGTGTTTGGTGTTACCAGGCATCTCTTTTCTTATCCTGCACCTCATCCTGACAATGCCTTTAAGTCCCCAGTATGGGGCACACCAGGACTGCTTTCCACCCTTGCCTGCTCATCAAGCAGACCTTCCCCTACCTTGCAGGGGAAGCCAGGGCCACACTCAAAAGTCCTGTATGTAAGTAGCACTGCTCTAGAGATAGCAGGCAATTAAGGCTTGCTGAAAAGGTCACGTAATTTGCTCAACTATCCTGACCTCTACGTCACAACACACTCGTGTCTCCAGGCCTCACGCTGCCCTCCCAGCAGCCAACGGACAGGAGCAGGAAGGACTTCCATACACCTACATCACCATTCCCATTTGTTTCCTGCATGAGTCCCTTAAAATCGAGAGATCTTTTGTCCTTCGTACCTCAATGATTTAGCTACAGCGATTGCCATCAAATATTCTTGTAAGATGCAGTAAAATACAACCATACTGCCCCCTTCCTGGAAGGCTGCTTTCTACCGGAACAGCTACATTTTGCAATCGACACGCTGAACTTCAACTCCTCACTTGCAGGTAGGCTGCTTGTGGGCTCCCTTCCTTCTGGGTAGAGCTAGGAAGACCCCATATCCTCACATGCCTGTCAGTAATCTGCACTAACATTTTTGCAAGGTAACATCCTGCATCGCTCTAAATTGAATTCCAGCCTTCCAGTCGGAGAAGCATATGCACCTATAACCTTTGCAAGCAATTAAATCTACTGCCCTTGCTAACTTTGGCAATTTCTCCAAGACTTCAATCTCAAGACTTTAGTAATTAGTTCTGTCGGTCTTTGTTCTGCCATGAGCTTGAGATAGCAAATTCCACTTTCAGTGTGTGTCAGAATCAGTTACCAAAAAAAGAAGTCTCCTTTAAAAAGAGATTCAATAAAAACAATCATGCTCCTGCTTTTTCCTTTCAGCAGTATAGAACAGTTCTTACAAAACTAAGATCTGGCTTCTATGACCTCCACACTGAGCCTTTTGCCCGTCTTGTTTGCTAGCTTCCTTATGCTCAGTTTAGACAGTCTTGAGTTTGCCTTTGGATTTTAAGGAAAGTATTTCTTTACATACACGGATTATTTTTCAAGTGGAAAATTCTTTCCTTGAATCTAGACAAAAAAAAAAATTCTACAATGTTCCAGACTTTTCCACAAATCAGTCACTCAGGAACTTCTTACCAACTCACAGCTGCTGCGTACACACAGAACTGTGATGAGGCCCACAGACAGTGGCCAAGATAACAAGGGACATATATTTTTCCTTGGATGAACTGTTTTGAATCTGAGCTAGAAAAGGTCACTACTAGTGTCTTTGAAAACAGAAATACCATAACACAAGAAAGGGAACTAGAATACAGTATGCTAGAACTGCTTAATTTCTAGTTTCAGATTCAAGATTGGTAGGAAAATGAAGTGATACAGTTAAAATATTTAGGTTCACAAAAAAAAAAAATTATGAAACTGAGTGCAATTACTAAGCAGACACTAATTATTGTTAATGCTCTGCAAGTGTTAGCTTGGGATATTCCATTATTACTACTCTGTGTTATATCTCAGATGTTGAGCTTTTGTCAATTCAAAGACACATTGCTTATTTCAGCTGACTTGAGGGCAATTCTCATCTCCCTCTCCTTTGTCCTCAATACACTTGCAGGACAGAGTGGAAGGCCACACTATGTTAGATCTTCAGAATCCATTGTAATTGCTGTTGGCAGCCACTATTCCATTTGATCAAGCTGACAGCATGGTGGAGGGATCAGCTCCTCTTCTTAAGTGAGCTAGTTGACTGTTCTGACTCCGGAGTGGTGTCAATTGCTGCTTTACCATCTGCAAATGTTGGAGCATTGTGCTCCCAAACAAAGCTTTGTTAGTAACTGGGTGGTTGTTGCCAGCTTATCTGCAGCACCCTGAACAAGCCTTTGAGTGTTGACAGGATTCCTCATGGGAACCTAAAACCTAGGTATTTGAAAGTGTGCTGCAGCCTAAATTTAAAAACTATAAGCATGCAGGAGGACAGAGCGTTAACTGTTACGCATTGGAGATGCAAGACAATAATGAATATCTGAAATTCAAAACAACATAGAACAAGTGGGCTTCCAGACTGGGGACATACCATTGTTTGGCCTTACTTAAAGTAAGAAATTTGGAAACAAATTTCTTCTGGATTTTAAACCTGCTTGTACAGATGCAGAGACTCCCACAAGTGGTCACCACAAACAAACTGTTCAGTAGTACAGTCTTATTTTTCGTGGTGCATTTGTTCTTGCACCCTGTAATTTTAACAATTAAAAATCTAAGGTAATTTTAGGTAATGGTCTCAAGTCCTCCTTGTTCCTTGTCCCTTCGGTCCTCCTGTCACTCTGCTAAAGCTCCTGAGATGAAGCAAACTCTGCCCTGAGCTTTGCTAACACAAGATCAGACCTCATTCTGTAGGCTGTCACCACCCTGGACTTACCACTGAGCAGCACTGGCTGTAATCCAGCCCTCCCAAAGCAGTCAGCATGGGAGTTGTGTGTTCCTACCTGCCTACAGAAGGAGGGATAGATCCTTGTGTCAGCAGTTTTCCTGGAGAGAAATCTGGTAACAGCAGCACAAAGCCATCATAGCAATGTGGCTTGCCCAGGAACTTCCTTCTATTTGAATAAATGGAATATTGGAACAAAGGAACAGAAAGGGGAGCAGAAATGTGAGTTCTTTCTAAAATGTATCATCTTCAACATGGAGTAGCAGATTCTTCTTTGTTTGCTCTGTTTTTAAATAAAGAGTACTAACTTATTTTGGACTGTAAAAATAGAGATCGTAGGAGAAACTTTAATTAAAAACACCAAACAAATTCAAAACCCATGATATATCTGGCTTAGCTCCCACAAACACAAAGCAAACTGTTATAAAGTTACCCCTCTATGCGTAGGAATTGAAGTTAAGCTCAGTCTCTCTCCTTTTTTCACACTGGATTAGGTGATAAGTTAGCCAGAAACAATTCAAAAGAGCTCCAAAACTTCCTTCTCCAAAACTGCCTTATATGACGGGTATTTTTGAAAGCTCCATTCTGCCACCGATTTCAGCAGTTGTGAAGAGAATCTGTCCTATTTTTCCATATCATCTTTTTTCCTCACAGTGCGCTGACTTTGATGGGGTGCAGCTCTCCTGACATCATTACACACCCTGGAAGTCACGGCGGAATGCCAAGGCCTACGTCATGACCCTTTCTGCAGTTCCCCTAGTATGACAATATTAAGAAAAAAGCCTCATAAGCAGTCCAAAATTACAGACAGCTCACAAATGAATAAGTATTTTAAAAAGCAACTGACATCAAAAACTTCTCAATAGGAGGGAAATTAATTTAGTGACATGCTGCAGTTGCAGTGAAGATGAGGAAATAACTAAATTTCTGCTGTCCTTAGTGCTCACTCCCCACATGCCAGCTGCAGGATCCGAAATCCTTAAAGATGCTCAAGTTTCTGGAGATGTCCCTAATGCAGTCAAGTGTCTCACCACACAAATGTACTGCCTAGAACTGAGATTAAAAAAATTTATGTTCTTGCGTCCTTAAGAAGGTCCCTGATACCCTTCAGGAGGTCAAGACAGCTATTAGGAGAAGAGTGGAAAATAACAGGCATTAAATAGGGCTTTTTGTTGCTAAGGGCAAGTGAGGTCATATCAAGACTGAGCTGCAGAAAATGATGAATTTGTCCAACTTTCTCATCTTCTGTCTCCCCTGGACTGAAATCCATGTGCTCTTACGAGTATCCTTCTGCTTTACCCCAAACCAGCAATCAAACGCTTCTCAGCAAACAAACAGCCAGAGGCCTGGGTAACGGATGCAGCAGCTGGGGAACAGCAGGGACATCTGCCCCTTGCTGCTACGTTCCAGCACTGCTCCCAGCCAGGGAGCTGGGAACAACATATGAGGTCTGTCAAGAGGTGACAGAGACCTCATATGTTGGAAGTAAGATCTCAGCTTAGGTTAGACGCAGAAAAGACAGTCAGGAACAGCAGAATATTGAGCTATAATGAAGCCAAAAGAATACTAACAAAAAAAATGTGACATCCTAGACCTCATGAATCTGAGCCTTCATTATAGTATGTGCACGTGTGCATCTGTGTTTGTAAGTTATATGCACGCACACATATATACTCACAAACATGCTAAATATGTTCCCCAAAAGAAGCTTTTACATTTCCAGCCTTAATCCTCTCGCTCAGAACAGACCAAATTTCACGATCTTCAAGGCCAACTGCTAGGCTCATCTGCTAACTAAACTAACTTTTCATGACACATCTGTTTGCTGGGAGGACAATACTGGTTTGACTCAACCTCACTGTGATTAGCCCTACACCAGTGAGAGTCATTCCTGCCTCTGTTCAAATTAGTGTGCTGCTTAAATTACGGAGTGAAGGTCACTTAACAGATCCTGGAGTGGGATGAAACCCTGGATAAAAAAAGGATGGCACTGTCACTGTATTTATCAGCTAGGGTCAGATCAGTTTCATCCTTTATATCTTTGCCATGTTTTGCCATCTAAGTATATGAGCATCAAGATAAAGCTTATTTAACCTATCTGAAAAAGTTTAAACTACTACAAATCATCAGAAGAAGGCTTTAGAAACAAGGTAATACACAAATCTCACCTTTTCTGCTACATGGTTTATTCTTCTACGTAATAAACTATCCACAGACATTCACATACACAGCAATAATCATATTTCACTAGAGAGCTCTCTCTACAGTCAGTATCTGCAGAGTGACTGACAGAGAGGAACATGGACTATTATTCCAATTTTGGATAGTATGGGTAAAGGAGAGTTTGACATTGCAGATATGTATCAGTAGGGTGAAAGCAGAGAAAAAATAAACTCTGTAAGAGGGATCACGAGAGATTAGTAATTGCAACTTGCTGGCATTGAATGGAACCACGCCAGGTAGCAAGATCAATGCTTCCTAGCCAGGCCCATCACATCCGTATGTTTATGGGAGGGTAAGAGTTACCTCATTCACCTTCTTTCCTCACAAGACCTTTTTTTTTTTTTTATTACATAGGCAGAGATTGCTCTTACAGAAAACACATGAAGTAAGATTGGACGTGTCAGAGCCCACAGGCAAGAACAGTTTTGTCAAAATATCACAGTAGCCTCTTCTGCCACAAAGCTGACTTGGGGATTCACCCATCCTGTCTGCTACACAATTACAGGATCAGGGGTCAGCATAAGCCAAAACTGAGGGGGAAGAGAAGGGATGACACAGTCCTCACTCTGTAGTCTTTAACAGCTCTGCCTTCTACTTGCAGACACACAACCCGAAGCTGTGGGCTAAGAAAGAAGAGGAAGCACATGAGAACTTCCCTACACTCTTTTACTCTCACTTTTAGGAGCATACTTTAGAATGAAGTTGCTAATAGCTATATCCTCACCACTGTTCTTACGAACCCAGAGCCCATACAGGGACTGCTGCCTTCTGGCTAGAAAGACCAGCAAGGCCACAGAGGTTCTGGCCCACCGCCTTCCAGGAGATGGACCATACCCCGGAACAGCATCTTTAGCTGTACACAACAGTGGTATTAAATGCTTCTTTATGTGCTGCTTCTCCATGCAGCTGAAAGCATAAAGATCCTGGAAGAGAGGAGTGTTATCTATCCTCACCTCTCACTGACCTGCATATCTAGATATCTCATTCTACAAATGTAGTTACAATAGTGTTTGAATGTAAAGTGCTTTATATACATCTAAAGCGCTTCAGAAACAAGTCTCTGCCTCATTCTTCATCATCTAATTAAAAAAGTTTTCTAGTTCCACACCACTTTTTTGAAAAACATAACACAGAACATGACATACATTGCAATAAGAAGAAATCTTTTTGTGTCCAAGTAATGAGCACATGCAGACAAAACCTAGGTTATCGCAGCCTAAGTTATTTTTTCTGCAGTTTGTAAAGCCATAGTGAAAAATACTGATATAAAAAGGGAGGGCTTAGCTTCCCTAACATTTTCATGTGTTTAATTTTGGATGATAAGAGCATCCCTAGGAAAAGCTCATCCAGTAATGAAATCTGAAATGAAAAATGACCACCCAGAAGTAAAAGTGGTCATACACAATTAATGAATTCATTCAGCCAGCCAATAAATCAAACCAGCAAACCAGACTCTCTTAATCATGCAGAGAAACATTTTTCAGTTCTTCTTATATTGTACTTTGCTCAAAGCTTACATTACCAATTGGTTGTTTCTTTAATTCTTAACCATTTCAGTTTAATGTTATTCAAAATTTAAGTGTCATTCAAGAATAATGTTTAAAAACATATTGTTCTTTCCAAGTTTGTAATTCTGAATGAAATTAAAATCAGATTTAGTTTATGGGTCAAAAAAGCCTGTGAGTATTCCACAAGTTATTAATGCATGGATAACTAACTTTCCAGAAAGGGTCCTAGCTCTTCCCTTTGGGAGTCAAACTTGGTACCAAGAGACATCAGACATTCAGAAAGTTATCACTGCTTGAAGCTCTCTCACTTTCTTGCCATCAGGGACCCATGGGGCCCTAGAGTTACATACTCAAAGATAACTTCTTAAAATTTTGTCAAAGACATTTTGAAAATTTTCATTTACTATTCAATATTGTGTGAAACAATGGACTAAATTAAAAGAAACAGTAACACTGGAAAACCTCAAAGCAAGAGTCTGTTGAAAAAAGAAACGGCAGCTTGTCTGAAGACTGAAAAACAGAGTCAAACTTCCTTTGCCTTTCAGTTGCAAGTGCCTTTTTCCCCAAAGCTCATCTACTATCCCCCAATAGTTCCCTCATCTTTCCCCAGTTTTCACAAAAAACCTAGGAACATCCAGAAACTGCTTCTGTTGAACTTTGCAACCGCATGCTTCAATGCAGGAGCTACGTGTGCTCTTCATAGAAACCCATATTTAAATTCAGGTAGAAGATGCAAAAGCCAACACTATTCTCCTAGTAAGACTGGATTCTCTTCAAGCTCTGAACAATGCTCTCGCTCAAAACTTTTGAAATCTAGAGGACCACTGAAGGACAAAGCTGCCTGACACTCCCTGGCCTTCTTGTTTCTACCGTACTCCTCCGTGCTGAAATCATATTTATTGTTTTGGTTTTTTCCCCTTTGGATACAACTTCTACACACCTGTGACCTAAACTAGCACCAACTGAGCACAAAGGACTGTGCTGATTCTCCAGGCCTTTTCCAACAGCAGGGTCTAGCTAGTGCCAATTTCTAGTGCCAGCTTGGTAATGAAAGGTCACACGAATTCCTCTCTTCCAGATTTTCACTTTCTCAAAGAGGGCAGTGAGTAGAGTCCCTACAAGGTGACTCATCATCAAAATCCTGCCTCCAATTACAATTATTGCAGCTATGATTCCTGAGTGAACTTATTAATCGAAGTCTCTGCACAGCAAGATCTTTAATTTGACATAAAACCTTTCCAGTCACCTCCAAACCTGGGAAGAAAATCAATTTTCCTCCTCCTAAACAGTTCCAACAATAGCCAAAACCTTCCCTGCATGCAACAAAATGTACATGTACTCTCATTCGTAATTGATACAGCATTTCTGAGCCAAATTTTCAAAAGGTAGTTTCCACCTGCATGCATACACTGCTGCAATCAAATCTTTAGTCCACACTTACCCATCATTTATTGGCACTGCATGCCAGCACCTACAAATCCAGTCATGAACCAAGACCCTACCATATCAGGCCCTGTACAAATACAGGAAAATAAATGGATGCTTTCTGCCCCAAGAAGCCCACAGATAGAACCTCAACTAGATAGGGGACATATCTGTACCTGAATATAAAATCATGTGTAGCAGGTACACTCAGGGGTATGTGAATCTGAGCACCAAGCAAAATCAGGTCTAAATGCAAACACAGCACTCTGGTGCCTCTTTAAAAATCTTGCCTGTGATATTACTGACATGGATTTTGGCTGAAGACATACATGCAGATTTTGAAACAAAAATTTTCCAAGTGTCTTAAAACAGATAAGTTAGCAGACCCACAACAAAAACCAGAAGTTAACTATACACATTAAATAGCAGCAAGGCAACTTTGTATACACTGGACAAATCCCCGATACTCATCAATTAACACGATGCACAAAAATAGCTTCTCCCTTTTCTAATTGAAACTTCTTCTGGGAGGATGGTGAACGGCAGCTTAGACTGCTGTGCCTGGCTGCTGCTAGCTCTGTTTGGCCCTCCAGATGAGCAGGGCAGCAGGCAGAAGAGCAGGAAGAGGCCACTAAAGCACAAAGTATTGTTTTTACCCAAAAAAAGCCCTAATATCCTCAATTTATCTGGCTCTGTATCAGAACAGTAGGAATTAAAAGTGATGAAATATAATTGGGAGTGGGAGGAGGGAGGGAAATGCCCAACAATTAGTACTTTGTAAAATATTTTAAGTTAGGCAAGTCAATAAGCTTGCTGCTCCAGTGAATTTGCCCTGTATATTTTGACCCTAGCCATGGCTGCAGTTGCAGACAGCCTGCTCCCCATGTAGCAGAGACAATGACCTGCCCTTATCCTAAGTGAAGCTGTTTTCCAAAATGACAAGTATAAGCAAATCCTACTACATCTGCCTTGGAGTTCACTACAGAATTTCTTAGCTTAAGCACAGAAAAAAAACCCCACCAGTTATAAGGGTCCCCTCAGGACACTTACGCTTTGCTAGGAGGACATGGTCTGCTACCCCTTGCAGCCATACAGTGCTGTTCATCTGTTTCTTAGACAAGCTGCCTCCTTTAGGCAATACACCTAGGAGCGACATGCAACACTAGAAACACTTACTTGCAGGCAGCACTTTGCCCCGCGAATAATCAGAGCCTAAAGGAAACCAGAGATACATTTTGTATTCTCCAGCTAGCATATTAATTTTGCAGGTCCTGTCACGCTACCAGCAATGCTCAGAAGCCATGGCTTATGCCCCATTGTGGGGCCATGCTTCTGCCCTCTGCTGAGAATCCAGCTCCCTGTGACCACGTTATGATGGAGAGCACCAGGACACAGACATCTTGGTGAACTCACAAAAGAGCTGAACATGTAGCAATTACGGGAGAAGTAGAGGGACAAGTTTTATCTCTGACTTGACTTGAAACTCAGAGACGCAGTTTCTATTCCTGCCATTCCTGCTGAACTACTAGTATGTAATATGGGGAGATCTCATCCTATTTCTGTGCCTCAGCTTCCCCATTGCTCAAATGTCTGTGCATGCACATAAAGCAAGAGGAAAGACTGCCTTTGGACATACCTAGTGTGAAAATCTTATGTTTCAACCTCTGGATTACAATCACATTGTTCAAGCAAACTTTGGAGCTACTCGTTCTGGGAAGTCTTTGTGCTGGAAGAGGCCTGGGATTTTCAGAGTGATGACAAAAGTCTTATTTTTTCCACTCTTAGCTTTTTGGCTAGAAAGAAGTCTAGAATACAGAAAGCCAGGATTTTCCTTTTGAACAGTGCAAAGTGACACCAAACAGCATGGCTCCTTTTGCACATCGCCAGGCCAAGGCCAGTCCAAGCATTTCCCATGAAAACAAACCTTTGGAAAGATTAGATTAAAAGTTTGGAGTTGATGGATATTTATCCTTCCCCTTGGAGCACCCCAAGGATATCATGTACCATTGTCTCCATTTTTCAGAGGAAAAAGGGAGGGACACATGATGGGGGTCACTTCCCTCATGTCAACTAAAACAGTAGCGACAGCACCAGGAACAGGATCTGCTTCTTCCATATCTCAGCCTAGTGTTTATCCAAGTGGAGGGGGATTGGTTTGTTTGTTTTAAACTGCCCTTCTAAAGAGCCATATAACTCCACCACTGCTTCAGACACCCTCTCTTTCACCTCCTTTTGCTGCTGGTGCCTCAGAGTCTAACGGTGGCGGCTGCTGCGCAGAGAGCGGCCAGCTGGTTCCAGCCGGTTGCACGGTGGCCCCACCACAGGGCCCTGCCCGGCCAGTGAAGCTGGAGGTGCCCCTGGAAAAACGATCTCCAGAAAGGGCACCACGCCGCACAGGCAGTGAGGGACAAAGCGTGAGGAATAGCCCTGTGGCAGCCAGGCTGGAGGAGGAGGGACAGGGGCAGCAGGGATCCTCTGCCTCACTGCCTAGGAAGGTGTGAGGAGGAGGGAGGGTGGAGAGGGACCGTCATGGCCAGTCGCAGCCTCAGCCACCATCACCCTGCACCTCCCCGAGCAGAGGAGCTGAGAATGAAAGGGGAGAGGTGGTGTAGTTTTTGTCTTTGTTTCTGATCGTCCACCTCTATTTTAATTGGCAATAAATTACATTAATTTTCCCATTGCTCATTACAATAATTGGATAGTGATCTCCTCATCTTTAACTCAACCCACAAGCTCTTTCATCTTATTTTCTCCCCTGTCCTGTTGAGGAGGGAGGCAGCGAGCGGCTGGGTGGGCATCTCTCCTCCATGTCATACAACATGCATAGCACAGCGTAAGGCAGGAATGGATAAATGACGCCAACACAGGCGGGTACATTCACACAACATTAAGCAGCCCCTGGGGAGGTATCTGCTTAGTTCCAAAGCAGGAGAATTGGGCATCCCGGTGCATCTCGCCAGGGCTCATTAACTCCTGGAGATAGCTTCAGCAACAGCCTGAGCATCCCACAGCTGTACTTTGTTACATGCTGTGACACACTGATACCGATTCAGCTACAGCCAGCAGTGAAGATCACCTGCTTCCTGCTAAGTATTTTTTTTTCAGGGTAAAAAAAGGCTTTAGGGCCAAAGCTACTGTTTTTCTGCTGTTTACATGGCATCGACATGCTAGAGCTTAAAGGGACTTTGCAGAAGTGCTAATTAACAACAGGATAGTTTATATCAGTGCACAAACTGGCAAAAGGTGCTTTCCAAGTTTGCTATGAAATGTAATTTCAGAGAAACCAAAGCAGTGTGGAAATGCAAAAGTCAAGTAACATAATACCAAAAAGAGACTTGGACTGCTCTGTGTTACAAGAACTGGCTGAGCAGATCCTTCGCAAGCTTCCTCCAAGCACCCGTAGACTCAAAGGAACAGAATAAAGCTGAGCTTCATCTTCGACGCCCTGAGAGGAAGACACTAGCGCTCATCTGCATAAATCACTGAGAAAGCAAACTGGTAACAGAAGCAAGCTAAAAAAGCACATAAGGACAGCTAGTAGAGTGGAAATAAGAAAGCAAGAACTGCTTGTCACATGGACAACACCACAACATAAGATATCCAGCAGTGCTAAAAGCAGCTTTGAGGAATGGCTTCAAAACACGCTGCTCTGTGGCTCGTTTTGCTTTCCATGAATCCCTAAGCAAAGTAGTTACTTATATTCTTTCCTCACTAAAATACCGCTTAGCACTTTTCCTGCAATTGCTTCACAATAAAAAAATTCTACCACGAATCACGTGACAGCATGGAATCTCATTTTCCCATCGCAGAGCTTCTACACTGGAGAACAAAAACAAGCCCCACAAGTGAAGGGGAAGACTGTTCATTTATCAGTCTGCACTACCACATCCCCTGACCTATTTTATTACTAAAAATAGCCCCTCTTAGGTCACTGCTGCAAATTGAATTCTGCTGCTTCATTGCCCACCGCAATCTCATGGAACTGCATGCTGCCTACACACAAACACTAAGTAGGTTAACTTATTCACTGCCAGGGATGCAGCCAGTCTCCTCAGATGGATAAAATGACACAGGCAAAACATTTTGCCTAAAATGAGTGAAATGTTGTCTGCAATGCAGTTTAAGCCCAAATCCAATGATTTATATTGCATCATGAATATAAACATATACATGCTTGGCTTCCCATTTGCCCATACTTACAATATGTTTTTCAATATTTTTCTTGCGAAATATGTTTTCAAAGGCATTCAGTGTTACAAGTGATGGAATAGCAGCCTGTGCTGGTTTTGGCTGGGATAGAGTTAATTTTCTACATAGTAGCTAGTATGGGGTTATGTTTTAGATTTGTGCTGAAAACAGTGTCGATTACACAGGGATGTTTTAGTTACTGCTGAGCAGTGCCTAACAGAGTCAAGGCCTCTTCTGCCTCTCACATCACCCCACCAGTGAGCAGATGGCAGGTGCCCAAGAAGTTGGGAGGGGATACAGTTGGTACAGCTGACCCCAACTGACCAAAGGGATATCCCATACCATCGGAGGTCATGGCTCAGCATTTAAAGCTGGGGGAAGACGAAGGAAGGGGGAGACATTCAGAGTCATGGCGTTTGTCTTCCCAGGTAACCGTTATGCATGATGGAGCCCTGCTTTCCTGGAGATGGCTGAATACTTGCTTGCCGATGGGAAGTAGTGAATGAATTCCTTGTTCTGCTTTGCTGGTGTGTGCGGCTTTTGTTTTACCTATTAAACTGTCTTTATCTCAACCCATGAGTTTTCTCACTTTTACTCTTCTGACGCTCTCCGCCCTCCCACTGGGGGAGGGGAGTGAGTGAGTGGCTGTGTGGTGCTTAGATACCGGCTGGGGTTAAACCACAACACAGTCCTAATGACCTCTATTGACAAAACACCTAACAGGAACAACAGCCAAGTCCTTCTCGTTAAGATCTCTCACTAAGGTAAGTCTAGGAAGGCATGAGAGAGGGAATAAGTCAAAATGTTCCGAGTTAAAAAGACAAAACCTTATTTCAGAAGGCCAAGACCCTATATTTGTAATTCTCAATCCAAAGCATCTCATGATTCTCACACCATGAGGCGAGCTGGCAAATTTAGACCCAACAGACAGAACACTACTTAAAGGAGAGATGAAGAGGAAGGAAGGAATTTGATAGAGCAAGAACTTATTAAAGGATCCTAAGCAGGAGAGTGAAATAGTTATTATCGACCACTACATGCTTAATACTGAACAAATACAGAATATGCTATGTCCCTGCTATTTTATTTGAGCTAGACTGAATAAGACTAGCATAAGCATGTTTCCCTGGGCTATTATTGCATCTTCATTTCATTACTTCAATAGTTTCCTAAAGTTAAACAAACACAGTCAAAAACTAAACACAAAGATCAAAGACAACTGACTGACTTCATGTCAGCTTTTTGCTTAAATCACTGCAATTTCTGTTGGGAATTTCTTAGTATGCAGCAGATGCACACAGAGCTGAACCATTCACATGATCCATGGCTTCATTAACCTAACTTTATTGTTATTTAGTTATGAAACTAAGTTTCTCACTTTGTGCTGTTCTAAAGATAATATCTGGGCTTTCTTGTCAGAGAGAAAATACAGTACCTTCAGTGGACAAAACAACCTCAGCTCTGCCTGAGTTTCAGCTGGTGTCATTTACTGAGATGCCAGAGGCACTGTGGGTCACAACTTGTGTGCGAAATCCATGTCCTCCCCAGCTGATAAAGATGAGCAGAAGTACATGTGGTCCATCACTACAAGGAGAACCACACAGCCTCTTATAAAGGATATATGAAGGGAGCCAGCCTTGCCAGCCAAAGTGCAATTTCCTATTTCTTGAAGAGTTGCAGAATACACACTGCAAAGCGCCCTGGGTCTGCATCTCTGATAATCCTGAATTCCAGATTTTAAACATCTTGCTAGGCTTTGACTACAGATTAAAAGAGAAAATAAGATATTATTTTCTTATTTCAGGTTACTGTGTCGAGGTGAAGTTGGTCTGTTGATATATATTTTCCAAAGGTATATTACCCACTTCAGTATCATCAAGTCACATGGTCCAGGTCACACACCAGAGATGCCTGGCATACGTGGACAGGTGTTCTCAAATGAACATGCTCTTTTCTGAAAGGCCTGTTAATCACCAGAATGCAAGAGATGGGTATTAAGTTATTTACAGAATCAAGATGTGGAGTCTTTATTACTTTTTACGAGAATAAGCATGTTTCACAGTTTTAGCCTGCTTAACTAATGAGCCCTCTCACGAGGATGTTCTTTTGTTTCTGAGATGCTATAGCAAAACTGCCTTTTCATTTCTTATGAGATCAAAAAAGAGAGTTAAGCTGGAACACTTTTAATGCAATCAATGCACTTCAAGGTACATTACTTCTTTCTCTTTTTGAACTCTCTCAGTAATACTTCTGCTGTATAGCATCTTCCTCTCTTTAGAAATCCCATTTCTAGAAATAAGACTATTCTCAGAGAGATACGATCAAAATACTCTGAGGTCATATGATAGATTATTCAACAGGTCAGATACTTAGCTGACATTCCTGTTAGTTTAGTATTGGCAAGATAATTAACAACAGTACTCAAGCAATGATGCTCAATACAAGTGAAAATAATTCACTTGTGCCACTTTTCTACAATCATAGCACATGAAACAGATCCTTTGCATAAGTATTTCACTACCAAATTAGCAGTGTGGTCAGTAGTGTGGAAGTATCTGAACTTTCTTGACTACAGTTAATATCACACTTTGCAAGTCAAAATTTAGTATAAGTTTCCAAACAAACTGAGTACTTGCCAAAACCAAAAATGATGGTTTATGAAGCTCTAAGTCTTCCAAGACCTAGCTAAACTGTTCTTTATGAATTATTAAGATAAAATCTGTATGGCTTTCCAAGTGCCTGGATCCACTAAGATGCATTTAAAAGTGCAGTGGAAACACACATGCATCACTGCTACCAAATTTTTGGGGAAGAGTAGGAAAGATATAATCCATTTTGGGCTAAAGGTCAAAGACAAAATGAAACTAAATAAAATTTTTCGAAATATATTTCAGTCCCAAACCATGCAATTTACCATTTAAAACTTCAATCAGTTCATCATTTAGGCTAGGTTCTGTATGTCAGTATCTTCTGAGTGTAGGGAGCTACAGAATCAAGTCTTTTGTCTTTCAGCATCTAAGAAAATTTAGGACTGTTACCAACCATCTGTTAAGCCCACAACACTCAGAGGTACTAATTACATGAACTGCCACATCCTAACTTCTATCACAGCAAATTATAAATTAGAAAAATATTGGCACAAAGACAAAAGAGGCACTTAAAGACTTCAACAAGCACTCAGGTTAGGTGAAGTGGCATGTGGGTACTTAACCCAGTAAGACATTTCGACACTCATGTCCCATGGCACCTTTCATGCTTGGTCACTCTTGCAAGTGGTGGGCACCTAGGTTCACCTGCCTGAATGCCCATGTAAAGCCAGGCACTGGTCACTGCAGCACTTGGGTATTCTGCAGTTTGATCTTCAGCTCATAGTGTTGAAATAGGGGTCAAGGCTGGTAAGAGCAGAAGTTGCTCCTTGTGGCTAGAAAGTCACACCACCTTCTCTTCCAGGAAAGAAAAAATCCTCGAGGTTGAGGACCCCCTGGAGCTGGCACTGCTCAGAATATACAGAAGAGTGCACGAAGCTGTCAGCTCATATTCACACTTGCTGAAAAAAGAATTAGCTGCCATCTCACCCTCCATTTTGAACACCTGCAAAGAAATGCTAAACCAGCAGGATACCTCGTTCTGCTACCAGTGTTTTGCCTCATGCTTGCTCGCTCTCTCTTTCTCCAGAAGCGCGACTTCACTGAAGAGACCCGTTGGAAACCTCCACATTTCCTAACACCTATGAGAACACTTGTAAAGTAGCTGTATGATGTAGGTGCCAAGTCTTCGGGTGCAAATCCATCTCATTTGCCTTATTCTCCAGCAGCTGCAAAATTAAAAATAGCTGTCATAGGCAAACCACGACTGAAGATGAGAATGTTCATTTATTTCAGGCTGATAATGGTGTCACTGTTGACATGTTTGGGCTCTGAAAGGAGCACTAATGAGGAAATGGACAAAATTATAAAGGCAGAATAAGGAACATTCTAAAATAGGAATGGGAAAATTACCCTCCTTTTAAATTTAAATGGAAAATCTGACTAGCCATGACAATATAATATGCTTATTTGGCTCTTTAGAATGAACTCCTTCTTAACTAAAATCAGAGCAATCATTTAAAGTAACATTTTCAGCTCATAAAAATTGTTTCTCACCCTGACCAAATGAGACTATTTTATCAGGTATCAAAATTACATACCATCATCACCTCCTCATAACTTGAGGAAGACATGGTCGGTGAGGAATGGAACAATATATAAAAGTATAACAGTATTACTCTCCTGCTGTTGGCCACTTCCCGGCAAACCCCGACTTTTACAAGATATTTTCAGTTTACAGAAAAGGAGCCTTCTGCAAGAATGACAAATTACACTTTATCTAGTGTAGCAGCAGTATTACCTATGTACCATATATATTTTTGCTGTTATGTTGGCTATAAAAACACTACAATATAACACTCATTTTGTGAGCCAAACACGGGGTGGGGAGTGTGCACCGAGACTGCTGTGGAATCCACTTGCTTCCTTCACAAAACAGCAGCAGTTGCTAAGTACCTAAATGTTGCAAGGGAGCTATTTGGGAAGGAAAAAGTGTGACTTTCATTAGGTGAATGCCTGTGCATTAATCACATATTTGTCAGATTTCCTCTATTACTAATTAGCCATGTAGTCAAACCTTGGGTAATCCAAGGTCAGTCCTGCCTCTTAGGGCTGCAAGCCAGGTTTCTTAAATCCTTGGCATGGTAAAGAGCCATCAATGTGACTGAAATTTCCAAATAATTTCTGAGCTACAGCTTCCTACCACTGTGCCACAGGGAACAGATAACTCTGAAAGGGCCAGGTTCACTGAAAGGCTACCTGACATCCAGGAGCAGGAAAACAGCCAACTTTCAATTATCTGCATCCAACCATGAAAGGCATCTCTGGAGGCCTTTGGAAAAACACGCTTCTAAGATACACAGAATTAAATGCTGCTAAACAGAAAAGCATCAGGCATAGTTGTTCTACACACTCACAGGTACATTTAATGATCTTATGAGGCATTACACCTTAGCAAAGGCTTGAATGTTCACACATAGCTGAGGAGAGGCCATGGACCATGTGCCCCTTCAAACTGGATCGCTGCCAGGGTCTGTAAAGAGCCCAGACACAGATACAGCTGTGGATTGTGGAGGGGAAATTCTCCCGCTACCCTGCAGCCAACGCTGGTAACCCTCAGGGCTGCACCAGCCCCTCAGGCTCCCTGTGCAGGGAGCAAACACAGTGCAAGCTCTGCACTCAGGCTCAATCTAAACTGAAACCATAAATACAAATCCTAAATACAAAACTACACTGTTTTTTGGACATTGCTGCCTACCAGGATAATGCAGAAACTGGCATTTTGACCACAGCATAACACAGATGATTAAATAAAAACTTGCCACTGAAGCTGTTTTTTCACAGTCACTTCTGAGAGGATGTTCTGACCACTGTAATGTATTTCACATTTTTAGTTTCATCATTGCACTTAAATATTGCATTTGAAGAGCAGAAACACTTCTAAAACAGGTCAGAAATAAGCAGGATCATCACTGAAATCCACTTACTATGCATTAAGAGTTGAAGGAGAATCTTGGTATAAGATGAGAGGTGCTCTAAGGTCCCAGACTTTTGGTCTAGTCTGTGCCACTTGTTTGCTAGTTACATTTGGGTAGGACTGTCCTAGAAGCAAGAAGCTATGTAAGAATTAATTTTAAGAGCTTTATGGAGAATAATCAAGATTTGCATATACTGCTTAAGTGCTCACGCAAATGTTCCTCATTCTCAGGATTGTAAAACGCATGCTGGGAGCCTCCCTACATCACTTTAGCTATTTGTCTTGAATCTGGCAAAGATACACAAAGTATCCATCTCCCAGAAATTGCACATTCCACCTCTCTACCCAGATGATAGTGCTATGTTTTCAACTACCACATTTCCACAAAGTTTTTACATGTTTCAGACACAAAGACAGTATATTTCCCTCTTCTTAGTCATCTATACAATGCCTATTTCAAGCTCACATGATAAAGACAGAAGGCATAGCAAATGTGGGAGAACGATTCTCAGAGGAGAAACACCATGTTGGTTTATCAGGAAAGTGAAGCGCCTTTCGTGCTTTTTACAAACCTGTTTCCCCTTTCTCCTTTGTTGCTCCTGTTCTGAACCAACCCACTGATGAAGACTGAGGATTTGCACATTCCAGAGACCGCAATAAAGCTTTCTACTTATTTACAGACCACTGCTTCTTTTGTGCAATGCAGCTTGTGGTACTCTGAAGACACACGCACTACTCCGAATTATTACAGCCTCCATCCTCTTTCTGTTGAGCATTGACTTGCACAAGACAGCCAGTCATCCCAGCTTGATTACCATGAAGAACAGCAGCACCAATGCATGACAGGAAAGCTGAGACCACCCTTGAGATGATTTTGTTTTATTAAAATAACAACATGCCTAAATATCCTATGCAAAGTGCCACTCTAAGTCTGAAAGAGAAACTAGAAATGATCCTGAATAGCAAGAGAAGCTCAGCTTTAAGGAGGCATTCAGGTAATGCTAATATAAAACTAAAGCAGTTTTGGGAAAACACAAATAAGGACACCAAGAAGACGACATCAAATTCACGAGGGTCAGATCAGATGCGTTTTAAAGGAATGCTCATTTACTATCACCCTCACAAAAATATTAAATTAATTGCTTAACATTCAGATCGCAAGCTCAGCTGTACTTTGACTGACAGTATTAAATGGGCCATTTTATGGCCTCCATAGAGGCAACCACTCGCCTTAATCAGAACCTCAGATTGTTCCATGGTGCCCTGCAGAGAAATTTGCTGCCCCTCTGTTCGGAAGTGATCCATCTTGCTGCCACTTACTTGTCACCGAAGGGTTTCTTAAAAACTTCCTTGTCACTTCTCTGTCGCTCTGACTGTCCAAAACACACAGAATACTGCACCTGAGCTTTTCAACAGTGAATCACAACTGACACAACTTGGAAGAGCCTCAAACATAGCTACGCTCAAGACTTTTTGGTGAGCAGGGTGGATAAGTAGTGCTGAGATTAAAGAGTGCAAGGAGGTTGAAGTTATTTAGCACTTCCCTTGGAACCCAACAGTAAGAAAGGCCTTGAGAATGTCTCTTACTGTGAGGATCCCTTGGACGCTTCTGATAAAGAGCAACAGGGAGTTAGACAACTAAAAGCTATTTCAGCCCCTCCTTAAAGCAACTACAAATTGGTGGAATCTCAGACCCAGGCACAGAAATATTTAAAAATACTTTCTACTATATTCTAGACTAGCAGCCACTGCTTGGCCTTCTGTTAAAAGGGGAATGAACATTATTTTAATTTAAGTATTCATATATTAAATTATTGTAATATGAAGAGAAAAAAAAACTAAGTTATTGCACTGTAGTCCTGCAACATGAATAAAAAAGACAAATGACATCCAAAAGTTATTCCTGTACATCTGTTTTCACATCTTTGTACACATACAGATATGTGTGTAAATGGTCCACAAATCTGGGTCAATACCTCACGCACATCTATAAAATGATCCAGTTGCTTCCTCTAAGGGTTAAAGTAATAACACAACTGTCTGTGTATGCCTGGTTCTGACATTAGAATTAGCATAAATAGTTTACAATTATGTAATGAAGAGGCTGCAATCGGGATGGAAAGTAAAAAGCCATTGAGGACTATTACCATATAATCATCCTGCCTCACCAGAATGTGAAAACAGTGAAAATTTGAAATGAAATACCCAAAGCCAGTGACCAATCTGATACACCATAACGAGCCTGATTATCATCCACTGCGATGGAATTCAGACAGCCTTAAGAACTCAAGAAGCTGGGCCCCTAAAGACATGTGTGTACAAAAACTGAATAATCTTAAAATAAGTCTAAAAATCTTGCCTAAAATCACTCGGATTCCATGCAAGTGTCACACATCACATTTACCAGGAAAGTGTACACTAGAAACATCCCAGAGCAGTCAGACAACTCGCACGCACCATCCACGTTCCAAAGCTGCCAGACACAGGTTCAGTAGTTCTGAAAGGGACCAAGCCTTAAAGTTACACGTACAGCTATAAATTGTTGATGGCAGCTGACTAGATTAGAAGTGAGTGAAGTTCACTTCCAGAGAGACTTATTGGGCACAGTTCCACGGGGGCTTTTTAGCTATTGCTCTCGCTAGGTACAGCCTAAATAGCTGAACTCCAGCTCTTCTGAGCCATGAACGCTTAGAGAAGAAATAGATACATATATACAAACAGATCGCTGCACCATGCAATCCAAACTTGACTTTTCCACTCTATACTGAAGTATCACACGGCTTTGCACTGTTTTGTGAGCAATTTCCTTCAGCCTATTTTCTCTATATTTAGAGATAGAGAATGTACCTATTAGATCTACCCTAAACTGAGGAGAAAATAACTAATGAGATGGAAGCAATTTCTGCTTAACATTTGTTTGCTTAAATTAAGGGAACAAAAACATTCTTTGAACTTCTGCAGCTAGAAATGCCTTTCGTTTTTGCATGTCATGTACAGAATACCAAATAAAGGCATGTTATACTACAGAAGGTATTTATTCACCAAGTTACAGCTTTGCAGTACTGCAGCAAGACCAACACTTGTGATGTTGATTCTGCCTTTCTATTTCCCTCTTTCTTTTCTGCCTTTTCAAACTGCCCGTACTTCACCAGAGGGACTGCATCTTACCATGCGTTAGCCTTAACCTTGCAGAGCAAAACTATAGTGAGCTGCCATTATATTTGTTTTGATTTCAGTGAATAGTCTCATCCAAAAGCTGCTCTTAAAAGTCCTTCCCGATTTTTTCATTGGCACTTTGCTTTGACAGAATGGAGTTTCCTTTCCTTAGAGTGAGAAGGCAGCAGATGGGAGGAAGAGGAGGATCCAAGCAGAAAGAGAAGTACTGCACAAGACTCATGCTGAACTTGTCAACAGAATAAGATTTCTTTACTACAGTGCTTAAAAAAATTAAAGTGGCTGCTTCTTTATTCAACAAATCTACAAGGCCTATACAGTAGCATTCAGGCTTTTTTATTTTAGAGTACCCAAAATTTACCGAGGAAGAATCTTGCCTTGCAGTTAAATTGATGAACAGTGCAGTATTGAGACAGAGGAATCTGAGTGACACCTGAGTGACAGCAAACCATCATGCTGTAAATGGCAGGCAACACAAGGCTTGGACGTAAGCAGAATATATTTGGATTCCTGCCTCCTTTCATTAGTAGATGGCAAAATAAGTCTCAAGGCCAAAAAAAAAAAAAAAAAAGAAAAAAGTTTAAAAATAGAGTGTGTAGTCTTAGAAGAGCAAGGATATCAAACCCTAATACCTTCAACATTTTTCCTCTTTTAGGCCTACAGAAAAAATTCACATAAGCACTAAGGTTATGACTGGCCAGATGCACCCAAAAAAGCAGCATAGACTAACAGTCCTGATTACGTCTCCGTTCTGGCACAGGGAGACTTGCAGCTGCCTTCCTCCTGCCTGGCATTCCTCTACAAGAGAGGAAGAGGAGAACTGCGCTACTGGGACTAAAGGAAGACTGCAGGTTAAATAAGCATGTCTAAAACTTGCCTCCAGTGTGAAGCCTTTCATTACCCACCAAGAAGTCCTGTAACAGAGGAGACAAAGTCATGTTCACTGACCACAAATCAGATGGTGAGAGGGCTGTCCATCAACTCGTGCTAGGGCACAAAGACTAGTGAGACTCTTCCCCTCCTCTGTACAAAAGTAACATAAATAAAGTACTCACTTTTCTTGCCTTACTTCTCGGAAAAGACCAGAACTACCCATCCACTGGGCCTACACCATAGAGAAGCAGTGAGTGCTACAAATTCGTCATACGTAACTCATCATCCTGCATGTTCAACATGAAGCACAAATTAACATGATTAATTCATATGCAACTAAGATTTCTGAAAG
Organism: Tetrax tetrax; assembly: GCA_009806455.1. Taxonomy (NCBI): domain Eukaryota; kingdom Metazoa; phylum Chordata; class Aves; order Otidiformes; family Otididae; genus Tetrax; species Tetrax tetrax. The sequence continues at coordinate 269,086 of WHYT01015201.1, read as the reverse complement.
TATCCCATTTGGAGGGCTCAGTTACAGAACTCTCCTTGAAGTAAAGGTCACAGATTTGATCTACTGTACTACGTCAGCAGGGAACAGCAACAAATTATGAATTATTCCTATCAAAACTAGGGAACAATTTGTTTTATAGGAGTTGCAAGTAAGCATTTATCAAATCAATATCACAAAAAATACACATGTTGGCAAATGTTAGAGCTACCAAGATTCTGTTAGTACATTAAAATTCAGCAGGCTACACTGCAAAACAGTCCGTACCTCTTGAGCATACATACATCTTTCATCACTGACACATCACACATCAAGTGTCCCATGTGTACAACGTATTCTACGGCTTTAAGAGATACACCTTTCATCTCATTCAATTTTAAAAGACCTTGAAATATTTGGAACTGAAAAAAAGCAGTGCAAGAGAAAGCAAGCAGGAGGAAACAGTTCAGGGGAAAAAAATAGGAAGTTTTAAGCTAAAGCAAACATACCTTTGAAGCCAAGTGAGCTCCCTACTCAGAATTAACCTGGAATATGGATTTCTCTTCCTTGTCATCCTGCCCATTATCTGAGATGTCTCAGCTCAGCAAGATACTAGCTGGTGTCAGTGAAAATCAAAGGCATAGAGAAGACAACCTCCAGTTTAATATCTTCAACATTCACAGCAAAGCATTTGCTTACTTGTTCAATCTCTTGGAAACTCAGATTTTCACCAAGGTCATGATGGGTTAAATATTTTTTTAAAAATATTAGCAAAGTGCCTAAAGAAGGGCAATCAGAGATTATTAACGATGTATTCTAATAAAAGAATTTCTCCATATTTTATTAAGTAGTTGTTGTGAGCATCATTCACAAAGGGGAAAAAAAAAAAAAAAAGAAAAAAAAGGTTATCAAGTTCAGAATCCTTTCTATTCAAAGTGCTTGAGTCACAGAAATTCTTTCCTACTGAGAAAAAGTGAAACTGAAATCTTCTAGCCATGTATGTCCTTCACCCATCAGAAGACAATTGTGTCTTGCATTACAGAACGCCACACTGGCAGTGGTACTCGGAGGGATACAGAACAGCCTGATTCTCTTTTACAAGGTGAATAAGAGGAGATCTGAGAAAAGCTTCTAGATTTCTAAGTCACTATCACTGCAAGTCACATAATATCAAAACTCTAAGAATCTACTACATTTGCAAAGCTCCCCAGAGGAGCCCAGGTCTGGAAAGGTCAAAAGAAGGGCCACAGAAAACACCAGGGGTCACTCCCACAGTGGGTATAAGCATCGGAAATTTCACTGTGGTACAGCATCACACGATCTGGCTGAAGGTATTTCAAAATAAGTGTACAAAAGAGCAAATATGGATGCCAGGCTTCCTGAGAGTAACCTCACACTCACAGAACAGCTCAAGTAAAAAACAAGTAGCAAGTACTTCCCACCTACAAGAGCAGAGCTAAACATTGGATTTCCTGTCCTCTTTATCAGCTGGTGTGGCAATTTCATCTCTTCCACCTATTGCCTTGGGCTAGTGCTCCCCATCATAATCACTTTATAGTAATCTAGTAAATTGTTCCAATACAAGGCTACAGAGCAGGGCTATAATAGAATGCTAAATTTGCACAAGAAAGAGGCAGAAGAGACCTAAGCCTATAACATGACTTCCTGGCATCATGTGAAGGCCTTCCTAGAAAACATTTAATTTAACGAATCAGCGCTATAATATATACAAGCAATGTTTAAGCCAGAATCAATACATCATATATTATCTTCTCAAGGTAATTATTCCATTACATAATTTAGAGAGGAGAAGTATTTAGGCCAGAACACTTGAGAAAATGTCACTATCTTATCTGGAAGAAAAAACAAAATAAAATACAAGGAGGACTCAGTACACTGGTTTTTAAAATCACTACAGTTTTGGAGGGTTTTGTCACTATTATCGTTGGTTGGGTTTCGATGTTTTTAAGAACACTAACAGGTGTGCTACTGTATTTAGCAAGTTTAGAGCTATCACGATCAAATACATCGGTAAGGCAGGCATTCTGCTCCTCAGAGACTGACGGGCACCAAGACCTTTCTATGCAGCAGCAGTCTCTCACTTCATTCAGCTTCCTGCTAACTACAGTCATGTTTGAAACTGTACAACTATAACATGCTTGCCCTGATTCCTGTTTGATTTGCTTGATCATCATGAACATATCAATCCTTTTTGCTACTCCACAAGAAATGTTAAATGTGCTGTGTTAAATGTCTCTTAAAGCCCTGTTCAGTAAAGCTTTCAGTCCTTCTCACTTTCTCATTGTTCAAATAAAAATAAAATAAGGCAAAGACATTTCTCAGAAATAATGGAAGTCCCAGTTTATCCTGGTTGCCCCTCAGAGCTCTGCAAAAAGCACAGGAAAAAGCACAACAGTGCAACAAGTCTCAAAAGCATTTTTTAATTTTAATTACTTTGGTACTTCCTTTCCATAAAGAGGCATTTGATTGAAACAAGTTAAAAAAAAAAAAACAAGGACAAGTAAAAGGTATTTTTTTTTTTAAAATATGCCAACTTTTCATCTCTGGTTTGACTTTCATGCCCTAATTTAAAAAAAAAAAAACAACTCATCTCTCTAAAGCCAATGTTTTTTCACAAAATGCTTTATTTTTACCCTGAAAGCTTGCTCCAGGCTTGCAAGCTTGAATGACTTCTTTGTTATTAGCAAGTAAAAACAACCTTGCTTACCTGCTAATACCTCCGGATGTTCTCCACTATAATTTCCACTGCCTTCAAGTTCAAACTTATAATTCCTGAAGTGGGGAGAGAGGATCTGCCCTTATGGAAAGCTGGAGGACCAATTCCCCATCCACCTTGGTTTACAGAAGCTTAAGGAAGCCTGCTTTGATGCATGCATTCACTCCTGTGCAATTACAGTCATGCGAGGGATACATGTGTTGTCCCAGTTTCATCCTCAGCCTTGCCATGTTTCATACGTATCCTTACGGCATCATCCCGCAGACCTAACTCACTGTCAGCACCTCTGCCTTCAGCTCTAGTTTTTAAGATTTTTCTGACCCTCGTAACCAGGAGAGACCAGTTGGAGAATGTGACCAAAATGCAATGTCAAATCCAAAAACTCATCAGCAAACATGAAATGCGCATTTGTGAAAAACCCCAACTCATGGCCAAGCCAATCTCAAAAGTTCCAAAAATCCCTCCCTCAGATGTTTTTATTAAGCAGAAGGCTACCTAGAGTATTTAAGATGGTGTCAGTAAGACATATACACAAAAAATATAAGAAGAAAAAACCTTCAGAGATTATTCACTTATAGCCTCTAACTAACTAAACTAGGCCACACACGTTTATTTGTGCACTGACAGAAAAATTTCTTAGTGCTCCACAGAGGAGCTGCACAGTGAATACACACAAATATGTGGGTGCTAACCCAAGGCTGTACAGCAAGATATTCAGGTCCTGGAGAGCCAAAAATCCCACATCACGGTAAAGGCACTCCTCATGCTAGCTTTCAAAATATAGAATCATAGAATGGTTGGGGTTGGAAGGGACCTTCAAAGGCCATCTAGTCCAACCCCCCTGCAAGGAGCAGGGACATCTCCAAGCAGATCAGGTTGCTCAGAGCCTCATCCAACCTGGCCTTGAATATTTCCAGGGATGGGGCTTCCACCACCTCTCTGGGCAACCTGTGCCAGTGCACTACCACCTTCAGTGGAAAAAATTTTTTCCTAATGTCTAATCTGAATCTAGCTCCTTCTATTTTAAAACCATTACCCCTTGTCCTACTACAACAGGCCCTGCTAAAGATTTTCTCCTCGTCTTTCCTATAAGCCCCCTTTAGGCATTGGAAGGCAACTATCAGGTCTCCCCAGAGCCTTCTCTTCTCCAGGCTGAACAGCCCCAACTCTCTCAGCCTGTCCTCACAGGAGAGGTGTTCCAGCCCTCTGATCATCTTCATGGCCCTCCTCTGGACCTTCTCCAACTGGTCCATGTCCTTCTTATGCTGGGGGCTCCAGAACTGGACACAGTACTCCAGGTGGGGTCTCACCAGGGCAGAGTAGAGAGGGAGAATCACCTGCCTCGACCTGCTGGCCACGCTGCTCTTGATGCAGCCCAGGATGCGGTTGGCCTTCTGGGCCGCAAGGGCGCATTGCCGGCTCATGTTGAGCGTCTCGTCCACCATCACTCCCAAGTCCTTCTCCTCAGGGCTGCTCTCATTCTCTGCCCAGCCTGTATTTGTGCCTGGGATTGCCATGACCCAGGTGCAGGACCTTGCACTTGGCCTGGTTGAACTTCATGAGGTTTGCACCAGCCCACCTCTCCAGTCTGTTAATGTCCAGTCCCTCAGGATGGCATCCCTTCCCTCCAGCATGTTGACCACACCACACAGCCTGGTGTCACTGGTGAACTTGCTGAGGGTGCACTCTATCCCACTGTCCACGTCAGCGACAGAGATGTTAACAGGGCCGGTCCCAGTACCGACCTTATACAAACAACCTCTCCCTCCTGTCAACCCTTAAGTTATAAAATTTTGACTCAACGATACACTTAGAAGTTTAAGTGTTGTGTTGTTCTATGTACAGAACCCAGAATTATCAGTACAGCAGACTTAGGCCTTGCTCAGTAGGATGGTACTGAAGCCTTAATTTGTTGCACTTCCAAGTGCTTTCAGCTGCTTTGCTGGCCTTGTGCTTTTACTTCAGCGAGCATCTCTCCTACATGCTCTAGATGACTCCCTGAAGCCAGATATTTATCCTTCCTTTTATTTCATTTTATAGCCAACAAAAACTTAATCTTTCTTTGCTGAGCAAGGGTGACTGTTTTTGTTACTCCTGTTTGCTTCCTTGAAAATTAAGATGAATATGCCTTAGATATATCGGATGTATTTTTCTTCTACTTTAAAGTAATTGCTCCACTTAAAGCCTGAGAGTAAACAAATATGATAAAATCTAATTTGTTTTCTAAAGACTAGTATCCATCCAGCAAACCCTCTGACAAAGGATTGCATGCATCCGTACTTCAGCTTCTACTCTTATGAAGACTCTTCCCATCCTCCATAATTCTCTAAAACCAGGTGGAATGACGTTTTCTGTTCACTAATACCTGCAAGCAAGAGTTCCCTACTTATTTGCTTCAAGTGAAATTCTTGCTTGGTAGTGTTTCCTCGTTGTTTGCTAGCTTCCTATGAGAATTATCTCCTCTAACTTGCAACTACAGATCCAGCTACTACAGCTTGATGGTTGTTGTAGTTCAGCCCCGATCAGGACCAGACTATGCAGTCTCTCTCTCACTCCCCCCACGCTCCAAGAGAACAGGGGGAGATGATATAAGAAAAAAAAGGCTCGAAGTTTGAGATAAGGACAGGGAGAAATCCTTAAAGTTACCGTCACGGGCAAAAACAGACATGACTTGGGGAAAACTATTCATTTATTACTACAACTAACAGAATAATGAGACAGAGAAACAAGATAAACCTCCTCCGCCCCTCCCTCTTCCCGAGCTTAACATTATCTCTACTACCTTCCCCCTTCCCCCCGAGCAGCACAGGGCGGGGGAAAGGAATGGGGGTTACGGTCAGTTCATCATGCGTTATTTTATGCCGCTGCTTCACAGCTGGGGGAAGAACTCCTCACATTCCTCCCCTGCTGCATCGTGGGGTCCCACCCGTACGCCACAGTCCTTCATTAAACTGCTCCGGCGTAGGTTATCTCTTCCACGGAGTACAGTCCCTCCAGAACAGCTGTCCCAGCGGGCCCTCCACGGGCCACAGCCCCAGTGCAGAGTCCTCCCCGGGCTGCAGGTGGATCTCTGCTCCTCCGTGGACCTCCATGGGCTGCAGGGGGACAACCTGCTCCACCATGGTCATCATCACAGGCTGCAGGGGAATCTTGGCCAGGAGCCACATTACTCCTCCCCCTCCTTCTTCACTGACCTTGGCGTCTGCAGCTGGTCCTCTCACAAGAAAAGTTCGTTCTTCACAACTGGCTGGCAGAAGCCTCTCAGGATCTCTTCACATTATTCATCCCATCTCATCTCCTCTCCACCTCTTGCAGCCAGGCCGGGCTGAGTTGGGCCCAGTCGGCCGCCTGGCGAGAGGCCAGAGGGTGAGGCCTGCAAGGCCCCGGAGGCCTGCGCCTCCCCCTCTGGGCCTCTGTCCCCACTCAGCTTCGTCACATCTTCTCTTCTCTTTTTTTTTTCTGTTTTCCCCTTCTTAAATACGTTATCGCAGAGGCGCTATCACGGAACATTCTGCTCCCAGTCGGCTCGGCCTTGGCCAGCAGTGGGTCCGCCCTAGGCCCGGCCGAGTCCACTGAACAAAGGGGAGCGACTTCTAGCAGTTTCCTACAGAAGCTGCCACCTTAGGCCCCCCTCACTAAACAAAACCACAAGATTGGTTTTAGCTGTTACCAGCATGCTTGCCTCTTATCCACCTTTTGTAGGGTTCTTGATGCAGCAGAATTATCCTTGTAGATGCGATATGGTGTTTCACAGGAAACAGAATGACAGTTAATGCACAAGAGCTCAACTCTGGACAAACTATATAAGCTGACACTGTGGTGATACGTAAAGTTCAATTAAAGATTTTACAAGAACTGTGAGCTTTTTGTACAGAAAAATAACAGCTTTTATCTCCAGAGCCCAAGCAGCTCTCTATCTGTAATGACAGGAAATCACACTGTAAACAATATGACAAGCACTGCATTACTACCTGTTTATATGCTAAATGTTATAAATTAAGATAGAGACACACTCACCAAGATTAATTATACTTTTTAATTGCCTCTATGAGGGGAAGGAAAGTGATTGCAACTATTTTTAGTTGTAATGCAGCATTAAAAAAAAAAAAAAAAAAGAATCAAGTCCCATCATGCTAGGCAGTGCTAAAATACACTAAGAGGCAGTTTTTATTCCGAAGATTTCACAGTCTAAATTGACAAGCCACACAGAGAAAAGAGGAAGATGAACAAAGCATTCTACAGAGTAAAATTGCCCAAAACATGCATCAATACAGTGCCAAAGCCTGGAAGAGAAGGCAGCTGTAAAATCTAGACTTCATTTCAGTCACAGAAGATGCAGTACAGCCACATCTTATCCTAAGCTCTGGAGTTTCCTTCTAGGGGGTCAATGTGATCCCAGTCTTTCTTGTGGATCTAACCAGCTTTCCACAGCAAAATATCCTCCCCTTCCTACAACCAGCAACCACTGACTTTAGAAAATTTAGTTGATACAAAACTTTTTTTAGCCCCATCAGAAGGCTTTTCCAAATACTCAAATTAGCCTTTCCTCATTTGTCTCCTCATCACCTTACACCCACAAATTCATAAAATACTTGGCATTTTGGCCTTCTATTAGCCCTTGGAAAAAAAGCTCAAAGAGATCAGAGGATCAGATCTTTGTAAGGGTAACTTGCTGAAAATAACAAAAAAATCAGATATTTTAAATTAATTTTCAGCTTCTATCTTACCAAAGAAACAATTAGTTTGCCTGGAGCATGAACAGTCTACAGAAAAGAAGCACAAAGCAAAAAGACAGTTGAGCAGCACCGTAGGCCTCACTGTACCTAAACACGAGAGGAAACCTGTGACGTCAGGTCTGCGTCTAGCTATGCAGGAACACTCAGACAGGTGCTCAGCTAATGACATGAGCAAGGCTGCTTTTTTACCATTAATATAAGCAAAGCAGTTTGTATTTCATAGAGATATTTTAACAGTCAAAGCCACATTAAGAGCTAAATGACATACAAAACGTCTCTGCCAGAGAATGAATTTAGAAGGCCGACGTACAACCCCCATGAAAACGACAGCAGCGGTGGTTATTCGAAGTCCTGCCAGGTGCCCTTTAATAAGCAGAGAATATGATTAGTGCTGCGATGCAAAGAGACAGCGTGCTGCAACACGACTCCGTGCTGGTCTGCCAGGAAACCTTGACAATGGAGACCCCAGCTGCACTGGGATTTTTCATGCATAATAAATAAAGCAATAGACTAGAGACAGAGGCTCCTTGCTGAACACCAGTGCCCTCCACTGCGTATGCTGAAGATTCCTCCAAATCCTACAGCAACATGAAAAGCAAAAGAGAAAATTTATGATTTTTCTCTTTATGACAGACTGCTGAGTCCCCCGGGACCGAATGTCAGACACATGACTACATCTGCCGCTTCGCAGGGCTGCTGCAAACATCTAAATAATACTGTCAGCATAACGCAGAAACTCGGCCGTCAGCCTGCGCAGTCTCCTCTCCCCATTGGTGCTCACTCTGCCATGGAAATATGCCTTTCATAATCTGTTATGGTACTTCCCCAACTGATGCTTTATACAATAATTTAGTTGGAATCATGGAACTTCACTAAAAGAATGTGACCTTGTTAATTAAGAGGTAGTGGCTCCCACATAAAAACCCTTCAGCTTCCTTATTACCAAATGTGGAACCGAAGTGTTTGGGATGCCACTAACACCATCACCGTTTCAGAATGTGTATCACCGGCTCCCTAAGCTTGGGATCACTTTGATCACATTTGTTTTCCAGCTCGTAATTGCTATGTTCTTCCAATATAAGAACATAAAGAACAAATTTTAACAGATCATGGAATAATAATTCTTTTACTGCCCCTCTCACATCACTGCGCACTTCAGTTCAGAGCATTTGAAGCACAACCTGCTGTTTGAGTGGAGGGATGTTTTATCCTAATTTCTTCTACAAAGACTATCCTTCCATTAAATTTAGTATTACTGTTTACTCTCCAACCGGATGGACTGCATCTTCAGATGGATGTGAATGCCCATGCTATGGTATTTACAGCAGGTGCTGCACATGAGCAACAGAGAAGACAGGACCTTAAAACAGATCACACGTTCTGAAAACACAGCAAACAAAAAAGGCTACAGGAAAAAAACTAACCCTTCTCTGGAAGGGCCTATTATTTAGCAGAAAGCTGAAAAGTTATTTTTAAAATGTTGCATGAAGATGCTGTTACACTGAACACACTGAAATGGGGCTCAGAGTGGCCAGACAGGGACTTGTCTCCTCATATGTCACTTGTGCTTCCATGTGCAAAACACATGGTTGCATGGCCAGCTACCATACCACCCCAGGTATTTTGGGGTGGTTTTTGGTTGTTATAACATTAATTGCACAGTGCCCGCGCCACTACCATTACTCATGCAGAAAAAGCAGTTACAAGTAGCTCATCTGAAAGAAAAAAGTCCAAAGGAGACAGAGACAAGTATCATGGGAGTAACTGCACAACAACAGTAATCACAAAGCCCAGTTTTTTCTTGTGAACACTGCTGCATCACCGTCACTTGCACTGACAGTGCCCCTGTGGTATGGCTCACTACACAGCAATATCCAAGCCGAGATTCCTGCACTATCTCAACTATCTGGACTGTCTCACTGAAGTTTTTAAATCCTCCATGCAAGAAAACAACATAGCCCTGTGCAGAAGTCAGAATTCACCATGCTGAGTGTGAAAGTGCAAGGAAAAGGCATTTGCAAATTTGAAGTAGTCACACATCCAAATACTTTCCCCCTTCAAAACACCGTACCAGAAAATGTTTACTTGAAAGGTCCATGTCTTCCTCTTCCAAACACACAAAAATATTTAAAGTGTCCAAGTTACTCATTGCATTGGCAGAAAAATCACCAATTAGATTGGTATCAGCCACTCCACTACTGTAGGCGTGCACGGAGCAGGTAAGAAATAACTGCTTATGTACAGGACTCAAAGACGTTTTCCAGATGTGAGATGTTCTATAACATTTATTAAATAACTATTCATTTTTTTCTATCAAAAAATAGGTTGGCTCCCATGATAACTTATCCTTGACTGAGGTGAAAAGCACAAGGTTTTTTCTTGTTAGGCAGAGATTTTAATTTTCAAGTGAAAGATATACAAACATGAAAAATATTACCATACTTGCAGATTTTATAATTAGTATCAGAGGACAACCCCAAACCAAAATAATGTGTTTTCACCAAGAGCTAGAAGTGCAGATGTTTACACTTTTATACTAATCATTACTTCTAACTCATTAAGTTCAGAAATGTAGATATATTTGGAGCCATCCCACATCTCTTTTTCCTTTATATCAAACATTTACCTCATGATGAAATCAAAACGTAATTTATTCTAATTTACCCCGAAAGAAGGAGTCAGTGCCATCGCAGCAAAGAGCCTAATTTTGCACTGACTTCAGTAGAAGAAAATAAGAAAAGAGAATTCAAATAACTAAACTGTACAAATGGATGCAGACTATATAAAGTAACATGAAAAAACTAACTGCTTGTTAGCCTGTCGTAGTTCAGCCCGGACCAGGATGAACTTCTTCACTCCTCTTCACTCCCTTCTCCACTCCTCTTCTCCCCCTCCTTCTTCACTGACCTTGGTGTTTGCAGCTGGTCCTCTCACAAGAAAAGTTCTTCACAACAGGCTGACAGACACCTCTCAGAATCTCTTCACATCATCCATCTCATCTCCTCTCCACCTCTTGCAGCCAGGCCGGGCTGAGTTGGGCCCAGTCGGCTGCCTGGCGAGAGGCCAGAGGGTGAGGCCTGCACGGCTCACAAGGCTCACGCCTCCCCCTCTGCGCCTTTGCCCGCCACTCAGCTTCTTCACATCTTCTCTTTTTTTTTCTGTTTTCCCCTTCTTAAATACGTTATCGCAAAGGGGTTATCATAGAACATTCTGCTACCAATTGGCTTGGCCTTGGCCAGCAGCGGGTTTGCCCTAGGCCCGGCCGAGTCCACTGAACAAAGCGGAGCGACTTCTAGCAGTTTCCTACAGAAGCTGCCACCTTAGGCCCCCCCTCACTAAAAAAAAAAAAAAACCACAACATAGCCCTACAAATCAGTCTGAATCATCAGCAAGATGGCTGGAACACAACGTCAGCATTTGTTGAAAATAATCATAAATCTAGCCTCTCTATCTTAAAAATGTTTCTATTTAAAAGATGATGTAATGAAAAAAAAAGCAAAAACATTTGTATATACAACCAGAAATAGTGACTTGAATATTATACTGTTAAAAGTTTGTGTTTCAATTTACCTTTCATATTGAACTTCAGTTATGTCAGTCTAAAAGTCAATCACTCAAGCATTTACTAATTAAGAAAGAAACTGACGATATAGTTGTCCTAAATAAACTCTGCTTGAATGATAAGTTATTACAAAATTGTACAATCAAGTAGACATATTTACAGAAATCTGTGTGCTATCTGTAAGGAATATAACAGTTGACAGCTTTGAACTAAGAGTGACAAGGCATCAGAGAAATCCTACTACAAACTGTTCCAAAAGTCAACCTTTTAAAATCACATGTAAAAAATCATTTCAGGAATAAAATGTTTCATAGTTCTTTAATTCAAAAAAACAGTAACATCACATCTCTGTTGTCCTTAAAATAAAATCAGCTAGCTTCCAGCATTGATAATTTTTCCATTTAATTCACTGTGTGTAGTGCACAGCTTAGAAAGCATATGATGTTCTTTACATATGCAAAGTTCTTAGTTTATTGTAACTTACTTAATTTCTTTCCCTTACCCATATTTTCCAGAGATTTCTGCCTAGAAGGCAGAAAGCTTAAAAGGACACAAGGAGAGAGAAGGTTGTTCAAACTCAATGCTTTGCTTTCACGCACGCTGGAGGAATCTGCTAGCAGTACACTTTTACTTCATCAATTCAGCAAGAAGCACAATGTGATTTTTCAGATTGCTCTTCAGTCGACATTCAGAAGCACCAGCCTGACAATTAATGCAGGCATGTGACACTGAACAAGCAGGCAGAAGGTAAAGGGAAAATCTTTTCTTAAAGCCAGCCATAAACCAAGTAGAACAAGATTGCCACAAGGTTTAATTGTAGAAGAATAAGTAGAAAATACACTACAGTATATAGGGAAATATACTAGCTATACAGAATGCCACCTCTCTGGCCACTTAATTAAACTGTTAAAGATACTAAGCTAAAACAAATAATTTAAAAATCAAGATGTGGAACACAGGCTAGATATCAAATAGTTGGTTTCTCCACACCTGTCATACCATACTTAAGAAAATCAAGGAAATTCTTCACTTAACATCAAAGTGCATCAATCGTGGCAATCAAAAATGTCTATGTGGATAGAGTGCTGGACTGAAACTTAGAAGACTCCTTAATTTCCAGCTCTGATTTGCATAAAATTCCTTTGCCCAAAGAGGTGGTCCTCATCCCTGGAAACATTCAAGGCCAGGTTGGATGAGGCTCTGAGCAACCTGATCTGCTTGGAGATGTCCCTGCTCCTTGCAGTGGGGTTGGACTAGATGACCTTGGAAGGTCCCTTCCAACCAAACCATTCTATGATTCTATGATTCTTCATCTCTCTCACCCTATCTATTAATGGGGATAATTATGCTGACCTCCTTTATAAAGCACCTGGAAATCTACAACTAAAAATGTTCTTAAACATGTAATTATAAACCCTGGCAATCATGTATCAAGCTTCAATTATCAACTCATCACACGAAAGCAAGAATCTAATTGTTCTTGGAATTAGTATACAAAATTCAATTTTTCCACTGACATTAGCTTCCTAGTATTTTCATCTTTATTACAACAGCTGCATTGTATTAAGATGCACTAAAGAACTCGGCTACCATTGACTGAGATTTTGAAGCTTTTCCAAGCTACAAACAACAAAAGACCCAAGATTTTTTTTTTTTAATTGAAAATTTCCATGTTAAACAAAGATACTTTTGACCAGCTTCAAGCTTAGATGCTACTCTGAATCTGCAGCCTGAATTGTTGCAATGGCTCCATTCTAAAATAGGCTGTTAACACTTTGCAAATGTATTTTGCTGTTACATGCATCAACCCCTCTCTCCTTACAGGGGTGATCAACAAGAGCACTTTTCATCATCACCACTTACGCTACTAGTTTCTCTTCTTTCCTCCACATCTATGTTACTTTCCTCCTTTCAGCTGCACACAATGCCCTTTATCACTCAGTATGTTTGATGTGCACATTTTTCTTTTCATCTTGTGCTACTTAAAAATGAAAAAAGGTGAGAGGATTTGATATAAAATTAAGCTACTTACCAACTACTGCCAGATTATGCTCTGAGCCACATGCAATCTGAAAAAGAAGTATGAATGAATAAAAGAGAACTCACTTAGCAGTAGGAAGACAACCACAATTATGACAGGAAATTAAAAATTAACCTGAAATAAACAACCACAGTTTGTAGGATGCAAAATCAAGGTTGATATGCTCTCCCTTAGTGGCAGGGGGAGATGTTTGTTTATTTTGTTAATAAACAGGCATTTTCTTTTCAAAATGCAGTCACCACTGACATTTCAGTTCTTAGGAGCAAGACCAGCCACAATTCTGCAAAAAAATCACACCCTTGACAACATCCACTGGATCCAACAAGACTGTTCAGGGGCATAGAGCCAACGCAGATTAAGCCTTTGCAAGATCACAGCCATACAGAGACAGCTGGGAATCAAAAGGGCGATGAAGATCTCAATTTCCCTTATCTATACTGTTTTTTCCAGATGATCCCCGAAGAACTGCACGAAGTGTACAGGCTCAGTGTGATGTGAAGTGATATGATGCCTACGGTCATTTGTCTAGAATGGAGAAAAAATACCATAGAACTCAATTCTTCTATTAGCAGCAGGCTGGTTTAATTTTTAAAAGCTGCAGAAAAAAAAAGGAAGCAAGCAATGCAAACATTTTCTCTGAGGCTCATTAGTGATGGAAATCAGTTATGAATTTCTTTTCAAAGCAAACTCATAGTCAGTGTATTTTTCTTTCTTTTTTTGCAGCTGCTGTGAACATGTCAGATATTTAAGTTGCTTTAGCATGTATCACGTAGTATCACTCGCTAAGCTTTCCTAAGTTCTTCACAAATGATGGTAACACAAGCACTGACAGCAGCCTGCTGCCATCCTGCTTGTCTCTCCCACTGAATTGTTTTGCAATGTCACTGCTGGCATAATTCCCTGACGTAATACAGACGTCATCTTACACAAGGTTACTCTGCTGAGTGCCCTCAATTCTAAATTAAAACACGAGCAATCCCCTCAAAATCCTGTATCTGGTTCATCATCTTGCACCTACTTGCCCATTACACGTACTACTGAGCTGGAGAAAGTTAATAAGTACATTTTCAATGATAAAATATAAAACAAAAGTACATGCCAATTATATTAAAAAAAAAATAGAAGTCCACACCATCAAAATTTTATATGGTTTTGTGAGTGCATAAGTTTATAGTTTTTACGGTCAGAGAAACTGCTACAATCACCTCAATGTCTGCATAACGTAAAACTGTGGAAGTGAACAAAATACTCCTTGTACCCAGCTCACTGTGCTTGAGAATTTACTGGAAAAGAGATAACCATGACTGGCACACAGACTAGCTTGAGCAATTGTGTTACAAATAAACACTGCAATCACCACCACTGTCAACATACCCGCACCACAATTGTGACATGAAGACATTTGGTCAATGCCATCCCAACGTAACAGTGGTAAGGAAGACAAAACAGACTCTTTAGGATAGAGGTGACTAGCCAAGACATTAAAGCATTTGGGAAAACCAGGCAAGAAAAGAATAATTCAAGTCACAGCACACTCCAGCCTGATCTCATCTTCAGAAAAACCAAGACAAAGCAGCAGGAAAAGCAGTGCATTTGCAAGACTGCAGCAAGTCTTCTGTTCCATAGGACTGCGGACAGGCAAAGCTTTAAGCTCTGACTGTAAAAATGCATAAATCGTCGCCACATCCCATATTATTATCCTCACCACAAGTCAGAGCCCTACACGGGAGCAGGGCTGGCTCCTAATGCCTGTTCACTGGCTAATGCTCCCATCAATGCTTCTCAAGCATAAAGGCTGATACCATGGAAACAAGATCCACACATGGAAACACATGCGAAGGAAGGCTTTCTAGCAAAAAAGCAAATTCTGCATCTTCACCAGTGCTGAAAATTGGAGATACTGAAGTTGCTGCTAATAAAATAAACACATTTTATCTGAGGTGTGAATAATTCTATCTCAGCTACTTCCCTAGGAAATACTCTAACATAGGCAGAGATTCTAAAACATTGGTACAAAAGAACTGCTGAGGCTGATCACTCACTGCCAGGATCCCCTTCAGAAACACTACATTAGGAAAAAAAAAAAATCACCACCAAAAAACCCCCCACCCAAACCAGGTGTTGCTTAGAACGTAAAACATCCCCTGACAAAGAAGCATTTTCTTCCTGTATCTAATAGCAGCAGCTACAGAGCCTGCAAACCAGATAAAAGCAAGCTAGTGACCTCAAACAGCTTTGTGCTCTGTTCGTGTAGCTGTTACTCTGCCCCCCATCAGAGTCACCAGGTTGTGAGGGGGCCGATCAAACCGCCCTGGGTACGGCCAGACCGGGAGCTGTACCACACAGACTCACCAGCTCTGGAGAGTTGTCCCCAGGAAAGCCACTCACGGCCAACACCTTGGGCAGGGGCACTCACCGCAGCTCTGACGCCTGACGGGGTAACAGCTACCGCAAAGCACAAAGGGCCACTGCTGCTGCAGCCCTTTCGGCTGGGTAAAAGCCAGTGGAAGGGCCAGCTTTGCCAACAGTGACTGAAACCAAGCAAAATGCCAAGCTGCTGAAGGCAATGCCCTGGATTCACCTCCAATGGCTCAGCGCAAGGACAGTGCATGCCATGTACCAGCAGCAGCACTGTGGTCCGAAGAAGAATTTGCTAGATGGAAGAGCACAAGGTCCACCACCTTTGCCTTATCGCAGAGCGTCACCACCTGACAACACAGACTGACTTTTTAGGAACCCCTTAGGGGACTCTAAAGTTAGCTTTCTGAGAGAACAGCCTTATTCACCATCCACACTGCTTGATACAGGCCACATCGTTCCCCCACGGGATTGCTGCTGGCCTGCACACCTTGACTCTGGAGCTCAGAGCAGTGCTGGCTTGCAGGTCATAACATCTTTTTTACAATAAGCTTTAAAATGTGACACCTCCTTTTCTTCATGACTCTCCACAACAGGTAACAATCAGCCAAGAAGGCATAATTTGCTGGTACAAATACAGACTAGCCAAAGAACAGCACTGCTGAACAGGTGTTTCATGCTTTCATTAGATGTAATAAGCTTTGTGGTCACTGCAGGTCACTGGGAGAAGCCTGGTATTCACTGCAGAGCAATTAAATTCCAACAGACATTTGCATGCTCCCAGTGGATAAGTACATTCAAGGATACTTATAAACACACAATAATGCTTTCTAATTGGGCAATATTTTAAAATTCTATTTTAACTGAAAAAAAAAAAAATCACTAATCTTAAAGACAAATCAGAGTGAGTGCTAGTGAGTGAAGCATTCTGTGAGCCTAACAAACATGGCCCTCTACACAGAAACCATTCATATTAAAGCTTCTTCTGTTTGGAGGAAAATTTAAGAAAACTTGTGCAAGCGTATTAATATTGTGATCTCTAAATAAACTATCTCAAAGCACAAATGCCTGTCAGGCAAGAAAAGAATGCTTAGGGACCATTTTACTCAGAACTTACTTACCTTATTATCTGTGCCCTTTCAACCATACATAAATTGTTTGTTTCTTCCCTTAAATTGTGTCTTAGCAAGCTGTTTTCAACCTAGCAATGGTTGCAGTTCAGATGCATCCATCCATCCAGATTTAACACACGTGGTGAGAAGCAGCCAAGGGACCAACATTTTATTAATTATAAATAGTCAGGACATAAGCTGCGTGGATGGTGAGGAAAGACCTGAGCACAGCAACCACTACCTCTGGGCAAAACACCAACACCTTTCTGC
Source organism: Tetrax tetrax (assembly GCA_009806455.1). Taxonomy (NCBI): domain Eukaryota; kingdom Metazoa; phylum Chordata; class Aves; order Otidiformes; family Otididae; genus Tetrax; species Tetrax tetrax. The sequence goes on along the minus strand of WHYT01015201.1, from coordinate 252,294 downwards.
AGCCTGCAGACACGCTTGTGGCCCAGCCCTAACAAAAATTAATCGGTTGAATGTAAAAGCAATGGGTTGCACAAAATGGAGAAAGTATTCCACTTATGACTGAAATAATTAAAAATAGTACATGAAGTATAAAAGTAATAATGTTTAATATTATACATACATTCCTTTCTATATATGTGTGTATATATATAAGAAAATGTATGCAGATATAAATATATATATATATGCATATTAGGAAGAGAAGGTTATGTTAGCAGAAGATATCAGGGAAGAAGGTTCAGAGGGGAGGTGAGGGTAAATACAGAGCGCCTCCCTCTTCTATCCAGGACAGAGATCTTCCTGAAGAATAGCTGTCCCTCCTTTGGCTCCCCTAGAGTCCTAGGAGGTCAGAAAGTATTGTTCTCTCCTTTGTAGACTGTAAACAAACATATACAGGATAAAACTCATGTGGATATTTAGACATACAACCTCCCATTGATTTCAAAAGGTAATTAGAAGACAAAATACCTTTTGTCAACCACCCCCGAGGGGACTTCCGAGCACTATAACAAACCAAGTCTGACAAAGCATATAAAAATCCAAGTTTCACGCTAGTACCTTGACCACAAGTCTATTCTTTCTTTTCTTTCTCTACTCCTAGGGCTTCAACTTAGAAACTGTTGTGCAACCCATCAGGAAACCAGCCTAGTGCTGCAGCAGAGGGAAGGGATGGTACGGGGACGGGGTTGCAAGGAAGACACACAGGCAGCTGGACTCCCAAAGGGACTGCAGAATAAAAATTCACAAGCATCCAAACATCAGGGTGCTTAGCTAGAACAACAAAAGGACCTCAACATTATTTATTCTTGGTTCACTACCCTACGAGTGCATAATTCCCTACAGTGCAATTATTTCCCAAAACCTTCAAGGATACATAGGTTTCCATCACTTCTCAGAGATAAGAGCATGGTGCACAAAATAGATTTCTAAGGATGAATGAAGATATGATGTTTAAGTTGCATCCAGATTCTAGTCATTACCATTTCTAATTTTAATTACATGAAAGCACAGTTCAGAGTTGAGGGGGGGAAGGAAACCATTAAAAGCGTGCGCACATGAGCACTTTTACCCAGGACTTCAGTCATGGCATCTTATGCCTCTTGACAAATTTCACTGTAAGGAAATTGCCAGCGCCAGAAGACAGCAAATTTTATTCCTTCTGGGATCAGAAGTCCTAATGGAAGGAGATGAGGTGACCGAGACACTGCAGATCAAAGCTTACGTAAGACAGGGGAATCTTCTCTCCAAAGCTGTTCTTCCATGCCCTTGATTAATATATCATAACAATGATTTGTACCGTTTGACACACTCTGCCCAACTACATTTGTATGCAGAATTCTACTGATGTGAAAAAAATAAAGTAAAATAAAAGGAATCTAATCAGCAAAGCTGTCCTGCTTCCAATGATCCTTCCCTAGGAACTCTGTGTTCTTCTTCTGGATCACTTGACTCCTGATTGATAAGTAAGCAGCTTGCTAACCTAGTCACGTTCCTTGGTGAGCACAAGACTAAGTGCAGTTTAATGCAACACATGTTAGCAGCAAACCAGTACAACCTCACCAAGAAGAGCACATTACATCTGCTCCAGGCTGTTGGCTGTATCAGTTGAAAAGTGAGAGGCCCAGACTTTTCCATTTTTGACCAATTTAATAATCTAAACTTCTACTCAAGGTGGAGTTTTTGTTGCTGTGTGATTGGCTTTTTAGTTTGCATGGAGTTTTACTTTCCACCACAGCAAGAAAATTCACAACAGAATTTAAACTGAAGCCTTTGTATTAAGGTCTGGAAGAAAACATTCCTCCTCAAGACATATCTGCCCAAAAGATAATGTGCCATGTAAGTGGACCTTTGCAAGCATGGAGGAAGAGAGGAAGCAGTAAGACATGTCAGGATGCAGTAAGCTTTCAAAAGAAAGATTTTATAGCTCTCTATAGCTTCCAGAGTTATGATCTATGCCCTCCCTGCCTGAAACTAATCCCAAGCACAAGACACAAAATGCTTTTTCACTCTACAGCATTTTCCTTGCTTCTCCACCCACCGTTTCAGAGTCCCACCTCCAATCACTAAATATCCTGCCCTGCCAATTGTCTTACAGTCACCAAAAAGCCAGCTGGCCAACCCCAAGACCTTGCCTTTACACCCTGTGGCACACCCTCTGTGCCATAAGCGACATATATATGTCTCTGTGCACATTCCCTCTCTGTGACACTAACCGGGAGACACTGGTCTGCTCTCCACTGACTCACTGGGCACCACACTTCCAGAAACGGCTTCTACCAGGATGCAGTTGCACTTCTCTGATTCACTTGGTGCAGCTTGGGTCTCAAGTGCTTGCAGGAGATGGAAAAAGTTCTAATTCCAAAGCAAAAAAAAAAACAACACAAAGAGAAAAAACCTCCCCCACAAATCAACAACAAAAACCCACACACAAACAAAAAAAAATCCTCACATGAAAAAAAACCCTAAAGCCCATATCAAAAAACAATCAATCTTTTAATACCAAGCAGGAAGCACCACAGCCACATAAAGCTATCATTAAAGAGATCAGGCACAGGGGATGAAAACAAAAGGAGGAAAGAAAAGCTAATTGTTTGCATTTTCATGGAAGGTTTACATCACAGCAACCCACGTGCACCCACAAAGCCTACCTGCAAGCCAATTGTGGTCATATTGAAAAACTTACCATACATACTGTTTGCCTCTAGATAGATTGAGATGTCACAACAAAGATCCACCTCCACCAACAAAAAAAACCCTTGTCATCAGATGACTCCAGGACAATACAAAAGTTGCTGAGATCCCAGTAAGAACACCCAGTGGGATTAAGCTTTAGTAGAATGAGAAGAATGTAGCCCAGACAAGCGTTATAAAAATTTTCACAAGTCAACACGGTCAGCTGGCTCTTCTCCATTGCCTGAAGATTTTCCAGTCAGTTCTTGTATCCTCTGTCAGGCAGTTCCCTTCTTTTGTTGGGGTTCAGACAGCATTAGCATCTTTCATTCCAGGAAAATCAAGTTCTGTCACTTTCACATCCCTCAGCCTCACTAACCTGTCAAAATTTTCCATTTTTCTAAACAAGACTCGAGCCACAAACCAATTTTTGTTTAGCCTTTCATTGTTTTTGAAATGAACCAAGTCATGGTCATTGACTTTGACAGAAGAAATGAAAGAAACCAAGATCATAGAAACAAAAAGTTTCAAAACCTCTCTACACGCTGATCTGACTGTACCATCAACACACACATCCTTATCATCAAATTATTCTGATGTTTTCAGGTCAAGAACTGTAGCTTGTAGCATGCCAAAAAAAGACTTGGTACCTTTCTTTTCTTCCTATGCTATTTTACATGCAAACAGCAAAAAGAAATAATGTTCATTAAAGCATATAAATGTCATCATTACCTACCTGAATGTGCTAATTTCTAGTACTGTGAGCTTAATGAAATAAATTATTCTATTAAACAATGATCGCAGACAAACATTCTGTCAAAATACATAAAATTATCCAAGATTTTATAAGCTTAGAATAAAAGTTATGGCAGCAAGAATTATCTGGCAACAGAACATCAAATTCTACTTGAACAACTACTTCCAAGGTCCTTTTGTGGATGTATAACTGCAGTCTTAAGTTTTTCAAGAGAATCTAGGCTTTGTATTTCTTTCCTTGTGGTAAGACAGTCCACCATTTTTAATCCATCTGGAATATCTTCTGGAATATTCAGTGAAGCTGGACAGAGTCACAGAGCAATCAAATGTACATATCGTGGGAATTCAGCTCTCCCCTAACAGTGACGTTATCGCAAGCAATTGCAATACACTCACTACAATTCTTCTACATAAAAAAAATAATGCAGAGAACTCAGCAGACACCACCTGCAAGATTAGACAATAACACAAAAGTCTTGCACTTTTGTAGAATGGAAAGGAAAAATAGCACTTCTTATAAAGTTCATAGCCTCAAACAATTGACTAACTGTGTATTCTATTTAGATATTGTCTGCCCTACAGAAGGGCAGACTTTGGCATCCTCAGGGACCTGATGGGCAAAGTGCCATGGGAGGGGGCCCTGGAGGAAGAGGGGCCCAGGAAAGTTGGTCCACATTCAAAAAGCACCTCCTCCAAGCTCAGCAGAGGTGCATCCCGATGAGGAACAAGGCAGTCAAAAAGGCCAGGAGGCCAGCGTGGAAGAGCACGGAGCTCGTGGACCAAATGAAAGTGAAGAGGAAAGCCTATAGAGGGTGGAAGCGGAGACAGGTAGCCTGGAAGGACTACAAGGAGGCTGTGCGAGTGGCCAGGGATCGGGTGAGGAAGGCTAAAGCCCTGATGGAATCGAATCTGGCCAGGGACGTCAAAAACAACAAGAAGGGCTTCTATAGTTACGTAGGGGACAAGAGAAAGTCCAAGGAGAATGTAGGCCCCCTCCGGAAGGAAACCAGTATCCTGGTTACCTAGGACATGGAGAAGGCTGAAGTACTCAATGACGTTTTTGCCTCAGTCTTCACCGATAAGGGCTCTCGTCTCACCACCCAAGCTGTGGAAGGCACAAGAAGGGACTGCAAGGATGAAGAACCACCCACGGTGCTCAAAGAGCAGGTGTGGGAACATCTGAGGAACCTGAAGGTGCACAAGTTCATGGCACCTGATAAGATCCATCCGCGGGTCCTCAGGGAACTGGCGGATGAAGTTGCCAAGATACTGGCCATTGTATTTGAGAAATCGTGGTGGTCTGGTGAGGTCCCCAATGACTGGAAGAGAGGGAACATAACCCCCATTTTTAAAAAGGGAATCAAGGAAGAGCCAGGGAACTACAGGCCGGTCAGCCTCACCTCTGTGCCTGGCAAGGTCGTGGAGCAGATTCTCCTGGAAACCATGCTAAGGCACATGGAGAGCAAGAAGGTGGTTGGTGACAGCCAACATGGCTTCACCAAGGGCAGATCGTGCCTGACCAATTTGGTGGCCTTCTATGATGGGGTGACAGCATCGGTGGACAAGGGATGGGCAACGGATATCATCTACCTGGACTTCTGCAAAGCTTTTGACACTGTCCCACACGACATCCTTCTCTCTAAACTAGAGAGACGTAGGTTTGATAGACGGACCACTCGGTGGATAAGGAGTTGGCTGGATGGCCGCACTCAGAGAGTGGTGGTCAATGGCTCAATGTCCAAGTGGAGACCGGTCACCAGTGGCGTCCCTCAGGGGTCCATGTTGGGCCCAGCCCCGTTCAACATCTTTGTCGGCGACATGGACAGTGGGATAGAGTGCACCCTTAGCAAGTTCGCCGATGACACCAAGCTGTGTGGTGCTGTCGACACACTGGAAGGGAGGGATGCCATCCAGAGGGACTTGGACAGCCTGGAGAGGTGGGCTCGTGCCAATCTCATGAAGTTCAACCAGGCCAAGTGCAAGGTCCTGAACGTAGATCAGGGCAATCCCAGGCAGAGAATGGATCGACAGCAGCCCTGAAAAGAAGGACTTGGGAGTGCTGGTGGACGAGAAGCTCAACATGAGCCGGCAATGTGCCCTTGCGGCCCAGAAGGCCAACCGCATCCTGGGCTGCATCAAGAAGAGCGTGGCCAGCAGGTGGAGGGAGGTGATTCTCCCCCTCTACTCTGCCCTGGTGAGACCCCACCTGGAGTACTGCGTCCAGTTCTGGAGCCCCCAGCATAAAAAGGACATGGACCTGTTGGAGAAGGTCCAGAGGAGGGCCACGAAGATGATCAGAGGGCTGGAGCACCTCTCCTGTGAGGACAGGCTGAGAGAGTTGGGGCTGTTCAGCCTGGAGAAGAGGAGGCTCCGGGGAGACCTGATAGTTGCCTTCCAGTGCCTAAAGGGGGCCTACAGGAAAGATGGGGAGAAGCTGTTCAGTAGGGCCTGTTGTGATAGGACAAGGGGTAATGGGTTTAAAATAGAGGGAGGCAGATTTAGATTGGATATTAGGAAAAAATTTTTTACAATGAGGATTGTAGAGCACTGGCACAGGTTGCCCAGAGAGGTGGTGGATGCCCCATCCCTGGAAACGTTCAAGGCCAGGTTGGATGAGGCTCTGAGCAACCTGATCTAGTCAGGGATGTCCCTGCTTCTCACAGGGGGGTTGGACTAGATGACCTTTGAAGGTCCCTTCCAACCCTAACCATTCTATGATTCTATGATTGTGAACAGGTAGACACTGCCCCTAAAAGACCCTCTTAAAGGGGTAAGTACTGGTAGCCTGGCATGGCTTGGGCCATACTGCCTCAAGATAGAAGTCATCATTTGGTTGGCCCTGTCCAACCATACTGGAACGGGCCACACTGGTGTGAGGTCTGACTGTGTTGACTCTTTATAACCCTTCTTTTCCTAGCATGTGGTTTTTTGGCACCTCCTTACTGTATCTTCTGCTTTTATATGCTTTTTACCTACACTATCCTTCATTAAAAATTGCATCCAAAACACCTGTCAGTATTATGAAAAGAATACTATCAATGATGTCATTAAGTAATACAACTTTTATCATGCCTGGAAACATTCAAGGCCAGGTTGGATAAGGCTCTGAGAAACCTGATCTGGTTGGAGATGTCCCTGCTCCTGGCAGGGGGGTTGGACTAGATGGCCTTTAAATGTCCTTTCCAACCATTACTATTCTATTATTTTAAAGTGCAGAAGCTTTTTTGCTTCTTCCAGCAATAAAATCAAATTTATGATAGAATTTTGAATATCTCAGCTCTCCAACACCCAGCACAGGGATGTGGGAAGACTAATTTTCAGATAAATTACTAAATGTTCAAGGAAGCTCACATGCATAATTGTACTGAGCTTTCCTTTCACTGCAAGTCCCGTTAACCTCAGTGAGCATGGCTGCTTGCATAAACTGGCAGTACAAAATACACTAAAACTCCTTATCCTCAAAATATTTTAGGTCCTTTGAAAGCAATGGGCAGATTACTGGAAGTACAGAATGACTACTGTGTAATATCATTTGAAGTGTCCCTCATTGGACCCAATGCCTTTGGGAAATATTATTCAAGATAACTACCAGCTGTTCAAGAATGCAAATCTTTGCCTCATTTCCAGCACAACCCTCACTGGCTCTCCCTCTCCCACATATACACACGTAAAAATAAAAGTGTTATCAACTTAATTTGTGATTAAAAAAAACACTAGCACATTAAGAACTCCTCTTAAAATATGACAAAAGAAACAGGGGGGGGGCGAGAGGGGAACCAACAACATGTTTTTCAGACACCAAGTACCTCAAATTGAGGACAGAATTTTCTTGGTTCATTGACTTTCCAGAAGAGCTGCAGGCATAGAGCTTCCGTAAGAGTCAGTCTTGTATAAAAACATTAAGCCATGAATTTTGCTGACTGTCTGCTCCTTTACCTCTTCAAACAAATGGTGCTTATGCCTTTAGGATGTCATGTAACTCTGCTCTTCAGTGTTGGATTCTCCGTTTCTGCAGCACTTAGTAACAGTACAGCTCCCTGCAGCAAGCTTGCTGGAAATAAATAAAATGTAAACTTGCTAAGACTCCAATGAAAAGATGAATAGAAAAGCTCTTCTGGATAAATAAGGGTACCATTTGTAAGGACTCAAATAGAAACTAAGTCTTAATGCTAGTCACAAATGCAGAATTAGGAAAAAAAACACGTCTGAAGTGACTACACAGCTGATAAAAATGCATTTTTATAAAAAAAGTTGAATTATCATAAAGCCTTCAAAGTTCTAACTTGAACATTTTTGAATACAACTATAGGCAGAGTGTATCCTGTCAGAAAACCATCCGTTAGCTCAAGAAAACAGTTGTAGGGCATGGGTAGACAGAAGAAAGTCACAGACCCTTGCTTTTCCTCCACTGGAGTGAGGTCAGAACACATCTGCTCTTTCCAGGGCTGGAAAATAAACTGCAGCTGGCCGACACCAGGCCAGTTGGGCAGCCCACAATGGACCTCCAGCTATTCACATTTAGAACCATTCATTCATCTCAGCTGGGTTGTTCTTTAAAATCACACATTCATTCCAGTTTATTTTGACCTAGCAGCTGCCTGATTACATTTCTATTATGCACCATCTCTCTCACACAATATCCACTCCTTTCTTTCAGTCTTTGCTGCCTTTGAGGCATGGTTCTTTCACACCAGTTCTAGCACACCAGTTTGAAATGATCTTTTCGTCTGCTGTTTTCCTAGGGAACCTGTCAGACTGCTTAACTTCAAAGGCTCCCAAGTCTTGCCAGGGCACCAAATGCTGCAGGGGTAGAGTAAGCTAAGAGATGCGTTCCACCTCACGAGCCAAGGGATGCACTGACCAGTCATTTAATTCACATTATGGAACAATATTTTTTTATTACTTGTTTCTAAACATGACAGCATTTTTGCAGTTTGAAAGACTGAAACAGATAATATAACCACTACAATACCATCCAAGTCTAATTGTGAAAAGAGTAGTTTCACAAGACCAACTAAATGCAAACTAATTTATCCACAGAATTTGCCTGCGTTGTGACCAGTGCCTACAAGAAAACAAAAGAAAACAACCTTTTCTCCCTGAAATCTCATGCAATAACAGTCTCTGCTCAGTAATCCATTATTGGGAACTGATATCATCCAACACCAACTAGTTACAGCATAAACAGAATATAGCCTTGGAACCACAACAAACTGAGAATGCACTTGTTCCAGTGAGCCCACTCCCACCCATCAGGAGACTTCAACTACAACATAAGGAACTAACAGGGATAAAACTCCACAAACAGTCCGAGAAATGTGAAGCCCAGTTTCTGAAGAAATGCGGTTATGACAGCCAAATTCAAATATGGTATTTTGGCAAAAAGAACTGGTAAATATTTTTCTTCTGTATGAGATCCTAACAAAACTCATATGGCAACAAGTTCTTACAAATTTAAGCTTAGTTAAAGTCCACGTAATAGCCATATTTTTATATTTTCTTAAAGTTAAGTGCTACTACAATAGTTGGATTGGCATGAACCATATTAAATATCTTCATTTGTGTCTATGGCTCACCAGAATCTTATTCTGGTCTCCCTACTAGAGTTATAAGTGGATTGCATTTGACTGCAAGAGATTCATGCCCAATAAGTATTTCTCCCTTTTATTTCCCAATACTGCCACAGATAGAGCTACACCTTCTGGAATAAAAAAAAAAAAAAAAAAAAAAAAAAAAAAAAAAA